>CM031604.1:99546551-99576551 GCA_018398815.1 Conus ventricosus
CTCATTAACCAGCATCAAAGAAGTCTCCAATTCCCTGGCCATCATCTTCATCATTCTCATCTTCATCAACCAGCATGAAAGAAGTGTCCAATTCCCTGGCCATCTCATCATCATCATCATCATCATCCTCATCCTCATCAACCAGCATGAAAGAAGTGTCCAATTCCCTGGCCATCATCTTCATCATCCTCATCCTCATCAACCAGCATCAAAGAAGTGTCCAATTCCCTGGCCATCTTCATCATCCTCATCATCATCAACCAGCATGAAAGAAGTGTCCAATTCCCTGGCCATCATCTTCATCATTCTCATCTTCATCAACCAGCATGAAAGAAGTGTCCAATTCCCTGGCCATCATCTTCATCATTCTCATCTTCATCAACCAGCATGAAAGAAGTGTCCAATTCCCTGGCCATCATCTTCATCATCCTCATCCTCATCAACCAGCATGAAAGAAGTCTCCAATTCCCTGGCCATCATCTTATCATCCTCATCCTCATCAACCAGCATCAAAGAAGTGTCCAATTCCCTGGCCATCATCTTCATCATCCTCATCCTCATCAACCAGCATCAAAGAAGTGTCCAATTCCCTGGCCATCATCTTCATCATTCTCATCTTCATCAACCAGCATGAAAGAAAGTGTCCAATTCCTGGCCATCATCTTCATCATCCTCATCCTCATCAACCAGCATCAAGAAGTGTCCAATTCCCTGGCCATCATCTTCATCATCCTCATCCTCATCAACCAGCATCAAAGAAGTGTCCAATTCCCTGGCCATCATCTTCATATCCTCATCCTCATCAACCAGCATCAAAGAAGTGTCCAATTCCCTGGCCATCATCTTCATCATCCTCATCCTCATCAACCAGCATCAAAGAAGTCTCCAATTCTCTTGCTCTTGACGTCCTGCCCCCGTGCTGATCTCACTGACCGTTTTCTCTCCACGTCTGTGCCCTAAGTCTGTGCCCTAAGTCTGTGCCCTAAGTCTGTGCCCTAAATCAGTCTGTGCCCTAAATCAGTCTGTGTCCTAGGTCAGTCTGTGTCCTAGGTCAGTCTGTGCCCTAAATCAGTCTGTGCCCTAGGTCAGTCTGTGCCTAATCAGTCTGTGCCCTAGATCAGTCTGTGTCCTAGGTCAGTCTGTGTCCTAGGTCAGTTTGTGCCTAATCAGTCTGTGCCCTAGGTCAGTTTGTGCCCTAATCAGTCTGTGTCTAGGTCAGTCTGTGTCCTAGGTCAGTCTGTGTCGAGGTCGCTGGCATCGCCGGGTTCATGGGAACTGTCATAGGAACTGCCATGGGAACTGTCATGGGAACTGTCATGGGAACTGTCATGGGAACAATCATGGGAACTGTCATGGATAGTGTCATGGATAGTGTCATGGGAACTGTCATGGGTAGTATCATGGGAACTGTCATGAGAACTGTCATGGGAACAATCATGGGAACCGTCATGGGAACAATCATGGATAGTGTCATGGGAACTGTCATGGGAACGGTCATGGGAACTATCATGGTAGTATCATGGGAACTGTCATGGGTAGTATCATTGGAACTGTTATGGGAACTGTCATGGGAACTGTCATTGGAACTGTCATGGGTAGTATCATGGGAACTGTCATGGATAGTGTCATAGGAACTGTCATGGGTAGTGTCATGGGAACTGTCATGGGAACTGTCATGGATAGTGTCATGGGAACTGTCATGGGAAGTGTCATGCGAAGTGTCATGGGAACTGTCAGGGGAACTGTCATGGGAACTGTCATGAGTAGTGTCATGGGAACTGTCATGGGAACTGTCATGGGAACTGTCATGGGGACTGTCATGGGTAGTGGCATGGGAACTGGCATGGGTAGTGTCATGGGAACTGTCATGGGTAGTGGCATGGGAACTGTCATGGGTAGTGGAATGGGAACTGTTATGGGTAGTGTCATGGGAACTGTCATGGGAACTATCACGGGAACTGTCATGGGAACTGTCATGGGGACTGTGATGGGTAGTGTCATGGAGACTGTCATGGGTAGTGTCATGGGAACTGTCATGGGTAGTGTCATGGGAACTGTCATGGGTAGTGTCATGGGAACTGTCATGGGAACTGTGATGGGTAGTGTCATGGGAACTGTCATGGGAACTGTCATGGGTAGTGTCATGGGAAACTGTCATGGGAACTGTCATGGGTAGTGTCATGGGAACTGTCATGGGAACTGTCATGGGAACTGTTATGGGGACTGTGATGGGTAGTGTCATGGGAACTGTCATGGGTAGTGTCATGGGAACTGTCATGGGTAGTGTCATGGGAACTGTCATGGGAACTATCACGGGAACTGTCATGGGAACTGTCATGGGAACTGTCATGAGAACTGCCTATGCTGAACCAGCACCAGCGCCACTGAACATCAGCGAAGTGACGTCACGACAGCAGTGCAGCGTTTCCTCCGATGGGGTGCCTGGTGTCGACTTGACATTGACTGCTCCCTGTGGACTGCCGCTGCCTAGACTGAGAGGACACGTTCCTGGGTGTGGCTGTGCATAGAAAGCTAAAACGAGCAGCATGGGAATAAGAAATGGGGTGGAAACGGAAGATGGGATCTCCACCACCCCCCTCACCTCGTTCCCCCACGTCCACCCTCCCTCCCCCAACCCCTCCTGTCCCCAAAAGTTTATTACAAACAGAATCTCTTCTGTTTTGTTTTCCACTTGTGAATTCTTGGAACTTTGTCCGTTGCAAACTGTCTGTCTTCAGCTTGGGTGTTGCAGGAATTTCAAATCATCCACAGTGTCTTTGCTGCTCGTATATCACGAGACGTTTAAGGTACTTGCAAACAGTGTGCTTTCCGCCGTTTGCTCTGGATCGCTTTAAGTCATTTATAAAACTGTGTTTTGTTATCTTTTTTTCCACAGCTTGAGTCATTTGCGGTGCTTTCTTGTTTATGTTGGCAAGTTTGATTCATTTACTTGTAGTGTGTTTTCTATTTATATGTTTTGGATATTTTGTTTACAAACAGTGTGTTTTCTATTTATACGTTTTGGAGACTTTTTTTTTTTTTACAAACACCATGTTTTCTATTCTTTATGTTTTGGAGACTTTGTTTACAGGCGGCATGTTTCTAGTTGTGCATTACAGAAAGCTCACCACATGCACAGTGGGTTTTCATCTCGTATCTTTTAGAAAGCCTAAAACATTAACATGGTGTTTCTGTGGGTAGACTGCATGAAGTTGAAGTCAGTTACAAAGCGTGAGGTTGAGGGGAGTTTAAGATGTTTACTACAACAAAAAGACGGTTTCTAATCGCACGTTGTGGGACATATAAGACAATTTACAAGCAATGTGTTTTCTGCTCGTGCATTAGGAAAATTTAAGATATTAAAAACGCGTATGTTTCTACACACACAGTATGGGAAGTTTAAAAACAAACCAAAAAAAAAAACTTACAAATTGTTTTGTTCTGTTTAATGAAGAAAATCTAGGACATTCATATTCAGAGTGTGTTCCACACTCGTGTATTTCAGAGGTTCAGAAACACTTGAGTTGTCTGCTTATGTATTTTCGAAAGTCAGAACTTTTAGACTGTTTTTCATTTGTAAAGCGTGGGAAATGCACACATTTACAGGCAAAATATTCTACTTATGATAAATTGGAAGTTTTAGACATTAACCGTGTGTTTCCCTGTGGTATGTCTCAGGAAGTTTGAGACATTTACAGTGCGTTTCCTGTGGTATGTCTCAGGACGTTTGAGACATTTACAGTGCGTTTCCCTGTGGTATGTCTCAGGACGTTTGAGACATTTACAGTGCGTTTCCCTGTGGTATGTCTCAGGACGTTTGAGACATTTACAGTGCGTTTCCCTGTGGTATGTCTCAGGAAGTTTGAGACATTTACAGTGCGTTTCCCTGTGGTATGTCTCAGGAAGTTTAAGACATTTACAGTGCGTTTCTCTGTGGTATGTCTCAGGAAATTTGAGATATTTACAGTGCGTTTCCCTGTGGTATGTTCAGGAAGTTTGGACATTTACAGTGCGTTTCCCTGTGGTATGTCTCAGGAAGTTTGAGACATTTACAGTGCGTTTCCCTTCGGTTTGTCTCAGGACGTTTAAGACATTTACAGTGCGTTTCACTGTGGTATGTCTCAGGAAGTTTGAAACATTTACAGCGCGTTTCCCTGTGGTATGTCTCAGGACGTTTGAGACATTTACAGTGCGCTATCCTGTGGTATGTCTCAGAAAGTTTGAGACATTTACAGTGCGTTTCCCTGTGGTATGTCTCAGGAAGTTCCAGACACTTACAGTGCGTTTCCCTGTGGTATGTCTCAGGAAATTTGAGACATTTTACAGTGCGTTTCCATGTGGTATGTTCAGGAAGTTTGAGACATTTACAGTGCGTTTCCCTTCGGTATGTCTCAGGAAGTTTTGGAACATTTACAGTGCGTTTCACTGTGGTATGTTCAGGAAGTTTGAGACATTTACAGTGCGTTTCCCTTCGGTATCTCTCAGGAAGTTTGAGACATTTACAGTGCGTTTCACTGTGGTATGTCTCAGGAAGTTTGAAACATTTACAGCGCGTTTCCCTGTGGTATGTCTCAGGACGTTTGAGACATTTACAGTGCGTTATCCCTGTGGTATGTCTGAGAAGTTTGAGACATTTACAGTGCGTTTCCCTGTGATATGTCTCAGGAAGTTCAAGACACTTACAGTGCGTTTCCTGTGGTATGTCTCAGGAAATTTGAGACATTTACAGTGCGTTTCCATGTGGTATGTTCAGGAAGTTTGAGACATTTACAGTGCGTTTCCCTTCGGTATGTCTCAGGAAGTTTGAGACATTTACAGTGCGTTTCACTGTGGTATGTTCAGGAAGTTTGAGACATTTACAGTGCGTTTCCCTTCGGTATGTCTCAGGAAGTTTGAGACATTTACAGTGCGTTTCCCTGTGGTATGTCTCAGGAAGTTTAAGACATTTACAGTGCGTTTCACTGTGGTATGTCTCAGGAAGTTTGAGACATTTACCGTGCGTTTCCCTGTGGTATGTCTCAGAAAGTTTAAGACATTTACAGTGCGTTTCACTGTGGTATGTCTCAGAAAGTTTGAGACATTTACAGTGCGTTCCCTCTGGTATGTCTCAGGAAGTTTAAGACATTTACAGTGCGTTTCACTGTGGTATGTCTCAGGAAGTTTGAGACATTTACCGTGCGTTTCCTGTAGTATGTCTCAGGAGGTTCGAGACATTTACAGTGCGTTTCCCTTCGGTTTGTCTCATGAAGTTTAAGACATTTACAGTGCGTTTCACTGTGGTATGTCTCAGGAAGTTTGAAACATTTACAGCGCGTTTCCCTGTGGTATATCTCAGGACGTTTGAGACATTTACAGTGCGTATCCCTGTAGTATCTCTCAGAAAGTTTGAGACATTTACAGTGCGTTTCCCTGTGGTATGTCTCAGGAAGTTCAAGACACTTACAGTGCGTTTCCCTGTGGTATGTCTCAGGAAATTTGAGACATTTACAGTGCGTTTCCATGTGGTATGTTCAGGAAGTTTGAGACATTTACAGTGCGTTTCCCCTCGGTATGTCTCAGGAAGTTTGAGACATTTACAGTGCGTTTCACTGTGGTATGTTCAGGAAGTTTGAGACATTTACAGTGCGTTTCCCTTCGGTATGTCTCAGGAAGTTTGAGACATTTACAGTGCGTTTCCCTGTGGTATGTCTCAGGAAGTTTAAGACATTTACCGTGCGTTTCCCTGTGGTATGTCTCAGAAGTTTAAGACATTTACAGTGCGTTTCACTGTGGTATGTCTCAGGAAGTTTGAGACATTTTACAGTGCGTTTCCCTCTGGTATGTCTCAGGAAGTTTAAGACATTTACAGTGCGTTTCACTGTGGTATGTCTCAGGAAGTTTGAGACATTTACCGTGCGTTTCCCTGTAGTATGTCTCAGGAAGTTTGAGACATTTACAGTGCGTTTCCCTTCGGTTTGTCTCAGGAAGTTTAAGACATTTACAGTGCGTTTCACTGTGGTATGTCTCAGGAAGTTTGAATATTTACAGCGCGTTTCCCTGTGGTATGTCTCAGGACGTTTGAGACATTTACAGTGCGTATCCCTGTAGTATGTCTCAGAAAGTTTGAGACATTTACAGTGCGTTTCCCTGTGGTATGTCTCAGGAAGTTCAAGACACTTACAGTGCGTTTCCCTGTGGTATGTCTCAGGAAATTTGAGACATTTACAGTGCGTTTCCATGTGGTATGTTCAGGAAGTTTGAGACATTTACAGTGCGTTTCCCTTCGGTATGTCTCAGGAAGTTTGAGACATTTACAGTGCGTTTCCCTGTGGTATGTCTCAGGAAGTTTAAGACATTTACAGTGCGTTTCACTGTGGTATGTCTCAGGAAGTTTGAGACATTTACAGTGCGTTTCCCTGTGGTATGTCTCAGAAAGTTTAAGACATTTACAGTGCGTTTCACTGTGGTATGTCTCAGGAAGTTTGAGACATTTACAGTGCGTTTCCCTGTGGTATGTCTCAGGAAGTTTAAAGACATTTACAGTGCGTTTCACTGTGGTATGTCTCAGGAAGTTTGAGACATTTACCGTGTGTTTCCCTGTAGTATGTCTCAGGAAGTTTGAGACATTTACAGTGCGTTTCCCTTCGGTTTGACTCAGGAAGTTTAAGACATTTACAGTGCGTTTCACTGTGGTATGTCTCAGGAAGTTTGAAACATTTACAGCGCGTTTCCTGTGGTATGTCTCAGGACGTTTGAGACATTTACAAAGCGTTTCCCTGTGGTATGTCTCGGAAAGTTTGAGACATTTACAGTGCGTTTCCCTGTGGTATGTTCAGGCGTTTAAGGCATTTACAGCGCGTTTCTCTGTGGTATGTCTCAGGAAGTTTGAGACATTTACAGTGCGTTTCCCTGTAGTATGTCTCAGAAAGTTTGAGACATTTACAGTGCGTTTCCTGTGGTATGTCTCAGGAAGTTTGAGATATTTACAGTGCGTTTCCCTGTGGTATGTCTCAGAAAGTTTGAGACATTTACAGCGCGTTTCCCTCTGGTATGTCTCAGGACGTTTGAGACATTTACAGTGCGTTTCCTGTGGTATGTCTCAGGAAGTTTGAGACATTTACAGTGCGTTTCCCTGTAGTATGTCTCAGGAAGTTTAAGACATTTACAGTGCGTTTCCCTTCGGTATGTCTCAGGAAGTTTGAGATATTTACAGTGCGTTTCCCTCTGGTATGTCTCAGGAAATTTACGACATTTACAGTGCGTTTCTCTGTGGTATGTCTCAGGATATTTGAGACATTTACAGTGCGTTTCCTGTGGTATGTCTCAGGAAGTTTGAGACATTTTTCAGTGCGTTTCCTTCGGTTTGTCTCAGGAAGTTTAAGACATTTACAATGCGTTTCACTGTAGCATGTCTCAGGAAATTTGAAACATTTACAGCGCGTTTCCCTGTGGTATGTCTCAGAACGTTTGAGACATTTACAGTGCGTTTCTTCTGGTATGTCTCAGAAAGTTTGAGACATTTACAGTGCGTTTCCCTGTGATATGTTCAGGAAGTTTAAGACATTTATAGCGCGGTTCTCTGTGGTATGTCTCAGGAAGTTTGAGACATTTACAGTGCGTTTCCTTGTAGTATGTCTCAGAAAGTTTGAGATATTTACAGTGAGTTTCCCTGTGGTATGTCTCAGGAAGTTTGAGATATTTACAGTGCGTTTCCTGTGGTATGTCTCAGAAAGTTTGAGACATATACAGTGCGTTTCCCTGTAGTATGTCTCAGGAAGTTTGAGACATTTACAGTGCGTTTACCTTCGGTATGTCTCAGGAAGTTTGAGATATTTACAGTGCGTTTCCCTCTGGTATGTCTCAGGAAGTTTAAGACATTTTACAGTGCCTGTACCCCTCGTCAACACAGCGCAGGCCTCCAAGGGTGGTACAGGACTGCTCTAAAGGCAGGTGAAGACAGTGCTTCTCTGGGTCCTCCCCCGCACCTTCGGGTGTTTCTTTTTCTTCTTTTCTTTTTCTTCTTTTTTTCTTTTTCTTCTCAGGAAGTTTGAGACATTTACAGTGCGTTTACCTTCGGTATGTCTCAGGAAGTTTGAGATATTTACAGTGCGTTTCCCTCTGGTATGTCTCAGGAAGTTTAAGACATTTACAGTGCGTTTCTCTGTGGTATGTTTTAGGATATTGAGACATTTACAGTGCGTTTCCCTTCGGTATGTCTCAGGAAGTTTAAGACATTTACAGTGCGTTTCCCTGTGGTATGTCTCAGGAAGTTTGAGACATTTACAGTGCGTTTCCCTGTGGTATGTCTCAGGAAGATTGAGACATTTACCGTGCGTTTCCCTGTAGTATGTCTTAGGAAGTTTGAGACATTTACAGCGCGTTTCCCTGTGGTATGTCTTAGGACGTTTGAGACATTTACAGTGCGTTTGCCTGTGGTATGTCTCAGGAGTTTAAGACATTTACAGTGCGTTTCCTTGTGGCATGTCTCAGGACGTTTGAGACATATGCAGTGCGTTTCACTTCGGTATATCTCAGAATGTTTGAGACATTTACAGTGCGTTTCCCTTCGGTATGTCTCAGGAAGTTTAAGACATTTACAGTGCGTTTCTCTGTGGTATGTCTCAGGACGTTTGAGATATTTACAGTGCGTTTCCCTTCGGTATGTCTCAGGAAGTTTGAGACATTTACAGCGCGTTTCCCTGTGGTATGTCTCAGGACGTTTGAGACATTTACAGTGCGTTTGCCTGTGGTATGTCTCAGGAAGTTTAAGACATTTACAGTGCGTTTCCTTGTGCCATGTCTCAGGACGTTTGAGACATTTACAGTGCGTTTCCCTTCGGTGTGTCTCAGGATGCTTGAGACATTTACAGTGCGTTTCTCTTCGGTATGTCTCAGGACGTTTAAGACATTTACAGTGCGTTTCCCTGTGGTATGTCTCAGGACGTTGAGATATTTACAGTGCGTTTCCCTGTGGTATGTCTCAGGAAGTTTGAGACATTTACAGTGCGTTTCTCTGTGGTATGTCTCAGGAAGTTTGAGACATTTACAGTGCGTTTCCCTGTGGTATGTCTCAGGACGTTTGAGACATTTACAGTGCGTTTCCCTGTGGTATGTCTCAGGAAGTTTGAGACATTTACAGTGCGTTTCCATTCGGTATGTCTCAGGAAGTTTCAGACATTTACAGTGCGTTTCCCTGTGGTATGTCTCAGGACGTTTGAGACATTTACAGTGCGTTCCCCTGTGGTATGTCTCAGGACGTTTGAGACATTTACAGTGCGTTTCCCTATGGTATGTCTCAGGAAGTTTGAGACATTTACAGTGCGTTTCCCTGTGGTATGTCTCAGGACGTTTAAGATATTTACAGTGCGTTTCCCTCTGGTATGTCTCAGGAAGCTTGAGACATTTACAGTGGGTTTCCCTCTGGTATGTCTCAGGACGTTTAAGACATTTACAGTGCGTTTCCCTTCGGTATGTCTCAGGAAGTTTGAGACATTTACACTTTGTATTTTCCACGGTGTGTCGCTGAAGTTTAGACAACCGTAACAAGTGTATTTTCCGTTGGTTGATTGTAGGATGTTTGTAGTATTCACAACCAGTGAGCTTTCCACTGATATAACCAAGGAAACAGATATTTAAGGCATGATTTCCACAAATACACTCTGTGACGTTTGGGGTATTTACATTCAGTGTTTGTGGTCTTTGCATTCAGTATTTGAGGTCTTTACATTCAGTATTGGAGGTCTTTACATTCAGTGTTGGAGGTCTTTACATTCAGTGTTGGAGGTCTTTACATTCAGTGTTGGAGGTCTTTGCCTTCATATCTGAGGTCTTTACATTCAGTGTTGGAGGTCTTTACATTCAGTGTTGGAGGTCTTTACATTCAGTGTTGGAGGTCTTTTCAATCATGTTTGAGTCTTTACAGTCAGTGTTTGAGGTCTTTACATTCAGTGTTTGAGGTCTTTTCATTCAGTGTGCTTTCCACTGTATATTACAGGATGTTAGGTCATTTACAGTCTATTTTATACGTTATGAAAAGCGTGATTTCTACAAATGCACTCTGTGAAGTTCGAGGTCTTTACATTGAGTGTGCTTTCCACTGCATATGACATGTAGTTGGAGTCATTTACAGTGTGGTTTTTTGCTCTTAGAAATGCGTAATTTCTATCAATGTACACAGTGAAGTTTGAGGTCTTTACATTCAGTGTTTGTGGTCTTTACATTCAGTGTGTTCTCCACGTATATCATAGCATGTTTAAGTCATTTACAGTGTATTTTCTGCTCTTAGAAATACGTGATTTCTACAAATACACTCTGTGAAGTTTGAGGTCTTTACATTCAGTGTGTTCTCCACTTTATATTATAGGATGTTTGCGTCAGTTACAGTGTATGTTCTGCCCATAGAAAAGCGTGATTACTCCCAATATACTCTGTGAAGTTTGAGGTCGTTACGGTCAGTGTCTTCTCCACTTTATATTGTAGGAAGTTTGAGTCATTTGCAGTGTATTTCATACGCTTGGATCGTAGAAAGTTTCATTCGGTGCCTTCAGATGGTGTAGTAGGGAAGTTGCTGATCGATATACTGTAATAGTCGTGTTGCTGCTTGGGCTACGGCTGCTACTGTCGTTGTTCCCGCTGCTGTTGTTGCTGCTGCTTTCAGTAAGTGGAATTGTCTGCACCCTCATGAACTAACATCTCTGACTGGCATTTTCTTCTATCTTTTCCGGTAAGATATATTTTCTCTCCTTTTTTCTTCTTTGGATCGTCTTCTAATTCTTTTTGTACTCCCAGTTCTTATAGAACAGGGAGTACTTTAGAATGGGAACGAAGAAAAATGCTGTGTGTGTGTGTGTGTGTGTGTGTGTGTGTGTGTGTGTGTGTTAGTGTGTGTGTGTGTGTGTGTGTGTGTGTGTGTGTGTCGTGTGTGTGTGTGTGTGAGTCAGTACAACCTGAGTTAATCTGACAATAAATTGGTTTCAGTGTGTGTGTGTGTTGTGTGTGTGTGTTGTGTGTGTGTGTGTGTGGTGTGTGTGTGTTTTTGTGTGTGTGTGTGTGGGGTGTGTGTGGTGGTGTGTGTGTGTGTGTGTGTGTGTGTGTGTGTGTGTGTGTGTGTGTGGTGTGTGTGTGTGTGTGTGTGTGTGTGTGTGGTGCGTGTGTGCGTCCGTCCGTCCGTGGTCAAAATGTGTTCCACTCACTCCAGACAAAACTACTGGGCCGATCTTTCTGAAAATTTGCAGTTTACCGTTATAGCCGTTACTAACGGCTGTAACGGCCTGTAACGGTTTTTCTTCTTCATGGAATATCCCAGAAAGTACTTGGCCGATCTTTCTGAAAATTTGTAGGTATGTTCATTGTGGTCAGAATGATGCCCAATGTTTAGTTTACCGTTATAGGCGTTACTAACGGCTGTAACGGCCTGTAACGGTTTTTCTTCTTCATGGAATATCTCAGAAAGTACTTGGCCGATCTTTGTGAAAATATTTAAGGTCGGTTCATTATGGTCAGGAATAATGCCTGATGTTTTACTTTACCGTTATAGCTGTTACTAACGGCTGCAACGGCCTGTAACGGTATTTCTTCTTCATTGAATATCTCAGAAAGTACTTGGCTGATCTATGTGAAAATTAGCAGGTATGTTCATTATGGGTCAGGAATAATGCCGATGTTTACTTTACCGTTATAGCGTTACTAACGGTTGTAACGGCCTGTAACTGGTTTTTTCTTCTTTATGGAATATCTCAAAAAGTACTTGGCCGATCTTTATGAAAATTAGCAGGTATGTTTATTATGGGTCACGGATGATGTCCGATGTTTTAGTTTACTGCTATAACCGTTACTAACAGCTGTAACGGCCTGTAACTGTTTTTTCTTCTTTATGGAATATATCAGAAAGTACTTGGCCGATCTTTCTGAAAATTAGCAGGTATGTTCATTATGGGTTACGGATGATGCCCCATATTTTAGTTTACCCCGTTATAGCCGTTACTAACGGCTGACATGTAGCTATGGGCCGACATATAGCTATGTAGCTATGGGCTGACATGTAGCTATGGGCTGACAACTAGCTATGTAGCTATGGGCTGACATGTAGCTATGGGCTGACATGTAGCTATGGGCTGACATGTAGCTATGTAAGTATGGGCTGACATGTAGCCATATAGCTATGGGCTGACATGTAGCTATGTAGCTATGAGCTGACATGTAGCTATGTAGCTATGGGCTGACATGTAGCTATATAGCTATGGGCTGACATGTAGCTATGTAGCTATGGGCTGACATGTAGCTATATGCTATGGGCTGACATGTAGCTATGTAGCCATGAGTGACATATAGCTATGGGCTGACATGTAGTATATAGCTATGGGCTGACATGTAGGTATATAGCTATGGGCTGACATGTAGCTATGTAGCTATGGGCTGACATGTAGCTATGTATCTATGGGCTGACATGTAGCTATGAAGCTATGGGCTGACATGTAGCTATATAGCTATGGGCTGACATGTAACTATATAGCTAAGGGCTGACATGTAGCTATTTAGCTATGAGCTGACATGTAGCTATGTAGCTATGGCCTGACATGTAGCTATGGGTTGACATGTAGCTATGAACTGACATGTAGCTATGTAGCTATAAACTGACATGTAGCTATGTAGCTATGGTGTTGACATGTAGCTATGTAGCTATGGGCTGACATATAGCTATGGGCTGACATATAGCTATGGCCTGACGTGTAGCTATGGGCTGACATGTAGCTATAGGCTGACATGTAGCTATGGGCTGACATGTAAGTATGGGCTGACATGTAGCTATGTAGCTATGGGCTGACATGTAGCTATGGGCTGACATGTAGCTATGGGCTGACATGTAGCTATGTAGCTATGGGCTGACATGTAGTTATGGGCTGACATGTGGCTATGGCTGACATGTAGCTTTTGGCTGACATGTAGCTATGGGCTGACATATAGCTATGGCCTGACGTGTAACTATGGGCTGACATGTACTATGGGCTGACATATAGCTATGGGCTGACATGTAGCTATGGGCTGACATGTAGCTATGGGCTGACATGTAGTTATGGGCTGACATGTAGCTATGGGCTGACATGTAGCTATGGGCTGACATGTAGCTATGGGCTGACATGTAGCTATGTAGCTGTGGGCTGACATGTAGCTATGTAGCTATGGGCTGAACATTAGCTATGTAGCTATGGGCTGACATGTAGCTATGTAAAGACTATGGGCTGACATGTAGTTATGGGCTGACATGTGGCTATGGTACATGTCTTTTGGCTGACATGTAGCTTATGGGCTGACATGTAGCTATGGCTGACATGTAGCTATGGCTGACATGTAGCTATTGAGCTGACATGTAGTATGGCTGACTGTGCTAGGGCTGACATGTAGCTATTAGCTTGGCTGACATGTAGCTATGGGCTGACATGTAGCTTATGGAGCATGACATTAGTTGGCTACATGTAGCTATGTAGCTATGGGCTGACATATGTGAATGATGACGACATGTAGTATGGGCTGACATATAGCGTGGGCTGACATGTAGCTATGTAGCTATGGCTGACATGTAGCTATGGTGACATGTAGCTATGACAGACATGTAGCTATGGCTGACATGTAGCGATGGCTGACTGACTGAGTAGCTATGTAGCTGTGAGCTGACATGTAGCTATGGGCTGACATGTAGCTATGTAGCTATGGGTCTGACATATAACTATGGGCTGACATGTAGCTATATGGCTGACATGTAGCTATGTAGCTGTGAGCTGACATGTACTATGCGACATTATCATTCCTATGGGACATGAGCTATTGGGCTTTCACTTACTATTCATTGGGACTTTGCTTGGTTGCTCATAAACGACTTTATCCTCTCCCCACGGAACAGTGACCTTTGTCTTTTACCATCATCTTTTTTTTACATCACCAACCGACTTTCATCTACACACAATGACTTTGTCTCTCACGTCACATCATTTTAGCCAACAAACGATTTCGGTCCTCTTTTAGGACCACGGGCCAGGAGAGTCTTTGAGGTCTGGCATCCTGCATTCTACGTAATACAGTGGCCAGCCACCGCAGGCACTGTGCCATCCCCCCCCCCCCCCCCCCCCCCCCCCCCCCCCCCCCCCACTCTCACATGGGGCCCGCATCCCGCCTCCCTCTGCACATGTCCCGAATACCAGTATCCCGTTTGCAATATGCCAGAAATATCTCAACAGTTACGTGATGAATATGCCAGAAATAGTCTCAACAGTTACGTCATGTAATATGCCAGAAATAGTCTCAGCAGTTACGTGATGTAATATGCCAGAAATAGTCTCAGCAGTTACGTGTGTAATATGCCAGAAATAGTCTCAGCAGTTAGTGCCAAAAGTCTCGCATTAGTGTTAATATGCCAGAAATAGTCTCTACAGTTACGTGATGTAATATGCCAGAAATAGTCTCAGCAGTTACGTGTGTAATATGCCAGAAATAGTCTTGACAGTTACGTGGTGTAATATGCCAGAAATATCCTCACAGTTACGTGTGTAAATGTCCAGAAATAGTCTCACAGTTACGTGGTGTAACATGCCAGAAATAGTCTCAGACATTACGTGGTGTAACATGCCAGAAATAGTCTCAGCAGTTACGTGGTGTAATATGCCATAAATAGTCTCAGCAGTTACGTGGTGTAAATGCCATAAATAGTCTCAGCAGTTACGTGGTGTAATATGTCATAAATGTCTCAGCAGTTACGTGGTGTAATATGCCAATGCAGCGAGTTAAGCATAATAGTCTCAGCAGTGACGTGGTGTAAATGCCAGAAATAGTCTCAGCAGTGACGTGGTGTAATATGCCAAAATAGTCTCAACAGTGACGTGGTGTAACATGCCAATCTTTCAGCAGAACACTACATCACTCCCCCAGCATGATTCTCCTGCTGTTCTTCCGTCGAGATCAATGCATTCATACTGACACCACACACACACATCTCACACACACACATACACTACACCACACACAAGTCTCAGCACTACGTCATCAATACTCACAACAAATATCATCAGCACACACACTGTAAATCCAACACACACACCCACGCAGCACGCGCACACATCACAACACACATCCACACAACTAAACACAACACAACACACAGAACACACACACACACATCCACACACCTCACACCACAGATCTACCACACACTCACCACACACACACGCACGCACGCACGACGAACACACACACACACACACACACACACACACACACCACGCACCACGCACACGCACCACGACACACCACGCACCACCCGCGCACACACGCACGCACGCACGCACGCACGCGCGCGCGCGCACGCACGCACGCACGCACGCACGCACGCACGCACCACGCACGCACCGCACGCACGCACACACACACACACACACACACACACACACACACACACACACACATCTTAATGTTGTTTTAAGTGTCAAATAAAGAGATAAGGTTTTATGTTTACTGCTTCAACGAATCCGACCTTCATGGTGGACGGGACGCTGTGGTTCAAAGGAAAGGCATCTCTGTGGGGTGTGGAGTAGGATCCCTTATTTCCATCCCCGTTACATGCCTTCCCCACGCATTGCTTTGGGCAGCTGGTGTATACGGCGTGCTACACCAGTATTTCAACTGACGGGCTGTAACATGTGAGAGAAGGAGGGGGGAGGGGGGGCGAGATGGAGGGGCGTGGGAAAGTTCACAAGGCTCCGTGGGGTGAGGACTGCTGTGACAGGGGTGGACACAGTCTTCAGATGAATCATACCGCCACGTTTTCCTGACCTGGGCGAAGCACTTCGTGGGGAAGGTCACGGTGTAGGTCAAGACTGGACAGGGATGGACTCCGGAAGGTCACCTTTGCCAAGGACAGGCCAAGGACACGCAAAGCACACGCCAAGGACACGCCAAGAACACACCAAAGACACGCCAAGGATACCCCAAGGATAAGACAAGGACACGTCAAAGATACGGCGAGGACATGGCTAGGACACGCCAAGGACACGACAAGGACACAGCAATGAAAACGTCAAGGATACGACAAGGACACGACAAGGACACGACAAAGACACGACAAGGACACGACAAGGACACAAGGACACACCAAGGACACACCAAGGACACACCAAGGACACACCAAGGACACACCAAGGACACGGCAATGACACGCCAAGGGCACGTCAAGGACACGTCAAGGAAAACGTCAAAGACACGTCAAGGAAAATCCAAGGACACGGCAAGGACACGGCAAGGACACGGCAAGGACACGGCAAGGACACGGCAAGGACACGGCAAGGACACGGCAAGGGCACGGCAAGGACACGGCAAGGACAAGGCAAGGACACGGCAAGGAAATCCAAGGACACGCAAGGACATGACAAGGACACGCCAAAGACACGGCACGAACACGCCAAGGACACCCCAAGGTCACGGCAAGGACACACCAAGGACACGGCAATGACACGCCAAGGACACGTCAAGGACACGTCAAGGAAAACGTCAAAGACACGTCAAGGAAAATCCAAGGACACGGCAAGGACACGGCAAGGACACGGCAAGGAGACGGCAAGGGCACGGCAAGACACGGCAAGGACACGGCAAGGCACGGCAATGACACGGCAGGACAAGGCAAGGACACGGCAAGGAAATCCAAGGACACGTCAAGGACATGACAAGGACACGCCAAAGACACGGCACGAACACGCCAAGGACACCCCAAGGACACGGCAAGGACACGTCAAGGACATGCCAAGGACACGGCAAGGACACGGCAAGGACAACGGCAAGGACACCGCAAGGATACGGCTAGGACACGTCAAGGACACGGCAAGGACACGCCAAGGACACGGCAATGATACGGCAAGGACACGGCAGGATATGGCAAGAACACGTCAAGGACACGTCAAGGACACGGCAAGGACACGGCAAGGACACGGCAAGGATACGGCAAGGACACGGCAAGGATACGGCAAGGACACTGCAAGGAAAATCCAAGGACACGGCAAGGACACGGCAAGGACAGGGCTTCTGTTTGTCCGCAGCCGTCACTGAGGAGAGGAGGCAACTCCCACAGCAGCGCTCGTCCCTGCACAGTCCCCTTCCCCCCTCCCTCCTTGCCACCTCCCTGCCTCCCCTTCCACAGCTCCCTGACTAGAGTTGGAACTAGCAACGGTGCACGAAAAAAAAAAAAAAAAGAAGAAAAACATTTAAGCCCTCCCTCACTCCTTAATCCAGTACAATTGTCTTGACTCGGTCAATTGGATGACATTCAAAACATGAACAAATCGACATTTCCTACTATTGTTTTGATCGGTCAATTGGATGACATTCAAAACATGAACAAATCGACATTTCCTATTGGATGACATTCAAAACATAATCGACATTTCCTATTGGATGACATTCAAAACATGAACAAATCGACATTTCCTATTGGATGACATTCAAACCATGAACAAATCGACATTTCCTATTGGATGACATTCGAAACATGAACAAATCGACATTTCCTATTGGATGACATTCAAAACACGAACAAATCGACATTTCCTACTATTGAGTGGGTGCGGTAAAAGAATGTTTAGGTATGTGTTGTGGAGGGGGAGGGGAGGGGTTAAAATCCAAATTCCTGTCTGGTCATTGTGTTTTGTTGTTGTTCTTGTTTTTCACTCCTGTCTGCTTCCTGGTAGATCACTTCATTTCACAGGACAGGCCGTGGAAGATGTGATTCATGACGTCTGGGACCACTGGGACCACTCGCTATTGCTTATCAGTGAGAACTCTGTGTGAGCTTCCTGTCATTTGCAGTTCGCGCAAGAATTCCATGCCAGACCAAAGAAGAACAAGATGCGAAGCATATAAACGTACTCCCAGTTTTCCAAACCGCTTATAAATCGGCCAAGTGCTTTGTGAGATAAGAAATAAAGGCAAAATAACGGTTTTAACGGTTATTTAACCGATGTACACTTTTGAAACTGGTATTTTAGTCCTCACTGGGCTAAAGCCTGTGTACATACCAAATTTCATCCAAATCGGACAATATGTCAAGAATAACGGTTTTTAACGGTCAAATTTTGAAACACTACATGAAGTGCCATTTGTGTGTGATGACCTTTATATATACAAAGTTTCATTAAAACCCACCAATATATAAAAAATAACGGCGAAATAACGGTTTTACGGTTATATAACCGATATACACTTTTGAAACCGGTATTTTAGTCCTCACTGGGCTAAACCCTATGTACATATCAAATTTCATCCAAATTGGACAATATGTCAAGAATAACGGTTTTTAACGGTCAAAGTTTGAAACACTATATAGAAGTGCCATTTGTGTGTGATAACCTTTCTATATACCAAATTTCATTAAAATCCACCTATATATAAGAAATAACGGCAGAATAACGGTTTTTTAACGGTTGTTTAATCCATTTGAGCATTCCATCACATACATACGGACAGAGGCTCCGATTTGTCACAAGATCATCCAAACCGCTTATAAATTGGCCAAGTACTTTCTGAGATATTCCATAAAGAAGAAAAACCGTTACAGGCCGTTACAACCGTTAGTAACGGCTTTAACGGGGCAAACTAAAACATCAGGCATCATCCGTGACCCATAATGAACATACTGCTAATTTTCATAAAGGTCGGCCAAGTACAAAGAAGAAGAAAAACCGTTGCAGGCCGTTACAGCCGTTAGTAACGGTTATAACGGTAAACTAAAACATCGGGCATTATTCGTGACCCATAATGAACATACCTACAAATTTTCAGAAAGACCGGCCAATGATGTGTGTGTGTGTGTTGTGTGTGTGTGTGTGTGTGTGTGTGTGTGTGTGTGTGTGTGTGTGTGTGTGTGTGTGTGTGTGTGTGTGTGTGTGTGTGTGTGTGTGTGTGTCTGTGTGTGTGTGGTGTGTGTGTCCGTGGTCAAAAATGTGTTCCACTCGCTCCAGACAAAACTACTAGGCCGATCTTTCTGAAAATTTGTAGGTGTGTTCATTATGGATCAAGGATGATGCCCGACGTTTTAGTTTACCGTTACAGCCGTTACTAACGGCTGTAACGGCCTGTAACGCTTTTTGTACTCCCAGTTCTTAAAGAACAGGGAGTACTTTAGAATGGGAACGAAGAAATGCTGTGTGTGTGTGTGGGTGTGTGTGAATAGAATAGAATAGAATAGAATAAATTTTATTGTCATGAAACCTCAGGGTTTATGAGACACAATATGGTTATCATAGAAGAACAAAACAATCATACACAAATTTCCCTAATAATGACTGAGCATTCTCCATAGTCATTAACTGGCTTGGAATAATATTTGAAGCATTAGTATTAAGACATTGTAAGCCCTTCATTAAAATATTTCTGTTGGCATCAAACTTTTCACAGTGATCAAGAAAATGAACTTCGTCTTCCAATACATTACAACGATTGCAAAGTCTTTGATCTCTAGACATATGCAGATATCGTCTTTTTCTATTCTTAAGTCATGGGCGCTGATCCGAAGTCTTGTTAACGCTTGTCTGTGCCTCGGATCTGTAACAGTGATTAAATAATTTTCTGTTTCATATTCTTTTGCAATGGTGTTGTAAAAATTAAGTTTTGATGAGCTGTTTTTCTTTTCTTTCCAATATCGAATATATTCATTTTCTAACTTTTCTGATATTACAACTTTTAGTCTCTGTATACTGAACGTAAATTGATTTGTCCAAACATGGCCCATATTTATATTAATCAATATATCTTTAACAAATGTCAACCAAGGATCATTTTTGTCCACTTGAAAATGCATGCATTTATACATTTTATGTGTGTGTGTGTGTGTGTGTGTGTGTGTGTGTGTGTGTGTGTGTGTGTGGGGTGTGTGTGTGTGTGTGTGTGTGTGTCCGTGGTCAAAAATGTGTTCCACTCGCTCCAGACAAAACTACTGGGCCGATCTTTCTGAAAATTTGTAGGTGTGTTCATTATGGATCAAGGATGATGCCCGACGTTTTAGTTTACCGTTACAGTCGTTACTAACGGCTGTAACGGCCTGTAACTCTTTTTCTTCTTTATGGAATATCTCAGAAAGTACTTGGCCGATCTTTCTGAAAATTTGTAGGTATGTTCATTATGGGTCACAAATAATGCCCAATGTTTTAGTTTACCGTTTATAACCGTTACTAACGGCTGTAAGGGCCCTGTAACGGTTTTTCTTCTTTATGGAATATCTCAGAAAGTACTTGGCCGACCTTTATGAAAATTAGCAGGTATGTTCATTATGGGTCACGGATGATGCCTGATGTTTTAGTTTGCCCCGTTATAGCCGTTACTAACGGTTGTAACGGCCTGTAACGGGTTTTCTTCTTTATGGAATATCTCAGAAAGTACTTGGCCAATTTATAAGCGGTTTGGATGATCTTGTGACAAATCGGAGCCTCTGTCCGTATGTATGTGATGTAATGCTAAGTTGGATTAAACAACCGTTAAAAACCGTTATTCTGCCGTTATTTCTTATATATAGGTGGATTTTAATGAAATTTGGTATATAGAAAGGTTATCACACACAAATGGCACTTCTATATAGTGTTTCAAAATTTGACCGTTAAAAACCGCTATTCTTGACATATTGTCCAATTTGGATGAAATTTGATATGTACATAGGCTTTAGCCCAGTGAGGACTAAAATGCCGGTTTCAAAAGTGCATATCCGTTATATAACCGTTAAACCGTTATTTTCCCGTTATTTTTATACATGTATATTGGTGGGGTTTAATGCAATTTTGTATATAGAAAGGTTATCACACACAAATGGCACTTCCATGCAGTGTTTCAAAATCTGACCGTTAAAAACCGTTATTCTTGACATATTGCCGATTTGGATGAAATTTGGTATGTACACAGGCTTTAGCCCAGTGAGGACTAAAATACTGGTTCAAAAGTGTATATCGGTTATATAACCGATAAACCGTTATTTTGCCGTTATTTTTTTATATATTGGTGGATTTTAATGCAATTGTGTATATAGAAAGGTCATCACACACAAATGGCACTTTCATGCAGTGTTTCAAAATCTGACCGTTAAAAACCGTTATTCTTGACATATTGTCCGATTTGGATGAAATTTGGTATGTACACAGGCTTTAGCCCAGTGAGGACTAAAATACGTTTCAAAAGTGTACATCGGTTAAATAACCGTTTAAAACCGTTATTTCGCCTTTATTTCTTATCTCATAAAGCACTTGGCTGATTTATAAGCGGTTTGGAAAACTGGGAGTACGTTTATATGCTTCGCATCTTGATATTTCCTCTTTTTTGTTTTTGTTTTTTTGGTCCGGTATGGTATGTGTGTGTGGTGTGTGTGTGTGTGTGTGTGTGTGTGTGTGTGTGTGTGTGTGTGTGTGTGTGTGTGTGTGTGCAGGTTTGCATATTGTACACTTACACACACACTTGCACATACATACATACATACATACATACATACATACATACATACATACATACATACATACATACATACATACATTACATACATACATACATACATACATACATACATACATACATACAGTGAGACACAAACACTTTACAGCAGACTCCATGAAAACCTTGTTCAGAGATGTCCCACCTGATGTGATCTTAGAATTTCTGAAAGAGATTAGCATTTTTCATCTGATCTAAGATTTTACGGGAGAGAGATGTTTAACAAAATTTGCGGTGTGTTTTTAGAAGATGTATTTTAAAGGGTTGTGCGAATGGTTTTAATGACTTGTCAGTTGACGCCAACGCGGTGACAGCCCTGATATGACCCTTTGCGGTCGGCTGGGCTATAAGCAACATTAATTTACCTTACATTACATACATACATACAGTCAGACAGACAGACAGACAGACAGACAGACATGTGTGTGTGTGTGTGTGTGTGTGGAGAGAGAGAGAGAGGAGAGAGGAGAGAGAGAGAGAAGAGAGAGAGAGAGAGAGAGAGAGAGAGAGAGAAAGAGAGACTAACAGCAAGACAGACAGACAGAAGGACAGACAGGGAGTGAGAGAGAGTGAGAGACAGAGACAGAGAGAGGATGAGAGAGAGAGAGAGAGAGAGAGAGAGAGAGAGAGAGAGAGAGAGAGAGAGAGAGAGAGAGAGAATTTTTACTTAAGTGCATGGGTTTATGCAAATCTGAGCTGTACGTTCTCTGTATTTCAGTCGTTTTTTTTCATCTGTGAGCATTCTATTCATTAACTTTTTACTACATTTTTTTTTCGTACTTTCTCAGCACCACTCCAAACATTCTGCTTTTTCTTTTACATCAAACACAGCGCCACTATCAACGCTCTTTTTTTTTTCTTTTTCTTCCCCTAAACCAAACACAGCGCCACTGTCAACGTTTTTTTTTTTCAAAATGGAGTGACTGACGGCGGCGAACGAAGCAAAATTTACAAACTCTATTTCTAAAAATTGATCTTTTTTTTCTTTTTCTTCCCCTAAACCAAACACAGCGCCACTGTCAACATTCTTTTTTTTCTTTTTCTTCCCCTAAACCAAACACAGCGCCACTGTCAACGTTCTTTTTCTTTTTTTTTTTCTTCCCTTAAACCAAACTTAGCGCCACTGTCAACATTTTTTTCTTTCTTCCCTTAAACCAAACACAGCGCCACTGTCAACATTCTTTTCTTTCTTCCCTAAACCAAACTAGCGCCACTGTCAACATTCTTTTCTTTCTTCCCTTAAACCAAACTTAGCGCCACTGTCAACATTCTTTTCTTTCTTCCCCTAAACCAAACTTAGCGCCACTGTCAACATTCTTTTCTTTCGTCCCCTAAACCAAACTCAGCGCCACTGTCAACATTCTTTTCTTTCTTCCCTTAAACCAAACCAGCGCCACTGTCAACATTCTTTTCTTTCTCCTCTTAAATGAAACACAGCGCCACTGTCAACGTTCTTTTCTTTCTTCCCTTAAACCAAATCAGCGCCACTGTCAACATTCTCTTTCTTTCTTCCCTTAACCAAACTCAGCGCCACTGTTGTTGTTAATTCATTTATCCATCAGCTTCAAATCATGCATAGTGTGATCTCAAAACTTAGCGGATGTGTGTAGCGTATAAGGACTATTCCGCACGCAGTGACGCCTCCTTGATGAAACTGAAATTGAAACTCAGCGCCACTGTCAACATTCTTTTCTTTCTTCTCGGTAGTCAAACACAACGCCATGTAAACATCTTTTCTTTCTTCGTGTAATCAAACACAACGCCAGTGTAAACATTCTTTTCTTTCTTCCCTTAAACCAAACTCAGCGCCACTGTCAACATTCTTTTCTTTCTCGTTTAAATCAAACCAACGACAATGTCAACAATCTTTTCTTTCTTCCCTTATTCTTTTCTTTCTTCCCTTAAACCAAACACAGCGCCACTGTCAACATTCTATTCTTTCTTCGTTAAATCAAATGCAACGACAATGTCAACATCTTTTCTTTCTTCTCGTGTAATCAAACTCAGCGCCGGTGTCAACATTGTTTTCTTTCTTCTCTAAATCAAACTCAGAGATTGACACACATCTTCATCTCATCAACCAAGAAGATGATGAACCCACCTTTACTCTAGACGCTGGATGAACACATCAACACCAGATCTAGCGTTCGCCACCAACGACCTGTTCGTCAGAAGCAAAGAACAGTCCTCAACCAGCTTGGAGGAAGTAACCACAAGCTCGTCAAACTCTCTATCAACCTCAGCTTGCAGGCTCCACAGCAAAGTGTTTTCCCCGCTGGAATTATAGAAAGGCAAACAAGATGGTTCAAGACTTACAAGGCCGTCTTGAACGCTGCTACAGAATCATACCAGAGAAGCGCGTAAAGACTACAAGTCCTACTGATGGAGGAACTCCAGAATCTGGAAGATGCCGTTACGGAAGCCAGGGACCGAGCAGAAAAGCAGCCATCACTGGAGAACAACATAGCGCTGAAGGAAGTAACTGCCAGAACAAGCTGTCTTGCGCACAAGCTGCAAGGAAAAGCTGGCAAGAGAAAACTGAAAGCTGAATCTCGACAGGGATGGCAGCAAGCTGTGGAAACTGGCTAGAACCTCTGTAATGAAACAACAGTCACACCACTATAACAATACAAGAGAATGGAAATTATCTCTCTGGAAAGAAAGCAGCAGACCATTTCATAGACGTTATGAAAACTCAGCAATCTGGAAGTCCCTCTGAACATAGAGCTGCAGTGCACAGGGCCCAAGGTGACTTCACGAGAAAGAGCCCAAGAGGAAGTCATGACCACAGCTTTCACAGAGAAGGGCTGGAGAGCGTTGCGAGCCTCAATCTGAAGAAGTCACCTGAACAGACAGAATCACCAATGAAATGATTCTGCATCTTGGATGAAGAGCAGGCAGATCTTCTAACAATTTTTAACTCCAGCTGGAAGACAGGATCAGTACCATGGTGTGAGGGAAGCAGACATGATCCCCATTCACTAAAAGGGAAAGGACAAGTCGAAGGCTGACAGCTACAGACCCATCGCCTTACAGCTGCTTAGGAAAGCTGATGAGAACTTGTCAACACAAGGCTTGTCTGGCACCTTGAGGAGCATCAGCTGCTGATCCTGAACAGCAGTCTTCCGCCAACACAGCTCAACAGAAGTAGAAGAACTCGTGGAGAAGCGTGGCAGCGAGAGTCCTCAGAAGAGAAGCCCCCTTCAAGCAAGTGTTTCGCCACTTATCTCCTGACACTCTAGGGGGTTGGGCCACACCCGGTTCATGATCCGGATGTCCTCTGCTGCCCCCTTTTTTTCCCCCCATCTTGGGACGAGCCATGGCTGGGATTCGAACCCATGACCTCTGAGCCATGCTCATTTTTCTACTTAATGACTCCGCTTTAACCCTGAGCCACAGGACACCTGATATTGTAGGGAAATTAAGCCTTATGAGTTCAACTTTGTTCCTCCTTGACCAGATCCAGCTTGAACACCTCTCTGCCGCTTCTGCCATTGCTTTCAGGGCTCTGGTTTTTTCCTTCCCTGCAACCGAGAGTGTTTCATGAGGCTGTATGCAACGTTCCTACAAATCCCCTAGCTCCAATTTCTGCAGTGAGGACTTTGACCTGATAGCATTTTCACCCTCAGGCTGTTTGCCAGATCAGCATACTTTTCAGTCTTGTAGATTTGAGCTGCCTCCATTCTGTTCTCATATGGCACCGTGAGCTCGATCTGATCAGCTGCTTGGTTGACTTAGAGTGGACTACTATTCTGTCTCATGCCACTCTTGCTGATGATCTCTGGGTGACTCTTCATTCTGGGAGGTCTGCAGTGCACTCCCAGTCATCTGCCCCATCCAGCAGACTCTGCCTGCATGTTTCGAGTGGTACTGTTGTTCTTGGCCATGATTTGCTGCCTCCTGCCGTGAAGAATGTTGCGGGTGCTTTTGGAGTCCTGATTCTCCCTTTTGTGGTTTGGTACTAGCCCAGACTACTTGTACAATTTCTTTGAGCACTTGGTTGTGCCTCCATGTGTACCTTCCTTGAGCCAGGGCTACTTTACATGAGCTTAGAACATGCTCCACTGTTTGTTTTTTATGGCAGAGGGGGCATGCAGGATCGTCTGTTTTCCCCCACTTCACCAGGTTTGCATTTGAGGGCAGAAGGTCATATGCAGATCTGAGAATGAAGCTGATCCTGAGAGGGGCCATGTGCCAAATGTCATTCCAAGTTAGACTTCTTTGGAGTGCATTCTCCCACGTTGTCCATTGCCCTTGCTGGCTCTGCTGGACTGCTTTTGGAGTCTTTTTTGGTCTTCTTCTTTTCTCATCTCCTGAATCATCATGTCTCTTTTGGCTTTCCTTTGGCCTTTGACCACCATTCAGTTTTGGTCACCCCCAGTCCTTGTCTGTTGGTCTGTGTGTGTCCTGTTATTTCTCTGATCTTGAGACTTTCTTTTGCAGAATCCATCGCCTCTTGAACTTTCCATTTTCTGCCTGTCTTCAGCTGGGGCTTGATTGCTTCTACCACCTTGTCTCCTGAGTCCTCCAGCATGCTTTTGAAGTCTGATCTTCCTGCTTTGTATTCCTCCAGGATGGATTTCAGTGGTAGTTTGAGCTTTGCTTGGCGACAGTACAGCGCGATGTCAGTCAGACAGGGTGGGACACCAAGCCATTTCCTTGTGAACTTGTTGATTTTGGCTTCCATTGCCTCCACTGTGCTGGTGCAGATGTCGTATATCATCAGAGGCCATAGGAGCTTTGGTATCAGCATGAACTGCAGACACCAGACCTTGTGTTTGCCAGGGAGCCCACACTGGTCAATGGTCTCCAGCCTTCTTCCGCCATCTGCTTGGTTTCTTTTGCTCTTTGTGTGTCTTTCAGCGTATCATCATACCATCTTCCAAGGCTCTTGACTGGTTCTTCTGTGACTGTTGGAATGGCCTGGTTGGCACACTGAAGACCACAGATTCGGCCACTTTTCCTTTCCTCAGTGAGAGACTCCGTGATTTCTTTGGCTTGAACTTCATTCTGGATGAGGCAACTATGTCGTCCAGCCTCTCAGGACATGACGTGTCTCGTCTTCTCTGGATGAAATCACTGTAGTGTCATCCATGAAGGCCTTGAGAGGAGGCATCTTGTATCCATCGCCAAGGTCTGTTTGTCTCGCGTTGTTTGTTGCTGCTTTCAAGATGATTTCCATTGCCAGCACGACAGTATCGGGGAAATTGCACAGCCCATTGCAATGCCCACTTCCAAGTTGATCCAATCAGTTGTGTTACTCCTTGGTAGAGAACCGCATTGAGAAGCCATTGAAGTACTTCTTGAGCATGTCGCGGATGTTCTTTGGCACATGGTACATCTCAAGAGCCAACTGTATCATCTCATGGGCACAGATCCATATGCGTTTGCCAGATCAAGCCACACTACGTCCAGGTCTCTCTTTTCTGTTTTTGCTTTTTGGATTGCGTCCCAGATCATTGTGGCGTGTTCTACACAGCCAACCACGCCTGGGATGCCACCTTTCTGGACTGACACATCCAAGTACTTGTTTTCCATCAGGTACTTGGTCAGCCTTGCTGCCATGACAGAGAAGAAGATTTTCCCTTCGACGTTCAGTAGTGATATTGGCCTGAACTGGCTGATGTCACTTGAGTTTTGCTCTTTGGGGATGTACACACCATCTGCCGTCATCCACTGGCCGCCTGATCTTCTGGTTTCTCCAAGCTGATCGCAGCAGCCTGTGGAGCCACTCCAGCACCTTGGGACATTTCTTGTAAAGCTGGTAAGGTATTCCGTTTGGCCCTGGTGATGATTTGGCTCTGGCTTTGTCGACCACCTTCTTGATTTCCGCCAACGTTGGAGGCTTGCCATTGAACTGTTCCTCAGGGTTGGTTGGCCACACCAGATCTTGAATGTCGAGTGGTGCTTTGCTCTGTGAGTCAGAGTATGTTTTCCTCAGATGCTGCTCAAGAACTCCTTTGTCCACACTTAGGGTCCCAGATTTTGGCTGCTCAAACAGTGTTCTGGCAAACTGGAAGGGGTTCTCTGAAGAAGCGCTCTTGTGTCTTCTTCTTTTTGCTCTTCCTCTTCCTCGCAGATTCCGTTTTCTGAGGGCGCTGTTGTTTTTCTTTCAGTCTTCCCACAGTTTTTCCAAGCCTGTTTTTCAGCTGGCAGTGCGGTCTTCATTTGCTTCTTGAGGTTGTTCTTTTGGACTCTGATCTTGTCCATCTTTCTTTGGCGTCTGGATTTCTTTGGAGGTGTTTTCTCTTTGGGTAGTTTACTCCATAGGCGTCTCTACATGTGGCATACACAATGTCCCCCATATGTGGCTAGTTTGTGTTCCAGGGTGCTTTTCCCTATCAGTGCATCGAGTCTTTGGACGATTTTTGCATCAGTTTCTCCCAATCTTCAGTTTCGTTTGCTCGTGGCAGGTTCAGTTTCAGGCGCCTGGCATCGAGGGCCTGTGCAAATTCCTCATCCGAACCAACAGCGTGGATGTCCTTGGCACTGTGGTTTAAATCCTGGCCTTGGTCTTCCGACGTCTTATCTGCTGATGCAGTGCGCTGCTGCTCATTCAGATGAGTCTTCACACATCCCATCTTTGTTCTGTGGATCTTCATGCCACGGGTGGTAGCGAAACGCTTTCCACAGACACATGGATGTTCCATTTGGTCCATGTTCATAGTCCGTTTGGATTTGCAGTCGTGATTGGTTTGAGCACCGATGGATTCATTCTTCTCTCCCCCTTTCGGTGAATCCTGGGAGCATCTTTTCCTTTTGTTTTTAGTAGCCACATGTTTAAGGCAAAGTGGGGAGCCAGCCCACAGAGCCCTTGGTTCTGGTCTTTCCCAGTGTCTCCGGTCTTTCCGGACGTCCTCCGGCCTATTCCCGGAAGTCAATGGTTTACCCAGCATCAGTAGAAAGAAACTCGTGGAGAGCGTGGCAGCAGAG
Organism: Conus ventricosus; assembly: GCA_018398815.1. Classification (NCBI taxonomy): domain Eukaryota; kingdom Metazoa; phylum Mollusca; class Gastropoda; order Neogastropoda; family Conidae; genus Conus; species Conus ventricosus. The sequence continues at coordinate 99,574,965 of CM031604.1, forward strand.
AGTCCTCAGAAGAGAAGCCCCCTTCAAGCAAGTGTTTCGGCCTTATCTCCTGACACTCTAGGGGGGTTGGCCACACCCGGTTCATGACTCCGGATGTCCCTCTGCTGCCCCTTTTTTTCCCCCCATCTTGGGACGAGCCATGGCTGGATTCGAACCCATGACCCTCTGGACATGCTCATTTTCTACTTAATGACTCGCGCTTTAACCACTGAGCCACAGGGACACCTGATATTTGTAGGGAAGACACATCACATTCATCACGCAAGCATTGAGGACGTTTTCCAAGAAAAGAAGAACACGATTGCTGTCTGGATTGACATGGAGAAGCGTTCGACAAAGTCTGGAAGGACGGACGCAGACAGCGATGTGGTGTGTCTGGGAGGTTGTACACCTGGATCAGCCAGTAACTACACAACCGCCAAGCCCGAGTCAAGATTCAGGGCCAGAAAAGCAAGAAGAAGGTGCTGAGACAGGGAGTACCACAGGGAGTCCTTTCGCCAACGCTGTTCCTCATCTTCGTAGATGACATCGTCAGAGAACGGCCAAGAGGGGTCAGAGAAGCGATCTACGCAGATGACTTGGTACTTTGGTTCTGAAGAGTACACCACTACAGCACAGGTACGCCTCCAGACTGCGCTTAACAAGATCAGCGACTGGACCAAGGAATGGCTTGTCTCTGTCAACTCAAGCAAAACAACCTACACAGTCTTCAGCCTATCCATCAAGAAGCAAGAGGCGAAGCTGACACTGAACAACCAAAGGCTTGCAGAAGAACCCACCACTACCTACCTGGGAGTGACCTTTGACCGCAGGCTCACTTGGAAACAGCAGATCACAGATGCTGTAGCAGGCCAAATTGAGACTGGCGATCATGACGAAACTTGCGGGGACGGACTGGGGGGGGGGGGGGGGGGGGGGGGGGGGGGCTGACGAACGTTCCTGAAGAGACTTAAGGGAGGTCCGCTGTGTTGGTGGGACTCAGGCATGGGTCAGCTGCAAGTCTGAACCTCGGACTCTCAACAGACAGAACGGAGCTCAGCGTGTAACTGGCGCTGAGCCATCTGAGATGGGAGGAGGCTACTGGGCTGGCAGGTCATGGGAGGTCTAGAAGGACACAAAGATCTATACCAGGCAGAAAATTCAAACGCCTGAAAACATCCAATGAACGACAGAATGAGCAGACCCACAAGAGCCGGCTGAAAAGAGGCAGCCTTCATCCACCATCAAGACGCATGTGAAAGACAAACCCCAGTCTTGATGGAACACGAAGCAAAGCCTATCCCGGCAAATGTCACCCACCCATCTGGAAGAGGCAGGTGTTCCACAGTCGTCACCAGCATTCCCGGAGTGGAGAAGAGGAACACAGTCAGACACCCAAAGGACAGGCCCTGGCATGGAGAACATGCAACCAGTACCTCAGGAAGACTGGACCATGTCCTTTACCAGATGGCTCCGCAACTGAAGCAAACCGAGGAGGTGGTGAGAGATGGGACATCTTCCTCCGATACAAAGACGGAGATGAGAAATTGCAATTCCAACAGGAAAATACTCACCAAATCAGATCCACTGAGCGAGCGGAGCCCTCTG
>CM031604.1:99581551-99591551 GCA_018398815.1 Conus ventricosus
TGTAAAGTGTTGTAATTATCTAATCTTTTTATCAGTTTATTTCGTCGTATTTATTGCGGAAAGTCTCACGGAAACAAAAAGAAAAGTGTGTTGAAAACAAGCAATCACCTTCTCAATGGCCAAGTCTGCTGGATCTCACTGGTCCTGGTATATGTTTAGCAGTTGCTGTGCCTACCAGGCAAAACCAATCGATAAGATCACTGCAAGAAAGGGGCGTCCGTTTCCTGGTCGGTTAACTTCAGCATCCAGCCCTGTAGGAAGGTAAATGACGTCAGAGTCCTGAAGAAAGGTGAATAACGTCAGAGGTCCTGAAGGTGAATGATGTAAGTGAATGATGTCACAAGTCCACTCAATCAAAGCTGAGATGCCTTCATTTTTCATCCACACTTTATGAAAGATTTACTAGTCAAGAAAATACGTGGCTAAATAAAAATACAGAACGATAGGTTTCTTCCTTTTTTTTAAATTAAAGGTTACTTATAAACAAAAAGGAGGCTTGGGGCATATGTCCCATACCACCGTTTGGAAGTGGAATGTCCATTCAAAGAGGCCCCTACAATTCAGAGTGATGACAAGTTAGAAGCGGGTTGGGATGTGGGGTATGTACAGAATTTTCAGCAGACCTTTTCATTTCTCGCTGCTATTTGATTCTCAGGGAGACATATTTATGTGTCTTCTAGCAGCGCCGTTTATCGACTCTCGATGCGCAATGCAAGAAGTGCAGATCTATTTTGCCGGATAATTGCGCGCTGTGAAATGAGTGCATGCACAACATTACCTGGAAACCTATTTCTTACTAAAGTATGACAGAAACACAGGAAACGCTGTTCTGCACTGGAAACCTATTTCTTACTAAAGTATGACAGAAACACAGGAAACGCTGTTCTGCACTGGAAACCTATTTCTTACTAAAGTATGACAGAAACACAGGAAACGCTGTTCTGCACTGGAAACCTATTTCTTACTAAAGTATGACAGAAACACAGGAAGCGCTGTTCTGCACGCTTATTTTGGCGCTCCTCTTGGCGCTGTTGACACTTTTCACGCTCGTTTATCCCAAACGCTTTTCCCTACATGAATCTCTACTTGCGAAATGTTGTCATCTGATTCATTTGCCCTTGACCACAATTTCCTCTTTATGCGTTATTTTCATGTCATTTGTTTTCAGAAGCAAAACAAAGAAGAAGTTTAGGGTTGATAGCTAAATTTAGGGTCAGTCAGGTGGACAGACATTTTTTTTTTTTTTGGCCTTAGGACAACGCATGTTTTGTAATTTTGGAAACCAGTAATCAGTTGCACAGTTGCACAATGCAGGATCACTATCTTCGCTACAGACACTTTTGATCTTGGACCGATACAGGGCCGTTATTATGACCGTTAAAGGACCAATACAGAGCCGTTATCTTGGCTGTTGAAGGACCAATGCAGGGCCGTTATCCTGGCTGTTGAAGGACTAATACAGAGCGGTTTTCTTGGCTGTTGAAGGACCAATACAGACCGGTTATCTTGGCTGTTGAAGGACCAATACAGAGCTGTTTCATGACTGTTTTAGACCAATACAGAGCCGTTATCATCACTGTTTAAGACCAATACAGAGCCGTTATCATGACTGTTTTAGACCATACAGAGCCGTTATCCTGACTGTTTTAGACCAATACAGAGCCGTTATCATGGCTGTTGAAGGACCAATACAGAGCCGTTATCATGACTGTTGAAGGACCAATACAGAGCCGTTTTCATGACTGTTTTAGACCAATACAGAGCCGTTATCATGACTGTTGAAGGACTAATACAGAGCCGTTATCATGACTGTTGAAGGACCATATACAGAGCCGTTTTCATGACTGTTGAAGGACCAAACAGAGCCGTTTTCATGACTGTTGAAGGACCAATACAGAGCCGTTTTCATGACTGTTTTAGACCAATACAGAGCCGTTATCATCACTGTTTAAGACCAATACAGAGCCGTTATCATCACTGTTTAAGACCAATACAGAGCCGTTATCATGACTGTTGAAGGACCAATACAGAGCCGTTATCATGACTGGGCAATAACGGGGATGACACACCACAAATCTGTCCATCCTTGGTCTGTTCTGGGCAACAACTGGGATGGCACGCCACAAATCTGTGCAGTCACCTGCATTGGCACACCAGGATTGTCTCAGGCATTGTCAACGTTCCTGTGCTCTGAAGATCGACACTGGATAAACTCTGAGGTCACAAGTTCTAGATTTACACTGCAGGCACATGGCCCGGAACACCTCCAACTTTTGCTTGATAGTGACAGTGATTGTTCCGGCATCCTGACCTGTATAGGAGAACACCAACGACATTGTTGCCCAAGATCCCGCTCTTCGTGTGGTCACTGAGGCCAACAATTTTCAGAAGGGCTGGACCATGGCAAATGCTTCGTGTACTGTGCTGATCCTGCTGTTGTCCCCTGGTCACAGCCACTGGCTGACGCCACCTTACTACTCGAGTAGAACAAGCTCTGAGACATTGTCCAGTGCCCCCTGCCTTGCACAGTGAGTGGGCTGTTGGTTTGGGCGTGCATTCTCGAAGCTTTCATCTTCTTGTCACTTACCCTAAGGACATGGGTGCTGGCTGTCGTGCTGAGTCACTGTGTCTTCTGTGGACTGTCTTGGTGCCCGTGGGACAGTAGCTGAGTCACTGTGTCTTCTGGGGACTGTCTTGGTGCCCGTGGGACAGTCGCTGAGTCACTGTGTCTTCTGGGGACTGTCTTGGTGACCGTGGGACAGTAGCCCCAGGCCACCTGCCCGGCACAGAATCTCCATGGTTACGGAACATCACGGAGGACTTTTACGTAGTGTTTTACCGATGTGCATACTGTGTTTTGTGAGATGTTGATTTTTTTCTTCTCCTCTGTTTTGTGAGATGTTGATTTTTTCTTCTCCTTAGTTTCATGAGATGATGTTTTCTTCTCCTTTGTTTTATGTTGAAAATTGGTGCTCAGTGTAATCCTGTCATAGTATTTATTGGTGCTGTACTAAAATATCTCTACTTATACGTGTTTTTCAGCACAAAGGTCAATTCAAAGTTTGACGGTGTAATCTTGAGATAACGGTATCGCATACACGTCACCAATGTCGGTGTGTTGACTTTGGACAGTAAGAAACCCACAAGTCACAGCTTCGAGGTTTGCATTACCTTAAGGGAAAAATTCCAGCGTAGAGGTGTAGACAGGATTTTGTCCCCTACAAAACTGAAGATCAGGGAGGGCGGGGAGGGGTGCCAAAATGATTATTGTAATGATGATGATGATGATGATGATGATGATGATGATGAACAGAGGATCATCTTAACCAACCAAGCCTCTGGAACCCTCAGTTAGCAACATTTAAGAACTTGACTTTTGTCACCCTCCTTTACATCACGCTCCCCCAGCCAACCAACCACTTTCCCCGACTCTGTCTACCTCCCACCCCCTCCCCCTTATTCTTACCTCCCTTTCAGCCTGTCACTTCATCAGCCGACGACGTGACGCTGCCAGCATGTCTTTGCATCATCATCTGAAGACATGGCCGGAAGCGGACCATCCCAGAGGGAGCGCACGCATGCGCAGGCCCGTCCCTACGACATCATCAAGCGCCATCGTGGTTTCCGGCACTTTTCTGTTTGAACAGCGAGCAAACTTTGAAGCGAATCGTTATCTTCACAGCAGCTATTTTCGTTTGTCCTGCAACACTATCATTTGCATGCAATCTGATCCACCTTCCGGCCATGTTGTTAAAAAAAAAGAAAAAAAGAAAAAGAAAAAGAAGCAGACCCGCCACAACGCCTTGGCCAACTTTCCATCTGTCTAGATCTAGTTTGGGTGTTGGTGAGCGCTGGACTCCAAAGGCAGGGCGACGTCACGTGGGTTGACGGCTCTGCCCGGGGCGACAAACTGCCAGGGACGCACGTTCGCTTGACTGCAGCCGTGTGTGAGTGGGGAGGAGAGCGAGGGTCTATTAGCGAGAACCATGGCGACAGCCCGCTGTGGAATGGCAGGGCTGTGTTGGGACAGTCACCGGCAAGATCTACTGAACCGTCATGATGGATCCCCGTCTCCATGTTTATTTGAAGCTGCTGATTAAAAGGCCTGATGTGAGCGAGCAGTCAGCAGTGTGAGCCCCAGACGACGTCTCTCTCTCTCTCTCTCTCTCTCTCCTGTTCTTTTCTTCTAGTGGTTGGCTGAGGTTTTTATCCAATCAGTGGAGAGCAGGTCATTTGATCCGACCCTTTGGGGTGCGCCTTAATTCCGGGTTTTACAAGGTGGGGTTAGTTATGGGATGGTAGTCAAGCGCTAGAAAGCCAGTTAAAGGAGTTAGAGGCAGTGGAAGGGATGAGCATCTGCCTCTCCCTCTGCCCCCCCCCACCCCCCCGCATCCCATCCACCTCAACCCATTCCCCTCCTTCTCTTCCTTCCTTTCTCCGGCCACCTTCACATCATTCTGCAATGGCTGTACACTCCTTCTCTTCCTTCCTTTCTCCGGCCACCTTCACATCATTCTGCAATGGCTGTACATCAAACAAGCGTTGTTCTGCCGTGCTGTGAGCATTGATGTTGTTTGCAAGAGACAATAAACGTGGACTTGGTTTTGCGTAGTAAAGGGTAGACTACTTTGAAGATAATTTCCCCCTAGGGTAAAAAAAAATGTAAAATAACACACAAGGGCAGATCTTTCTTCCCCCTCCTCCTCCTCCTCCTGCTCCTCCTCTGCCTTGTCCCCCCCCCCCCCCCCCCCCCCCCCCCCCCTTCCTACCCATCATCTTCTTCCTCGACTCTTCCTTCTCCTCTTCCTCCTTCTCCTCCTTGGCATCCCCGTCCTCCTTCTCCCTGTCTTCCTCTACCTCCTCCTTCCTCTTCCTTCTCGCTGAGCTAGTCTTCTTCCCCATATTATTCACCTTCTTGTTCGGTCACCTCCCCCTGTTGTCCCTCACCCTCCCACTCCTTCCCCATATTATTCACCTTCTTGTTCGGTCACCTCCCCCTGTTGTCCCTCACCCTCCCACTCCTTCCCCATATTATTCACCTTCTTGTTCGGTCACCTCCCCCTGTTGTCCCTCACCCTCCCACTCCTTCCCCATATTATTCACCTTCTTGTTCGGTCACCTCCCCCTGTTGTCCCTCACCCTCCCACTCCTTCCCCATATTATTCACCTTCTTGTTCGGTCACCTCCCCCTGTTGTCCCTCACCCTCCCACTCCTTCCCCCTATTATTCACCTTCTTGTTCGGTCACCTCCTCCTGTTGTCCCTCACCCTCCCACCCCCTCTCCAAAGTTTCTCTTTCTCCCTTTCCTCTTGTGTTTATTTCAGGAAGTAGACAATGGTGTTCACGATCTGCACAAGACTTCTGATTTGTTGTCTACATTGAAATAAAACCTGAAGGCGTACGTATATCGCATTTACCTCGCCACCTTTGGGAACCCATGGTGCCCATAGAACACTCCGGCCTCCTGATGAACTGCTCCGTTAGTTCACACACACACACACACACACACACACACACACACACACACACACACACACACACACACACACATATATATATATATAATATATATATATATATATATATATATATATATATATATATATATATATATATATATATATATATATATATTATATATATATATATATATATATATATATATATATTGAATTATAAACAAAGCTTGCTCTTATGTCTTAGATTGAAGAAATATATATATGTGTGTGTGTGTGTGTGTGTGTGTGTGTGTGTGTGTGTGTGTGTGTGTGTGTGTGTGTGTGTGTGTGTGTGTGTGTGTGTGTGTGTGTGTGTGTAACAATTCAATAGTGGGGAAATATGTGCAGACTACACAATTCCTGCATCATTGCATTTATGACCTGGCAAAGATTTGAAAATAGTGGGGGGTCGGGGAAGAAAACTGAAAGACCAGGGAAATATATTATAAAACTTCTTTACTGGCAGCATACGGGTACCATTGTAGCCCAAGGCAATACCATTCATATCGCCGGCTTCTAGACTTTTGTACGCTGGTTCAGACTCGTCAGGGAGGCACGGCTGATTGTTAGCTGTCAGGAAGACACGGCTGATTGTTAGTTGTCAAGGAGACACGGCTGACGGCTGATTGTTAGTTGTCAGGGAGACACGGCTGACGGCTGATTGTTAGTTGTCAGGGAGACACGGCTGATTGTTAGCTGTCAGGTGTGGAACGGCTGATTGTTAGTTGTCAGGGAGGCACGGCTGATGGTTAGTTGTCAGGGAGACACGGCTGATTGTTAGTTGTCATGGAGGCACGGCTGATTGTTAGTTATCAGGGAGGCACGGCTGATTGTTAGTTGTCAGGGAGACACGGCTGATTCTTAGTTGTCAGGAAGACACGGCTGATCGTTAGTTGTCAGGAAGACACGGCTGATTGTTAGTTGTCAGGGAGACACGGCTGATTGTTAGCTGTCAGGGTGGAACGGCTGATTGTTAGTTGTCAGGGAGGCACGGCTAATTGTTAGTTGTCAGGGAGGCACGGCTGATTGTTAGCTGTCAGGGAGACACGGCTGACGGCTGATTGTTAGCTGACAGGGAGGCACGGCTGATTGTTAGCTGTCAGGGTGGAACGGCTGATTGTTAGTTGTCAGGGAGGCACGGCTGATTGTTAGTTGTCAGGGAGGCACGGCTGATTGTTAGTTGTCAGGGAGGCACGGCTGATTGTTAGTTGTCAGGGAGGCACGGCTGATTGTTAGTTGTCAGGGAGGCACGGCTGATTGTTAGATGTCAGGGAGGCACGGCTGATTGTTAGTTGTCAGGGAGGCACGGCTGATTGTTAGTTGTCAGGGAGGCACGGCTGATTGTTAGTTGTCAGGGAGGCACGGCTGATTGTTAGTTGTCAGGGAGGCACGGCTGATTGTTGGTTGTCAGGGAGGCACGGCTGATTGTTAGTTGTCAGGGAGGCACGGCTGATTGTTAGTTGTCAGGAGGCACGGCTGATTGTTGGTTGTCAGGGAGGCACGGCTATTGTTGGTTGTCAGGGAGGCACGGCTGATTGTTAGTTGTCAGGGAGGCACGGCTGATTGTTAGTTGTCAGGGAGGCACGGCTGATTGTTAGTTGTCGGGGAGGCACGGCTGATTGTTAGTTGTCAGGGAGGCACGGCTGATTGTTAGTTGTCAGGGAGCACGGCTGATTGTTAGTTGTCAGGGAGGCACGGCTGATTGTTAGTTGTCAGGGAGGCACGGCTGATTGTTCGTTGTCAGGGAGTCACGGCTGATTGTTAGTTGTCAGGGAGGCACGGCTGATTGTTAGTTGTCAGGGAGGCACGGCTGATTGTTAGTTGTCAGGGAGGCACGGCTGATTGTTAGTTGTCAGGGAGGCACGGCTGATTGTTAGTTGTCAGGGAGGCACGGCTGATTGTTAGTTGCAAAGCGAGGAGACTGCAGAGGAAAACGGAATCAGTTTTACAGGGTACTTGAAAGAACTCTGCCAGTTAACATGGACGAACGAATTATTTTTGTGCTTCGTTTGCCTATTTTAATTTGCGGAGTTATTTCAAATACCTTTTAGAATTTATGGCTGATTGTGTCTGTGCTCCCTGGACATCGAGTGTTGACGTACCACACTCTGCAATTCCATGGTATTACCACCACCAAAAAGGGAATTTAACAGCACCCCAAAGCAGACAATTCCATGGTATTCCCACCACCAAAAAGGGAATTTAACAGCACCCCAAAGCAGGCAATTCCATGGTATTCCACCCCAAAAAGGGAATTTAACAGCACCCCAAGGCAGACAATTCCATTGTATTCCCACCACCAAAAAGGGGGTTTAACAGCACCCCAAAGCAGACAATTCCATGGTATTCTCACCACCAAAAAGGGAATTTAACAGCACCCCAAAGCTGACAATTCCATGGTATTCCCACCACCAAAAAAGGAATTTAACAGCACCCCAAAGCAGACAATTCCATGGTATACCCACCACCAAAAAGGGAATTTAACAGCACCCCAAAGCAGACAATTCCATGGTATTCCCACCACCAAAAAGGGAATTTAACAGCACCCCAAAGCAGACAATTCCATGGTATTCCCGCCACCAAAAAGGGAATTTAACAGCACCCCAAAGCAGACAATTCCATGGTATTCCCGCCACCAAAAATGGAATTTAACAGCACCCCAAAGCAGACAATTCCATGGTATTCCCGCCACCAAAAAGGGAATTTAACAGCACCCCAAAGCAGACAATTCCATGGTATTCCCACCACCAAAAAGGGAATTTAACAGCACCCCAAAGCAGCCAGAGAGGGGTAGAAAGTAAAACGAAAAGAACGTGTGATAAGGAAGCAAGTTGCTGAAAAACTAAATTTATTATGTTAACAGTATAGATGATAATACAAAATGCATAATTGCAAACAAAGAACGAAAAGAAAACGGAAAGATCAAAGAATCTAGGCGCGAACAAGGAAACCAAAGCGAGAAGTCAATGAAAGAACACTGGTCGGAGTAAAAAAAAAAATAAAAAAATAAAAAACCAGGACACAATGAAAGGAATGAATGTGCGCTTGAGAAAAAATGCAAGACGAACAGAAAAAGGAAAAGAAAGGGTAGAAGAGAAAGATGATTCCAGAAAACAGAGGCCAGAAAGCAAGGTGGAAAAGGGAAGAACAAAATGAACGAAAGAACAGGAGAACGGACAAAGAAAAAAACATAAAGGAAAAAAAAAAGAAGAGAGGGCGACTTTTAGAGAGAAATAAAGAACGAAAGACTTTTCGCCCTTGAACGTCAAGAGCAACATCATTTTCACAAGAAGAGGCAGAACAACACAGATTACCAAGACAAATCACAACATGGCAAACAAGCAGAACAACACAGAACGCCAAGGCAAATCACAACATGGCAACAAGAACACAACACAGAACATCAAGACAAGTCACCACATGGCAAACAAGTAGAGACAAGTCACCGCGTGGCAAACAAGCAAAGACAAGTCACCATATGGCAAACAAGCAGAGACAAGTCACCACATGGGAAACAAGCAGAGACAAGTCACCACATGGCAAACAAGCAAAAACAAGTCACCACATGGCAAACAAGCAGAGACACGTCACCACATGGCAAACAAGCAAAGACAAGTCACCACATGGCAAACAAGCAGAGACACGTCACCACATGGCAAACAAGCAAAGACAAGTCACCACATGGCAAACAAGCAGAGACAAGTCACCACATGGCAAACAAGCAAAGACAAGTCACCACATGGCAAACACGAAAACAACACAGAAAGTCAAGACAAATCACAACATGGCAAACAAGGACACAACACGGAACGCCAAGACAGGTCACAACACAGTAAATCCATTATGCGGAAATCTCTCTCTCTCTCTCTCTCTCTCTCTCTCTCTCTCTCTCTCTCTCTCTCTCTCTCTCTCTCTCTCTCTCTCTCTCTCTCTCTCTCTCTCTCTCTCTCTCTCAATAGCATGAAATGAAATTAAATGTGGTCAAGATGCAAGTACAATAGTTAACCCGCGCCCCAGAACTGAAGCCTCCATGACACCTCCTCCATCATGAGGTGGGAACATGACACCTCCCCCATCATGCAGATGAAACATGACACCTCCCCCATCATGAGGTGGGAACATGACATCTCCCCCATCATGCAGGTGGAACATGACACCTCCCCCATCATGCAGGTGAAACATGACACCTCCCCCATCATGCAGGTGAAACATGACACCTCCCCCATCATGCAGGTGAAACATGACACCTCCCCCATCATGCAGGTGAAACATGACACCTCCCCCATCATGCAGGTGAAACATGACACCTCCCCCATCATGCAGGTGAAACATGACACCTCCCCCATCATGCAGGTGAAACATGACACCTCCATCATGCAGGTGAAACATGACACCTCCCCCATCATGCAGGTGAAACATGACACCTCCCCCATCATGCAGGTGGGGACATGACACCTCCCCCATCATGCAGGTGAAACATGACACCTCCCCCAACATGCAGG
>CM031604.1:99596551-99604875 GCA_018398815.1 Conus ventricosus
CAGAAGTCCAGGGCATTACCCATATTGTGCACAGAAGTCCAGGGCATTACCCATATTGTGCACAGAAGTCCAGGGCATTACCCATATTGTCCACAGAAGTCCAGGGCATTACCCATATTGTGCACAGAAGCCCAGGCAGTACCCACACTGTGCACAAAAGCCCAGGGCATGACACATATTGTGCACAAAAGCCCAGAGCAACACCCTTGCTGTGCACAAAAGCCCAAGGTATTACCCTTATCCCGCACATTAGCCAGTGGGGTCGTGATCTTGACCTCGCTCAGAAGCTTAGGGCATCGCCTGTGTTGTGGATGGGGAACCAGGACATTCCTTTTCTCTTCTGGTACGCCAAGACTATGATCCTCACCTTGAACCCAGTCCCGCCAAGGCTATGATCCTCACCTTGAGCCCAGTCCACGCCAAGACTATGATCCTCACCTTGAGCCCAGTCCCGTGGCGATGCTTCCATCCTTCTCAGAGGCTCAAGGCATCACCCTTTTCCTTACAGAGGCCCAGGATTGGAGGAGGGGGAGGAGGTTACCCTCCCTGTGTACAAAGGCTCACGGCATCAACCTTTTCCTTACAGAGGCCCAGGATTGGAGGAGGGGAGGAGGTTACCCTCCCTGTGTACAAAGCCTCACGGCATCACCCTTATCCTCACAGAGGTTCAGGGTTGGGGGAGAAGGCGGGGGGGGGGGGGTATCTCTCGACGTACAAGGCTCAAGGCATCACCCTTATCCTGCACAGTGGTCTGATACATCACCCTTATCCTGCACAGTGGTCTGAGACATCACCCCTTATCCTGCACAGTGGTCCCAGACATCACCCCTCATCCTGCACAGTGGTCCCTGACATCACCCCTTATCCTGCACAGTGGTCCCAGACAGCACCCTTATCCTGCACAGCAGTCCCAGACATGACCCCTTATCCTGCACAGTGGTCCCAGACATCACCCTTATCCTGCACAGCGGTCTGAGACATCACCCCTTATCCTGCACAGTGGTCCCAGACATCACCCTTATCCTGCACAGTGGTCTGATACATAACCCTTATCCTGCACAGTGGTTTGATACATCACCCTTATCCTGCACAGTGGTCCCAGACATCACCCCTTATCCTGCACAGTGGTCCCAGACATCACCCCTTATCCTGTACAGTGGTCCCAGACATCACCGCTCATCCTGCACAGTGGTCCCAGACATGGCCCCTTATCCTGCACAGTGGTTCCAGACATCACCCCTTATCCTGCACAGTGATCCCAGACATGACCCCTTATCCTGCACAATGGTCTGAGACATCACCCCTTATCCTGCACAGTGGTTTGATACATCACCCCTTATCCTGCACAGTGGTTCCAGACATCACCCCTTATCCTGTACAGTGGTCCCAGACATGACCCCTTATCCTGCACAATGGTCTGAGACATCACCCTTATCCTGTACAGTGGTCCCAGACATGACCCCTTATCCTACACAATGGTCTGAGACATCACCCCTTATCCTGCACAGGGTTCCAGACATCACCCCTTATCCTGTACAGTGGTCCAGACATGACCCCTTATCCTGCACAATGGTCTGAGACATCACCCTTATCCTGTACAGTGGTCCCAGACATCACCCCTTATCCTGTACAGGGGTTCCAGACCTCACCCCCTTATCCTGCACAGTGGTCCCAGACATGACCCCTTATCCTGCACAGTGGTCCCAGACATGACCCCTTATCCTGCACAGTGGTCCCAGACATCACCGCTCATCCTGCACAGTGGTTCCAGACCTCACCCCTTATCCTGCACAGTGGTCCCAGACATGACCCCTTATCCTGCACAGTGGTCCCAGACATCACCGCTCATCCTGCACAGTGGTTCCAGACCTCACCCTTATCCGCACAGTGGTTCCAGACCTCACCCCTTATCCTGCACAGTGGTTCCAGACATCACCCCTTATCCTGCACAGTGGTCTGAGACATCACCCCTTATCCTGCACAGTGGTTTGATACATCACCCTTATCCTGCACAGTGGTCCCAGACATCACCCCCTTATCCTGCACAGAGAGTCACTGGCCGATACCTCACCCGGAACACGGCTGGCGGCCGATAGAGCAGAGACGTGCTTGTGATAGAGCAGGACGTGCTTGTTGCAATCAGGGGTCTGAGGGTGGCCTTTGTTGGGTGTCGGTTTGTCTGCTTCTGGATAATCCTGGTCCTCGCGCCCTGTCTTGCCCGCCTCGTCCCTGGCCGCTCTTTTGATGCTTGCTCCGCTTTGTCTCCTCTTGGGTGTGGAAACGGGGGGGTGGGGGGGGGGGGGGGGGGGGGGGGGGGGGGGGGGGGGGGGGGGAGGAGAGTGTGGAGGGGGGGGGGGGGGGGGGGGGGGGGGGGGGGGGGGGGGGGGGGGGGGGGGGGGGGGGGGGGGGGGGGGGGGGGGGGGGGGGGAGGGCAGAGCTGTGACTCCCCTCCACGAAATGAGTCCATTGTCATCACGTGGTCATTTGTATCATAAGGAAATGAAAATCGCGATGCTACACAGCCTAACGTCCAGCAGCGCGTTTCGACCAGTAGGTCTTGTACAAATAAGAGTGATAAAGATGACAGTTAAGTAACAAATAAATAAATAGATAGATGGATAGATGAATATATAAATAAATATATGGCTTAGCTTTCTTTAGAACCATTTCTGTTTAGCGAATGAGAAAAACAGTGTGACGGTAGTTCTCTACAGTCATCCCACTTTTAACTATACTATTTTGATCACATCATTTTGTTTCTGACATTCCCTTTCAAGTGCTGGCCGATCCCTGTTGTTACTTGTAAAACTGCTTCCAGACCAGCAGACTGACACAGACTGCAGCATCACTGAAAACCAAGCACATGACGAATGGACACGGGGACAAGGCTTGAAGTAATGTTTTGGATACATATTACCAAGCGGACAGGCAAGTCTTGGACAAATCATGGATGTCACAGGTAATGCCTGTTGGATACATAGTACCAGACAGACAGGCAAGTCTTCGACATATCATGGATGTCACAGGTAATGCGCATAAAGCTGTTCCCCAACTAGTTGCATGAGGATCAGGTTAATGTGGAATGTCCTCACATGAGCTGTCATGAGGATCAGGATAATGTGGAATGTCCTCACATTACTGTCAGAGGATCAGGATAATGTGGAATATCCTCACATGAGCTGTTATGATGATCAGGATAATGTGGAATGTCCTCACATTAGCTGTCATCAGGATCAGGTTAATGTGGAATGTCCTCACATGAGCTGTCATGAGGATCAGGGTAATGTGGAATGTCCTCACATTAGCTGTCATGAGGATCATAGTAATGTGGAATGTCCTCACATTAGCTGTCATGAGGATCACGGTAATGTGGAATGTCCTCACATTAGCTGTCATGAGGATCAGGGTAATGTGGAATGTCCTCACATTAGCTGTCATGATCAGAGGATCAGGTAATGGGTTGGGAATGTCCTCACATTAGCTGTCATGAGGATCAGGATAATGTGGAATGTCCTCACATTAGCTGTCATGAGGATCAGGGTAATGTGGAATGTCCTCACATTAGCTGTCATGAGGATCATAGTAATGTGGAATGTCCTCACATTAGCTGTCATGAGGATCACGGTAATGTGGAATGTCCTCACATTAGCTGTCATGAGGATCAGGGTAATGTGGAATGTCCTCACATTAGCTGTCATGAGGATCAGGGTAATGTGGAATGTCCTCACATTAGCTGTCATGAGGATCAGGGTAATGTGGAATGTCCTCACATTAGCTGTCATGAGGATCAGGATAATGTGGAATGTCCTCACATTAGCTGTCATGAGGATCAGGGTAATGTGGAATGTCCTCACATTAGCTGTCATGAGGATCATGGTAATGTGGAATGTCCTCACATTAGCTGTCACGAGGATCAGGGTAATATGGAATGTCCTCACATTAGCTGTCATGAGGATCAGGTAATGTGGAATGTCCTCACATTAGCTGTCATGAGGATCAGGGTAATGTGGAATGTCCTCATATTAGCTGTCATGAGGATCAGGGTAATGTGGAATGTCCTCGCATTAGCTGTCATGAGGATCAGGATAATGTGGAATGTCCTCACATTAGCTGTCATGAGGATCAGGGTAATGTGGAATGTCCTCACAATAGCTGTCATGAGGATCAGGGTAATGTGGAATGTCCTCACATTAGCTGTCATGAGGATCACGGTAATGTGGAATGTCCTCACATTAGCTGTCATGAGGATCACGGTAATGTGGAATGTCCTCACATTAGCTGTCATGAGGATCAGGGTAATGTGGAATGTCCTCACATTAGCTGTCATGAGGATCAGGGTAATGTGGAATGTCCTCACATTAGCTGTCATGAGGATCAGGGTAATGTGGAATGTCCTCGCATTAGCTGTCATGAGGATCAGGATAATGTGGAATGTCCTCACATTAGCTGTCATGAGGATCAGGGTAATGTGGAATGTCCTCACAATAGCTGTCATGAGGATCAGGGTAATGTGGAATGTCCTCACATTAGCTGTCATGAGGATCACGGTAATGTGGAATGTCCTCACATTAGCTGTCATGAGGATCAGGTAATGTGGAATGTCCTCACATTAGCTGTCATGAGGATCAGGGTAATGTGGAATGTCCTCACATTAGCTGTCATGAGGATCAGGGTAATGTGGAATGTCCTCACATTAGCTGTCATGAGAATCAGGGTAATGTGGAATGTCCTCACATTAGCTGTCATGAGGATCAGGGTAATGTGGAATGTCCTCACATTAGCTGTCATGAGGATCAGGGTAATGTGGGTCCTCACATTGCTCTCAGCAGGGGAACATCGCCATTCTCCTCTGACAACCATCTGGAGAGTATCACTTTTTGCTTTTGACATGCCTGTTGTATTGCTATTATCTGGTGAGAGCTATTCGTGTCGCAGTGTACTGTTGTATTGCTATTATCTGGTGAGAGCTATTCGTTTTGCAGTGTACTGTTGTATTGCTATTATCTGGCGAGAGCTATTCGTGTCGCTGTGTACTGTTGTACTGCTATTATCTGGTAAGAGCTGTTCGTGTCGCAGTGTACTAAACATTACTAAATGAGCGTTACTGTGAGCCTTGGTATTTTAGCTGGCGTCCAAATCAGACAGACAGCATCAGAGCTGAAGTTCGGTTTGATACACAAACCCTCTCCACTAACGTGTTTGAGAAACTGTTCCTGCAAGCGTTTCCGCGGGGAACATGCTTCAAAGCATTTTCCATGCAGGTGCTCCTGTCTATGGTGGCACTGAAAGCCATGAAAGGCACAGGTGCGCTGACCCAACCTCAGGTTGGACCATACACATTTACGCTTTCTTCCGTAAAGGAATGATCCAAGGTGACCTGTGCCTCATTTCACTGCGGGAGGTCAGAACGGCCTCTCTCTGTGGGGTGGCAGTGACAGTTGGCTGGAATCGTCTGGCTGCTCCTGCTGGACACACACCAACTTGATCGTCGGCCTGATTGTGTTTGGCTGAGAGGAGAGAAAGAGAGAGGGAAGGGTATTGATGTTGATACAAGGAGTAACGAGAAAGCAAGGGTGAGGAAGGAGAATGTGGGAAAGATGGGGGGAGGGGGCGCGCGTGGCAGGGCTGGTGATAAGGTGGTGGTAAGGGGGGGGGGGTTCTTTGTGACAGTTTGCTCAAGCTGTAATCTGAAGTTTGCTGAGCGAGTCTGGTCTTTAATAAAAGAAAGCAAGATCACGTGATACCCTTGCTGCTGAAGGAGCTTCACTGGCTGCCTGTGAAATGTTGTTGGCAATACAAGCTGGATGCCCTTGCTTTCTCTTTCTCTGCTGACTCTATTCCCGCCATAACTATCCGTGCTCTTCGCGCACACAGTTATGGCCTACGCTACTCTAGTCAAAGACTGCTAAATGTTCCAAACCAAAAGCCTTGTCGTTTATCAAAATTCTGTCAGCTTTACTGTCTCCAATTTGTTTAAGAACTCACAATCTCTCACGTGATGTTAATCTGTCTACTTTGCCTTCTATCTACGCCAAAACAAAACTGTACAGTTTCAACAAGCATTTAAACACGCTGTCCCCTGAACCGTACCCACATTACGTTGCACACAATGTTAGACATTGCTTGGGAACAAATGCATGGATAAATGATGTATGAAAGCGTATTCATCAGTTTATCAATAAAATGGCGCCTTACAAATCCTATTTTATCATTACGTTAGTAGCTGATTCTAGAAATGGAACGTGTCCAGTCAGTGCCAGTATCTCGCTCCACACAGGATAAGGGAACCTTGGATGGACAGGGGCACTCTCAATAGCCTGTCCTATGACCTGTGACCTGTGTCAAACCGTGGCAAATGAGCGGTGCATCACTTCTCTCAGCATGTTGATTATGCAGCGTACGGGAACTGGATTTGGATCACTGCTCGAGGATCAGCGCAGCTATGTTCGTCAGTAGTGGCTAGTAACGCCTGAGCTATGTTCGTCAGTAGTGGCTAGTGACGCCTGAGCTATGTTCGTCAGTAGTGGCTAGTGACGTCTGTGCTATGTTCGTCAGTAGTGGCTAGTGACGTCTGAGCTATGTTCGTCAGTAGTGGCTAGTGACGCCTGAGCTATGTTCGTCAGTAGTGGCTAGTGACGCCTGAGCTATGTTCGTCAGTAGTGGCTAGTGCGCCTGAGCTATGTTCGTTGTTAGTGGCTATGTGACGTCTGAGCTATGTTCGTTAGTAGTGGCTAGTGAACGCCTGATCTATGTTCGTTAGTTGTGGCTAGTGACGCCTGAGCTATGTTCGTTAGTAGTGGCTAGTGACGTCTGACCTATGTTCGTCAGTAGTGGCTAGTGACGCCTGAGCTATGTTCGTCAGTAGTGGCTAGTGACGCCTGAGCTATGTTCGTTGTTAGTGGCTAGTGACGTCTGAGCTATGTTCGTTAGTAGTGGCTAGTGACGCCTGATCTATGGTCGTAGTTGTGGCTAGTGACGCCTGAGCTATGTTCGTTAGTAGTGGCTTGTGACGTCTGACCTATGTTCGTCAGTTAGTGGCTAGTGACGCCTGAGCTATGTTCGTCAGTAGTGGCTAGTGACGCCTGAGCTATGTTCGTTGTTAGTGGCTAGTGACGTCTGAGCTATGTTCGTTAGTAGTGACTGGTGACGCCTGATCTATGGTCGTTAGTTGTGGCTAGTGACGCCTGAGCTATGTCGTTAGTAGTGGCTAGTGACGTCTGAGCTATGTTCGTTAGTAGTGGGCTAGTGACGCCTGAGCTATGTTCAGTTAGTAGTGGCTATTGACCCCTGAGCTATGTTCGTTTAGTAGTGGCTAGTGACCCCTGAGCTATGTTCGTTAGTAGTGGCTAGTGGACCCCTGAGCTATGTTCGTTAGTAGTGGCTAGTACGCCTGCTATGTTCGTTAGCAGTGGCCAGTGACCCTGAGCTATGTTCGTTAGCAGTGGCCAGTGACCCCTGAGCTATGTTCGTTGTAGTGACTAGTGACCCTTAGCTATGTTTGTTAGTAGTGATAGTGACCCCTACGCTATGTTTGTTAGTAGTGACTAGTGACCCCTACGCTATGTTTGTTAGTAGTGGCTATGACGCCTGAAAATGACGGTGCATGTGTTCGCATCTGCATAACTGAACATACTATGATTTGTGAGGTAAGGCAAATGGCAACATCACAATCATCTTCACCTCACCTCCATCACCAATAGGAAGGAAGATTAGTTGTGGCAGCAGCACTAGCAGCAGCAGCAGCAACAGTTACAGGAGGAGGAGAAGGACCAGCAGTAGCAGTAGCTGTAGTCATTGTAATAGTGGTGGCTGTTGTAGAAGTAGCAGCAGCAACAGTAGCATTAGTAGTAAAATCAGTAGCATTGGCATCAATAGCAGCTTGGTATTTGTGGAAGCAGAAGAAGGAAAGATAGCAACAGCAAACAGCGTTGGCATCAATAGCAGATGGTATTTGTGGAAGCAGAAGAAAGGAAAGATAGCAACAGCAACAGCAGCAACAGTGGCAGTGGCTGTGGTAGGAGAAGGAGTGGGGGGGGGGGGGGGGGGAAGGAAGGGGTGGAGGAAAAGAAAACTAGTACTATTATCTAGTCTGTTCTTTCTTCTAAGCACTAGGCATGACTCTCTCTCTCTCTCTCTCTCTCTCTCTCTCTCTCTCTCTCTCTTCTCTCTCTCTCTCTCTCTCTCTCTCTCTCTCTCTCTCTCTCTCTGCACATCAGGCGGATTTAAAAGAGGGTTTTCCACAATTGATCATATATTTACCCTGCTTGCTGCTGTTCAGAAACAATTGTAAATAATCAAAAGTTATATGTTGCTTTTGTTGACTT
>CM031604.1:99615287-99655287 GCA_018398815.1 Conus ventricosus
TGGAACTGGTTCTATCTCATGGCTCATTGAAGCTCTGTCTGAGTCGTATATGCTCTGATCACGTTTCAACGAAAAAAGAATGGCAAAGTTTCCCTCTGACATCATCATTCAACGGCAGGAAGAATGGCAAAAGTTTCCCCTCTGTTCACCTTTCCACAGAAAGAAAAATGGCAAAGTTCCCTCTGATCACCTTTCCAGGGAACAAAGAATAGCAAAGTTCCCCTCTGATCACCTTTCCACAGAAAGAAGAATGGCAAAGTTCCCTTTGATCACCTTTCCAGGGAAAAAAGAATGGCAAAGACCCCCTCTGCTCACCTTTCCAAGGAAAGAAGAATGGCAAAGTTCCCTCTGATCACCTTTCCAGGGAACGAAGAATAGCAAAGTTCCCCTCTGATCACCTTTCCACAAAAAGAAGAATGGCAAAGTTCCCCTCTGATCACCTTTCCAGGAACGAAGAATAGCAAAGTTCCCTCTGATCACCTTTCCACAAAAAGAAGAATGGCAAAGTTTCCCTCTGATCATTTTTTCATGGAACGAAGAATGGCAAAGTTCCCCTCTGATCACCTTTTCAGGGAAAGAAGAACGGCAATGTTCCCCTCTGATCACCTTTCCACAGAAAGAGGAATGGCAAAGTTCCCCTCTGACCACCTTTCCACAGAAAGAAGAATGGCAAAGTTTCCTCTCATCACCTTTCCACAAAAAGAAGAATGGCAAAGTTTCCTCTGATCACCTTTCCAGGGAAAGAAGAATGGTAATGTTCCTCTGATCACCTTTCCACGAAGAAAGAGAATGGCAAAGTTCCCTCTGATCACCTTTTCAGGAAACGAAGAATAGCAAAGTTCCCCTCTGATCACCTTTCCACAGAACGAAGAATGGCAAAGTTCCCTTTGATCACCTTTCCACAGAAAGAAGATTGGCAAACTTCCACTCTGATCACCTTTCCACAAAAAGAAGAATGGCAAAGTTCCACTCTGATCACCTTTCCACAAAAAGAAGATGGCAAAGTTCCCCTCTGATCACCTTTCCACAGAAAGAAGAATGGCAAATTCCCCTTTGATCACCTTTCCACAGAAAGAAGAATGGCAAAGTTCCCCTCTGATCACCTTTCCATAGAAAGAAGAATGGCAAAGTTCCACTCTGATCACCTTTCCACAAAAGGAAGATTGGCAAAGTTCCCCTCTGATCACCTTTTCCACAGAAAGAAGAATGGCAAAGTTCCACTCTGACCACCTTTCCACAGAAAGAAGAATGGCAAAGTTCCCTCTGATCACCTTTCCACAGAAAGAAGATTGGCAAAGTTCCACTCTGATCACCTTTCCAGGGAAAGAAGAATGGCAAAGTTCCCCTGATCACCTTTCCACAGAAAGAAGAATGGCAAAGTTCCCCTTTGATCACCTTTCCACAGAAAGAAGAGTGGCAAAATTCCACTCTGATCACCTTTCACAAAAGAAGAATGGCAAAGTTTCCCTCTGATCACCTTTCCACAGAAAAGAAGAATGGCAAAGTTCCCCTTTGATCACCTTTCCACAGAAAGAAGAATGGCAAAGTTCCCCTCTGATCACCTTTCCACAGAATGAAGAATCGCAAAGTTCCACTCTGATCACCTTTCCACAGAAAGAAGATGGCAAAGTTCCACTCTGATCACCTTTCCACAGAAAGAAGAATGGCAAAGTTCCCCTCTGATCACCTTTCCACAGAATGAAGAATCGCAAAGTTCCACTTGATCACCTTTCCACAGAAAGAAGAATGGCAAAGTTCCCCTCTGATCACCTTTCCACAGAATGAAGAATGGCAAAGTTCCGTCTGATCACCTTTCCACAGAAAGAAGAATGTCAAAGTTCCCCTCTGATCACCTTTCCAGGGAAAGAAGAATGGCAAAGTTCCCCTCTGATCACCTTTCCACAGAATGAAGAATGGCAAAGTTCCCGTCTGATCACCTTTCCACAGAAAGAAGAATGGCAAAGTTCCCTCTGATCACCTTTCCACAGAAAGAAGAATGGCAAAGTTCCCCTCTGATCACCTTTCCACAGAAAGAAGATCGGCAAAGTTCCCCTCTGATCACCTTTCCAACAGAAAGAAGATGGCAAAGTTTCCCTCTGCTCACCTTTCACAAGAAAGAAGATCGGCAAAGTTCCCCTCTGCTCATCTTTCCACAGAAAGAAGAATGGCAAAGTTCCCCTCTGATCACCTTTCCACAGAAAGAAGAATAGCAAAGTTCCCCTCTGATGACCTTTCCACAGAAAGAAGATTGCAAAGTTCCCCTCTGATCACCTTTCCACAGAAAGTAGAATGGCAAAGTTCCACTCTGATCACCTTTCCACAGAATGAAGAATGGCAAAGTTCCACTCTGATCACCTTTCCACAGAATGAAAAATGGCAAAGTTCCCTCTGATCACCTTTCCACAGAATGAAGAATGGCAAAGTTCCCCTCTGATCACCTTTCCACAGAAAGAAGAATGGCAAAGTTCCACTTTGATCACCTTTCCACAGAAAGAAGAATGGCAAAGTTCCACTCTGATCACCTTTCCAGGGAACGAAGAATGGCAAAGTTCCCTCTGATTCACCTTTCCACAGAATGAAGAATGGCAACGTTCCTCGCTGATCACCTTTTCACAGAATGAAGAATGGCAAAGTTCCATGACAAACACGAAAATGACGACTCATGAACTGCGTCCATGGTTTGTGTGTGTGTGTGTGTGTGTGTGTGTGTGTGTGTGTGTGTGTGTGTGTGTGTGTGTGTGTGTGTGTGTGTGTGTGTGTGTGTTTGTGTGTGGTGTGTGTGTGTGTGTGTGTGTGTGTGGAATGTGATCTTCAGAATAGGTCACTACGCCTGCACCCTGTGGTGTGCCGCCATGGCCACATTGCTTGTGTCGTGCAGTGCAGGCTGGGAAGTCACGTGCGTGCTCTAATTTTGACAATTGCGACGCCAGATTCTACGTCAATTCTCTTAGCTCTTCAACACCCCGGATCATTTGCATAGTTCGGTTTAAAGAAGAAGTTCTTGATTCAAAGGCGTGCTTCCCTCGTCGCCGCAGTGCGGCAGTATTTTTTTCTTTTCTTTTTTGACATGGGAGCCTGTTGTGGAGCGCGTATTAAACGCCTTACTATTTACAGCCTGTTGTGGAGCGCGTATTAAACGCCTTACTATTTACAGCCTGTTGTGGAGCGCGTATTAAACGCCTTGTATTTACAGCCTGTTGTGGAGCGGTTTATTAAACGCCTTACTAGTTACAGCCTGTTGTGGAGCAGTATTAAACGCCTTACTATTTACAGCCTGTTGTGGAGCGCGTATTAAACGCCTTGCTATTTACAACTGTGAGAAGTTTCCTGGTCTGCTCGTTTTAGTCTGTTCCTTAAAAAAAAGCATTAAGATTTGCGATTTCATTTTCGATGAACGTATTGAATGCTTCCAGGACAAGTCCAGCCTGTTTTTTTTTTTTTTTTTATTTGTAGAGTTGATCACGACATAAAATCGACCGTTGATTGTTCAGGCAAAGGTCGCTTCTTGATTGCCTGCGGAGGGGTGCAGCAAGGCGATCATCTGTCCCACACTTGTTGCATCAGGCGTTCAGGTGGCGACCATCTGTTCCCACACGTGTTGCATCAGGCGTTCAGGTGGCGCACACAGCGGCAGGCGATCATCTGTCCCACATTTGTTGCATCAGGCGTTCAGGTGGCGCACACAGCGGCAGGCGATCAGCAGTGGACTGAACAGAAGACAAATGGAGCGGAGGACAGAAGCCACGCTGTTAGTAGTTAATGGCCCATTGTCTGCGACAGGGGATCGGGTTTCCTGGGAACAAGGTGGAAAAAAAAGTCAGCTTATTAAGACAAACAAGAGGCGAACTGTACGTCAGAGCAAAGAATATCAAGAGCGTGACAGGTCTTGGCCCCGTGATACTGCATCTTGATTTATATCATTGGAAATGTTTGCCACAGACGTCGTTTCCGTTCTCATTGTCTAATTGTGGAGTTCTTTTCATTCTCTGTCTCTAATTTCAAGCTGCAGCGGTGGAAACTTCAGCTTATTTGGAAAGAAATCAGAAGAGCGCTTTATCGGGGGAAACACTCTAGCAGCTTGACAAACCCACGCCAGTCATACTGAATCGTGATAAAAGTATCTTAGTACAATGTACAGGAAAGATGTGTTTTCTGCCCTCTTTAAGTTTTGGTACAAATGTACAGCAGAGATATATTTTCCGCATTGTTGAGATGTGTTTTCTGCATTGTTGAGATGTGTTTTCTGCATTGTTGAGATGTGTTTTCCGCCCTAGAGAACAGGGAAATGTCTGTTCTACCTCACTTGCTCCTCCACCAAGTTTTTGGGCGAAAGTGGCCTAAAAGCCGCCTTTTCCTGTTCTCTGACAAGTAAGACTTCAATAACCAAAAAATAACGATATCTACAAACAGACATATGTGTAGGGTTATCCGTTTTTAATACTAATTTACAAAACTTTTCAGATTTTAGTTTTTTGTTAATCCTATGTTTTTCTTGATCGTTTTCAATAACATCATTTTCGCGCAAACATTCTTCAAATGAGTCTCTGTCTTTCATGGTGAAATAACACTACAGTCTTTACTGTTCTCTAAAGTCTTTTAAAACCGAGTTATATTTCTGGCATAAAATCCACACACTTATTCCAGCATGTCTTCCACTGAAAGCCAGTTTTGACAAAGTGTTTCTCTTTTTAACTATGTCTTTTTCTGCTGAACAGTCATTTTATAATAAATAGCGTTTGCGTTCCCCCAAACAATATAAAAAGCGTTCTAGACATTCACTCAGTTTATTGCTGGGGTCAACTAAAAATATGTTATCATCTGCCCATATAAACCTTCTATCATGATATGCTTTGTTCATTTAAGTGTTGGACAGAAACCGCAATATGATCAAAATTTTTAACGATAAAACTGTTTGTAACAGGTCGAGGATAAAAATTGTTTTTCCACAACCCGTTTTGTCCACAAATTAATGAACAATGAGGGTTTTTGTCATAAAGTTTAACTGCTCCATAGTTTTATAACAGAATTTAATCTAATCCAGTTATTATTTTTATCATGCTCTCTGTCAAAACTTGTTCAGTATAATAAAACCCTATGAGGCCTAAATGTGTAAGATTAATCCAATTCAGTTCTGTAAGATTGTTTCTATTTAAGTCAACATTGATTTTGTTGCTTGTTGTTATGATCTTAATATCCTCGCCATTGTGAAGAACGACGACAACAACGTTAAGACGTTTAACGTCTAAGTTTTGCCAGCTAATATTAATTCCTTTTATAAGGTCATCACTAACGCCCCCAACCCCCTCCCTCTCCACATCTTTAAAGACAGAAATTTCAATATCATTGTGAACGTGTCTCCTAATTTTCTGCTTGGAAAGAACTGTAATTTTGTAGAAGCTTTTTTTACAAACTGTTTCTTTTCTGTGGAGGATGTACTGCTTTTTTTCCCATACGGCGTTATTTCAATTTCTTTCCGACTATTGTCGTCCGGCATAAGACTTACATGTAAAGGGCCAGAGTTGAATGCTTTTCTGAAACTTTTTTGACGGCTAAATATGATAAATGGGCTTATGAATTCAAATTTTATTTCCCATTCTAAATATGGTTCTAAGTGCCATTTGAGGTCAGGCTTTCGAACTATTTTATATTCATACTGGCCAACATTATTTGCTTCTAGATTGCGCATGTTCTAGTTTAGGAACTTTTTGGTGTCGCCAACTCTTGCGTTTTAATCCCATCTTAGTGTTCAAACCATAGCCTATCTAGTTTGCAAGTCAGCTGGCTCTTTTAAAACTTTTGCCACAAATGAAGAATGGCAAAGTTCCCCTCTGATCACCTTTCCACGAAATAAGAGTGGCACAGTTCGCACGCTATCACCCTTTTTCACAGAAAGAAAATTGGCAAAGTTTCCCTCTGATCACCTTTTCCAGGGCAAGAAGAATGGCAAGTTCCCCACATGATCACCTTTCCACAGAAAAAAGTATGGCAAGTTCCACTCTGACACCTTTCACAGACAGAAGAATGGCAAAGTTCCACGTCTGATCACCTTTCCAGGGAACGAAAATGGCAAACGTTCCCCACTATCACCTTTCCACAGAAGGAAGAATGGCAAAGGTCCCTCTGCTCACCTTTCCAGAGGGGGGGGTGGGGGGGGGGGGGAGGGGGCAGAATAAAAGGCAAAGTTCCATGACAAACACGAAAATGACGACTCATGAACTGCGTCCATGGTCGTGTGTGTATTTGTGTGTGGGTGTGTGGGGTGTTGGGGTGGGGTTGGGGTGTGGGTGTTGTGGGTGTTGTGGGTGTGTGTGTGTGTGTGGTGTTTGTGTGTGTGTTTGTAATGTGATCTTTCAGAATAGTTCACTACGGCCTGCCCCCTGTGGTGTGCCGCATGGCCACATCGCTTGTGTCGTGCAGTGCAGCGGGAAGTCACGTGCGTGCTCTAATTTTGGACAATAGCGACGCCAATTCCACGTCAATTCTCTTAGCTCTTCACCACCCCAGGATATTTGCATAGTCGGTTAATGAAGAAGTTCTTTGATTCAAAGGCGTGCTTCCCTCTCGCCGCAGTGCGGACAGTATTTTTTTTTTCTTTTTTCTTATTTGGACATGGGACCTGTTTGGAGCGCGTATTAACGCCCTACTATTTTCACCTGTAGGGACGCGGATTAAACGCCTTACTATGTTTACAGCCTGTTGTGAGCGCGTATTAAACCCTACGATTTACAGCCTGTTTTGTGAGGAGCGCGTAATAAACTCCTTGCTATTTAACAGGCCTTTGTGGAGCGCGTATTAAACGCCTTACTATTTTACAGCCTTTGGTGGAGCGCCTATTAAACGCCTTTCATTTACAGCCTGTGGTGGAGCGCGGATTGAACCCTTACTATTTTACGCCTGTTTGGGGAGCGCGTATTAACGCCTTACTATTTTACAGCCTGTGGTGGACGCGTATTAAACGCCTTGCTATTACAACTGTGAGAAGTTTCCTGGTACTGGTCGTTTTAAGTCTGTTCCTTAAAAAAAAACATTAAGATTTGCGTTTCATTTTCGAACGAACGTATTGAATGCTTCCAGACAGTCCCGCTGATTTGTTTTTATGTCTGTTTGAAGTTGATCACAACAGTAAATTCGAACCGTTGAGTGTCAGCACAGGTCGCTTCTTGATTGCCTGCGGAGGGGTGCAGCAAGGCGATCATCATCCCCAACACGTGTACATCAGGCGTTCAGGTGGCGACCCTCTGTCCCCACGACGTGTTGCATCAGCGTCAGTGGCGACCCTCTGTCCGCCACACGTGTTGCATCAGGCGTTAGAGTGGCGACCATTCTGTCGCCCCACACGCTGTTGCATCCGTCGCATCAGGTGTGCGACCCTCTTGTCCCCCCACCGTGTTGCATCAGGCGTCAGTAGCGACCCGTCCCTGTCCCCACACGTGATGCATCAGGTCGTTTCAGGTGGCGACCCCCTGTCCCCACACGTGGTGCATCAATCAGGCGTGCAGTGGGCGACCCTCTTGCCCCACACGTGTTGCATCAGGCGTTCAGGTGGCGACCCTCTGTCCCCACACGTTTGCATAAGGCGTTCAGGTGGCGACCCTCTTCCCACACTGTTGCCATCAGCGTTCAGGTTGGCGACCCGCTGTCCCCACCACACCGTTTGCATCAGCGTTCAGGTACGCATACAGAGCTGACAGGCGATCACAGTGGGAACTGAACAGAAGACAAATGAGCGGAGGACAAAGCCACGCTGTTAGTATTAATGGCCCAATTGTCTGGACAGGGATCGGTTTCCTGGAACAAGGAAAAAAAAAAACACGTCAGCTGTATTAAGACAAACAAGAGGCGAACGGTTCGTCAAGCAAAGAATATGCAAGGGCGTGACAAGGTCTTGGCCCCGTGATCTGCATCTTGGATTTTTATATCATGGAAATGTATGCACAGACTTCGTTTTCCTTTCTCTTTGTCTACTTGTGGAGTTCTTTTCATTCTCTGTCTCTAATTTCAAGCTGCAGTCGGTGAAAACTTCAGCTTATTGGAAAGAAATTCAGAGAGCGATTTATCGGGGAAACTCACTCTAGCTGCTTGACAAACCCCCACGCCCAGTCATACTGAAGCGTGATAAAGGTACTTAGTACAAATGTACAGGTTAAGATGTTTGTTTTACCCTGCCCGTCTTTAAGTTTTTGGTTACAATGTACAGCAGAGATATATTTCCCGCATTGTTTGATATGTGTTTCTGCATTGTTGAGATGTGTTTTCTGCATTGTTGAGATGTTTTTCTGCCCTCTTTACGTTTTGGTACAAATGGACAGCAGCGATCTATTTCTGCATTGATGAAAATGTGGGTTCAGCATTGTTGAGATGTGTTTTCTGCCCTCTTTACTTTTGTACAAAGTACAGCAGAGATATATTTCTGGCACTGTTGAGATGGTTTTTTTTCCCGCCTCTTTAAGTCCTTGGTACAAATACAGCAAGATCTATTTTCTGCATTTTGAGATGGGTTTTCCGACCTCTTAACAGTTTTGGTTCAGTTCTTCTATCTTTCCTCTATTTTTTTTTTCAAGTTAAACTGTGGGTACAGCAATTTGCTATAGTTGCGAAGAAAATAATGATGTAAAAGAAGAAAGAAGAAGATGAAGAAGAAGAAAAGAAGAAGAAGGAGGAGGAGGAGGAGAAGGGAAGGAGGAGGAGGAAGAGGGAGGAGGAGGGAGAAGAAGTTTCATTTTCAAGTCTTCATGAAGAGGCGTCCACTGAATATGCGGACTATCCAAATAGGCACATTCCACATCCGTTAAGTGTTTGATATCACGCTATGCATAAAGCATAGAAGAAGAGGAAGAAGAAAAAAGGTAAAGGAGGAGGAGGATGAGAAGGAGGAGGAGGAAGAGGGAAAGAGGAGGAAGGAGAGAGAAGAGGAGAGAAGGAGTAGAAGCCAAAGAAGAAGGAGGAGGAGGAGGAGGAGAGGAGGATGAGGAGGAGAGGAGACGGAGATAAAAATTAACAACGATGGATGGTATAATAGACGAACAAGAAGAAGAAGAAGAAGAAGATGACGAAGAAGAAGAAGAAGAAGAAGAAGAAGAAGAAGAAGAAAACTAAAGAGCATAATTATGCATTAATGCCAGGTAATTTGACAGACGCTTGGTTTAATAATCGTTTTCCTGGGATGTCTTTGTGAGAGGAACAGACAATATGTTCTTTTCCCCTCCTTTACTTTTCTTTAACCATACGAGGCAGTGGAGAAGAGGAATAAGCAGCAGTGATGGTGGTGTGGGAAGGACAGAGGTGGTGGTGGGAGTGGGAGTGGGAGTTGGTGGAAAGCTTTCAATGTAAAACCCTAGCCAGGAAACAAACCAACAAACAAACAAACAAACAAACACTGCAAAAACCCAGCGCACAGTCAACGCAATCTAATTCACACGACAAAACTATGACAGTGAAAATTTGCTCACCCGGTATAGATGCTCTGATCTACTTGACCTCCAACAACAAAAGACATGAAATCGGGCAAAAACACAACAACAAACAACAAACGAACAAACAAACAAACAAAGCATCAGTAAAGAAAACAACCCCACTGAAGTAGTGGCATCAGAAGAAATGCATTTTTGGACCAGTCTGGGGAGCATTGTTTTGTTTGTTTGGTTCGGGGGTACTTTGGTGTGTTTTCTGTCTTTATGTGTGTATTCCTTTTGATATATCCGCCAAGGAATACCCCTTCATGCCGCGCCTCATTGTGTTTTTTTTGTTTTTTTCCCCCCAAGTAGGTAGCCTTTTATCTGCGCCTCTTTTGTTCGACAAGGATACCCGTTCATCCGCGCCTCTTCCTCAAGGAGTTTACCCTTTCCTCCGCGTCTCGTTGTTCGTCAAAGAGTTACCCTTTCACCCGCGTCTCTTTTAGTTCGTCAAGGAGTTACACTTTCATGCCCGTCTCTTTGTTCGTCAAGGAGTTACACTATAATCCGAGTCTCTTTGTTCGTCCCAAGGAGTTACACTTTCATCCGCGCCTCTTTGTCCATCAAAAATACACTTTCACATCGCGTCTCTTTGTCTGTCAAGGATTTGCACTTTCATCCGAGCTCTTGTTCGTTTAAGGGATTACACTTATACCGCGTCTCTTTGTTCATCAGGAGTTACACTTTCATCTCATCTCCTGTTCTTTGTTGATCTTAGCGGGGTTACGCCCCAAACCCCGAAAACCGACTTCGAGGCGTGGCGTGCGTGCGTGGCGTGCGTGCGTGCGTGCGTGCGTGCCGTGCGTGCGTGCGTGCGTGCGTGCGCGTGTGCGTGCGCGCGCGCGCGGCGCGCGTGTGTGTGTGTGTGTGGTGTGTGGTGTGTTGTGTGTGTGTGTGTGTGGGTGTATGTGTTGTTGTTGTGTTGGTGTTGTGTGTGTGGGTGGTGTGGTGTGTGTGTGGTGTGTTACACCCACATTGTGTAACACCATCAATACTTATTCATCTTTCAAATAGTTTCAAAATCATTCAGCTCCTCCAGAGTACTGACCCCCTTGACGCTTCACGAATTTCATTTATCAACGAGACAGCATTTTAGAGATAATGGAGTGGGAGATGGAGGTGAATGAACGGAGGGGGGGGGGAAAGAGAAAGGGGAATTAATTACGAAGAAAGACATAGTGGGAAAAGTGATACAGAGAAGGAGGGGCGGGGAGTGTCGGGGGGTGGGTGGAGGGAATATAAAGTTGACGAACGTCGAGGCGTTCGGTTCTTCGACACTGATTACAATTAGGTATCTACTGTGTATGTTAGGTATCTGCTAGACTGGAAAACAGGCAGTTATATGCTGCACACGATTTTGCACATTCTGGCCAGCTTTGTCCTCCACCACCCCACCCCCCACCCCCCCCCCACCCCCAACCACCTTCCATGAAATCTCCTTTCTCTCTCTCTCCTCTCTCTCTCTCTCCCTCTCCTCTCTCGTTCTTCCTCTCTCCTCATCTCTCTCTCTCTCTCTCTCCCCCCTCTCTCTCTCTCTCTTCTCTCCTCTCCTCTCCTCTCTCTCCTCCTCTCCTCTCTCTCTCTCTCATCTCTCTCTCCTCTCTCCACTAAACTTAAAAAAAAGAACCTGATCATTTTGTAATCAAATCGAGGGACGAAATATTTTTTTGATTGTTTGGTCATCCCTATAAAAGGATTTTAAGAGATACAGACATTTTGCTCATACTAGAAATGTTCATCAAACGCAGTGCTTCTTTTACTACAAAATAAAAGGAGAAATTGGTAACTTCGCTGTAGCTAGGTTCATTTTTAAAAGCACTGAAACAAGAGAAGAACGTTATCATCAGGTAACTCACAAAGACCAAGTAATTTCAGAAGCACGGTTTGGGTTACGCAAATATTTTCTTCATGATTTACAGTCTGTGCACCGAGCACGTGTTTGTTCTTCTTTTCTTGCTTAACCTCATCGCAGATAGGGCGGTTCCCCTTTGCATTAAACTATTTGAGTTGAGTTTGGAATGAGTCTCTCTCTCTCCGTCTCTCTCTCTCTTCTCTCTCTCTCTTCTCTCTCTCTCTCCTCTCACACTCGCATCTCTCTCTCTCTCTCTCTCTCTCAAACACCATTCTTTCAAACCATCTTATGTACAGTAACATGCATACTCCGCCATAAATCCACCACCAATCACCACACCCTCTTTGCCTTATGTATGTCCCTACAATTTAGAAAGTGTTTTTTGTACTTGAAATGCACATGTATGTATTTTGTTTAGTAAGTATTTCTTATATGAGTACATGTGTGAGTGTGTGTGTGTTTGTGGGTGTGGGTGTGTGAAGTGTGTGTGGTGTGTGTGTGTGTGTGTGTGTGTGGTGTGTGTGTGTTGTGTGTGTGTGTGTGTGTTTCCTACTCCTCCTCCCTCTTGTCCATTCCCTGTCGAAATGGCGTGTGTTCTTATGTGACTTTTCCTCTCTCTCTCTAGGTGGGCTCTCATCTCTCTTCTCGCCGCAATCTCCTCTCTCTCTCTTCTCGCTCGCTGCTCTCTCTCTCGCTCTCGCTCTCTCTTTCTCTCTCTCACGGCTGCTGGAATGACTGGATTTTTATCCAATGATATCCCTTCCTACCCTGGCGCTGGCTATATTATGCATTTCCCACTCCATTTGTGCTTGATTTCTACCCCCCCCCCCCCCCCCCCCCCGTGTTTCAAAATTGCGTGTTTTGTACTCATGAATTTTCTGATTGTCCAGATGGTTTCTAAACATGCTCTCTTATCGCGCCCACTCTAGCCGCTTTCTTTTCCGCCCCCACCCTCTCTGTCCTCTGTCTCTGGCTGTCGGTCTCTCCTCTCTCTCTCTCACTCTCATCTCTCATCTCTCTCTCTCTCTCCCTCTCTCCCTCCTCTCTCTCACTCTCTCTCTCTCCATCCCTCTCAAACCTCTCTCTCTCTCCTCTGTCCTCCCTCTCCTCGGTCTCTCTCTCTCTTCTCTCTGCAGGCTTACCCCCCGCACTCCCTTCGCTCCCTTTTTCTCTCTCTCTCTCTCTCTCTCTTCTCACTCTCTCCTCCTCGCGCTCTCCTCTCTCTCTCATCCTCCTCCTCTCTCTCCATTGTTTTTTTTCTCTTCTTCTTTTCCCCTTTGTAAATTTTATTCCCCTATTGTATTGTAGTTTCTAGTCACTTTTGCATGCCTTCCTTTGTTTGCCTTTTATTTGTATATTGTTGCCCTACACAGGGCGAGGACTGGATTAAGGAAACAGCACATCAGTGCTTATCTAATTATCCTCTAATATAAGAATTTTGACTTGTCTTGTCTTGGTCTTGTCGGTAATTCTCTCTCTCTCTCTCGCCTCTCTCACGCTCCTCTTCTCATCCTCTCTCTCTCTCTCCTCATGTCTCTCTCTCCACTCTCTCTGTCTCCTCTCTCGCCACACACACCACACACATACAACACATCACACACACACACACACACACACACACACACACACACACACAACAACACACCACACACACACACCACACAAACACCAAACACACATACACACACATACACACGCACCGAGAGAGAGAGAGAGAGAGAGAGAGAGGAGAGAGAGAGAGAGAGAGAGAGAGAGAGAGCAGCGAGAGAGAAAGAGAGAGAGATTATCCTGGGAGACCTTAGACCAAGACTTAATGATAGGGACGGTGTTATTTCCTAGAGGGGAAGGATTGCCAGTTTTGTTGTGACATTCTTTGTTCGAGGAAGGGATTCCAGTTTGTTGTGATCATTCTGTTGTTCGAGGGAAGATTGCCAGTGTTGTTGTGATCATTCTTTGTTCGAGGGAAGATTGCCAGTTTGTTTTTATTCATTCTCTTTTGTTCCGCTGTATCTCGCGTTTGTTTGGACAGTGCAGGGCTGTGCCGATTAATCCACCAGACAGACAGACAGATATGAAAGACAGTTCGACAGACAGACAGCAGACAGAACAATAATAGAAGGGTAGATTCGAAATAGATGTACATGAAGCAAAAATAATAATAATAATGATGGACTACTACTACTACTATACTACACTACTACAAATACTACTACTACTACTACTACTACGGCTGCTGCTGCTGCGCAGCTGCTGCTGCTGCTGGCTACTACTACGGATATGATGATGAAGATGATGATGATGATGATGATGATGATGATGATGATAAGATGATGATGATGATGATAAAAATAATGTTAAGAATGCTGGTGTGGTGGTGGTGGTGGTGGTAGGTGATGAGGATGATGATGAATTTATAATGATGATGGGTGGTGGTGGTGATGAGATAAGCTGATTGATGATGAGATAGATGATGAAGATGATGATGATGCAAAGACACAGTCGGTGGATGTTGTTTGTAGCAAGGGAAAACACAGTCCGGGTGGATGTTTTTATCTTAGCATGGGGAAAACCACGTCGGTGGATGTTTTCTGTAGCAAAGGGAAAACACAGTCGGTAGAATGTTTTCTGTAGCAATGGGGAAAACACAGTCGTGGATGTTTTCGGTAGCAGGGGGAAAACACAGTCGGTGGGGATGTTTTCTGTAGCAAAGGGGAAAACACAGTCGTAGATGTTTCTGTAGCATAGGGGAAAACACCGTCCGGTGGATGTTTTTCTGTAGCATGGGGAAAACACAGTCGGTGGATTTTTCTGCTGTAGCAAAATGGGGAAAAACACAGTCGGTGATGTTTTCTGTAGCGATGGGGGAAAACACAGTCGGTGGATGTTTCTGTAGCAAGGGAAAACAAGTCGGTGGATGTTTCGGTACAATGGGGAAAACACAGCTCGTTAGATTTTTCTGGGAGCAAAGGGAAAAACACAGTGGTGGATGTTTTTTCTGTCCAGGGAACACACAGACGTGGATGTTTTCTGAGTAGCAATGGGGAAAACCCAGTTGTTGGATGTTTTCTGTACAATGGGGAAAACACAGTCGGTGGATGTTTTCTCTGGTAGCTGGGGAAAACACAGTCGGTGGATGTTTTCTTCTGTAGCATGGAAAACACAGTCCGGTGATGTTGTCAGTACATAGGGACAACACAGTCGGTGATGTTCCTGTACAATGGGAAAACACAGTCGGTGGATGGTTTCTGTAGCAATGGGGAAAACACAGTCGGGGTGAGTGTTCTGTACAATGTCGAAAACACATGTTGTTTGGATGTTGTTTGTAGCATGGGGACAACACATCGGGGAAATGT
Organism: Conus ventricosus; assembly: GCA_018398815.1. Taxonomy (NCBI): domain Eukaryota; kingdom Metazoa; phylum Mollusca; class Gastropoda; order Neogastropoda; family Conidae; genus Conus; species Conus ventricosus. The sequence continues at coordinate 99,629,945 of CM031604.1, forward strand.
TTTCTGTAGCAAGTCGAAAACACAGTTGTTGGATGTTGTTTGTAGCCAGGAGAAAACACAGTCGGGTGGATGTTTTCCGTTTTGGGACGCTTCGGTGAGAAAAGGTCATGATGAAATCATTTTTCCATCATGGAAAGGTATTAGCAGTATCAGACTGATTAGAGATAATGTGGGGGGGGGAGGCATTTTGTACTGCTTTTGTAGTGTGTGTGTCTGTTGTGTGTCCTGTGTGTGTCTGTGTGTCTGAGTGTTTGTGATGGCTGTGTGTGTGTCTGTGAGTCTGTAGTGTGTGGGTGTGTGTTGTCTGTTTGTGTGTGTGTGTGTGTGTGGGTGTGTGTGATGTCTGAGTTTTGTGTGTGTGTGTGTGCTGTGTGTGTGTGGTTTCTGGTTGTGTGTGTCTGTGTGGGTCCAGTGTGTGTGGGTGTGTGTCTGGTGTGTCCCTGAGTGTTTTTGTGTGTCTGGTGTGTGTGTAGTGTGTGTGTGTGTTGTGTGTGTGTGTGTTGAGGTGTGTGTGTGTGTGTGTGTGTGGTGTGTGTGTGTGTGTGTGTCTGAGTGTTTGTGTGTCTGTGTGTGTGTATGTGTGCGCGTGTGTTTGTATGTGTGTGTGTGTGTGTTAGGTGGGTGTGTGCGTGCGTGTGTGTCTGAAGTGTTTGTTGTCCGTGTGTGTGTTTGTATGTGTGTGTGTGTGTGTGTTGTGTGTGTGTGTGTTGTGTGTGTGTGTGTGTGTGATGTGTGTGTATGTGTGTAGTGTGTGTGGTGTGTGTGTGTGTGGTGTGTGTGTGTGTGTCTGAGTGTTTGTGTGTCTGTTGTGTGTGTGGTAAAGTGTGATGCGTGTGTTTGTATGTGTATGTGTTGGTGTGTGTTGTGTGTGTGTGTTGTGTGGTGTGTGTGGTTGTGTGTGTGTGTGTGGTGTGTGTGCGTGCAGTGTGTGTCTGAAATGTAGTCTGCGTGTGTGTGTTTGTATGTGATGTGTGTTGTGGTGTGTGTGTGGTGTGTGTGTGTGTGTTGTGTCTGTGTGTGTGTGGGTGTGTGTGTGTGTGTGTGTGGTGTGTGTGTGTGTGTGTGTGGTGTGTGTCTGTGTGTGTCTGGTGTGTGTTCTGTGTGTGTGTGTGTGTGTGTGTGTGTGTGTGTGTGTGTGTGTGGGATGTGTCCGGATGTTTGTGTGTCTGCGTGTGTGTATGTGTGTGCGTGTTTTGTATGTGTATGGTGTGTGAGTGTGTTGAGTGTGTGTGTTGTTGTGTGTGTGTGTGAGTGTTGTGTGTGTGTGTGTGTGGTGTGCGGGCGTGCGTGAGTGCGTGAGTACGTGCGACCGTACATGCGTGCGTGCGTGTGTGTGTGAGTGTGAGTGTGTGTACATGTGTGTCTGTGTGTGTGCGTGTGTGTGTGTGTGTGTGGTGTGTGTGTGTGTGTGCGTGTGTGTGTGTGTGTGATGATGTGTGTGCGTTGTGTGTGGAAAGGGCAGAATATTTTCGAGTGCTTGCTCGAGTTCCGACCCAGCGGACCAAGGTCTCGGAGCAGGCAATACACAAATATATCTGCCTTCAAAAGGGATTGCCGATGGTTCCCGTATGCAGCTAGGGAAGAGTTTTTCATATCTGTAATAATATTTCTTAATTTCCATTTTCCCATTTCTCCATCTTCAAACTCCCCCACCCCACCCCCCACCCCCACCCGCCCCTTATCCTAAGTCGCAAAGCTGTGCCAAGTCATTATATGAAGACAGTTCAGTTGTTGTCCAGCGCTTGTTTTTTTTTCGCCCCACTATTAGAGAGTGTTCGTCTATGTATTTGTCTGACTTTATTTCAAGTTGTAAAAGGCTGGCCAGTCTTGAACAAAAGTTACTCTGGTTTAGGTTGTCTATATGGGAGCATACGTAACTCCACTTGTTTGTTTTACAGTTCCCTGCCTCATTCATTTCGAATTCAACACAAGTGAACATAAAACTAAATAACCTGCGTACAGCTTGACCTGAACGTCAGGGTGGATGAGGGAATGGATAGCGAGTGAATGCACTGGCCACCATATAGCACAAAAAACATAAATAAAGGCCCTACCGAGACCATACAGCACGCAAACCCCAGGCAAACATAGCATTAAATAAAGGCACGAAACCCTACAGCCACACAAACATAGCATTAAATAAAGGCACGAAGACCATACCGCACACAAAACATAGCATCAATAAAGACACGAAAGACCATACAGCACGCAAACCCAGGCAAACATAACATTACATAACGACACCTGAACCATACAGCACACAAACCCCAGGCAAAACATAGCATCAAATAAAGGCACGAAGAACCAAACAGCACACAAACATAGCATTAAATAAAGGCACGAAAACCATACAGCACACAACATAGACATTAAATTAAAGACCGAAGACCATACAGCACACAAACAAGAGCATTAAATAAAGGCACGAAGACGATACAGCCCACAAAACCATAGCATTAAATAAGGACAACGGAAGACCATACAGCACACAAACATAACATTAAATAAAGACACGAAGACCATACAGACGCAAACCCCAGGCAAACATAGCATTAAATAAAGGCACCGAGACCATAACAGCACCCACCCCTCAGGCCAAACTGCAAGTTCCCAAACACTATTCACGTGTTCAAGAAAGTCCGTGAAAATCAAATATCTAACACTCTTCTTATAAACCAATGGGCCATTACTCAAACTGAAAATGAACGGCGGTGAAAATCTGTCCGCCATTTTTAGACAGTGAGGACTTAGAGATGTGGGACGGGGAGGGGGGGGGGAGGCCTTGGCAGAGCTGGGAGACAGTGGGAGCCTCGAAGGGAGTTTGTGTGGGGGGGTGAGTGTGGGGGGGGGGGGTGTGTGTGGGGGTGGGGGGGGGGGGGGGGGGGGGGGGGGGGGGGGGGGGGGGGGGGGGGGGGGGGGGGGGGGGGGGGGGGGGGGGGGGGGGGGGGGGGGGGGGGGGGGGGGGGGGGGGGGGGGGGGGGGGGGGGGGGGGGTGGGGGGGGGGGGGGGGGGGGTGGGGGGGGGGGGGGGGGGGGGGGGGGGGGGGGGGGGGGGGGGGAAATTGGGGCAGGTGAGAGAAGGCGAGGCGGAATACCAACACTACAAAGATAAACGGAGTTTTTCTTTCTTTTTTTCTTCTTTTTCTTCTGTTTTTCCCCCCTTTTTTTGTTTCTTTTTGATAGCAGTCAAAATGCCACAATGCTCATAACATGTGATTTGAGTGATTACGTTGGAGAGTAGTGAGCTATCATGCTTTTTTTTTTAGGGGTCCTTTTGACTAAAGATTTTTTGTCCGGTGTTGAAGGGTCACCATTTACGTCAAAAGATCCATATGCCATGTAACGTCAAAAGATCAAATATGCTACTACGTGACTCTTTTCCCTCAGACGTTTAAATGTATTTTATGATTGAACGTGCCCTCCAGGACACCCCCTCCCCCCCCCCCCCCCCCTTCCCCATCCCCGTCTCTCTTCTCATAAGCAAGTTTTTGGTAGAAAAACTTTCGAACAAAAGTTCTGGCACTAAAATTATGGCTGCAACTGCTTGTCTTTGTTATTCATTCACTCATTCAACGCGTGTCTTTGGTTCTTTCGGTTCACACTCATTTATCTGCTTTCTTTGGGTCGTTCATTCACATCATTTACAGCGATCTTGTTCTATCCCATTTCCCCACCGTCATTTATCTGCGGATCTTTGTTCTTTCATTCCCTCGTGTATCTGCTTGTCTTTGTTCTTCCATTCACTCATTCATCTGCTTGTCTTTGTTCTTTCATTCACTATTATCTGCTTGTCCTTGTACTTTCGTCACTTGTTTATCTGCTTGTCTTTGTTCTTTCATCACTCGTTTATCTGCTTGCCTTTATTTCGTTCACTCATTTATTTGTTTGTCTTTGTTCTTTCATTCACGCATGTTTCTGCTTGTCTTTGTTCTTTCATTCACTCATTTATCTGCTTGTCTTTGTTATTTCATTCACTCATTTATCTGCTTGTCTTTGTTCTTTCATTTACTCATGTATCTGCTTGTGTTACTTCTTTCATTCACTCATGTATCTGCTTGTCTTTCTTCTTTCATTCACTCATTTATCTGCAGACTGACTGACAGGCCAGAGGATGGAACTGATTGTTTCTGGGAGAGTCCATCATAATTATCATTCCAACTTTGCAAATCTTTCACAACCTTTTACAAAAAACACGAAACCAACAAGAGAGAGAGAGAGAGAGAGAGAGGAGAGAGGATGAGAGAGAGAGAGAGATGAGGAGAGAGAGAGAGAGAGAGGAGAGAGAGAGAGGAGAGAGAGAGAGAGAGAGACAGACAGACAGACAGACAGACGACAGACAGACAGAAGACAGAGACAGAGAGAGACAGAGAGAGAGACAGAGAGACAGAGAGACAGAGAGACAGAGAGACAGAGAGAGACAGAGACAGACAGACAGGCAGACAGACAGACAGAAAGGCAGGCAGGCAGGCAGGCAGGCAGGCAGGCAGGCAGGCAGGCAGACAAACAAAGATGGGTACAGAGAGAGAGCACAACCACGATACTGACATACACATACAGGCGCGCGCCCCACACACAAACACACACACAACACCACACACACACACACACACACACACACCACACCACACACACACACACACACCCAACCGGGTGGGGCGATGGGGAGGGGGAAGGAGAGGAGATAAAGAACAGAAATGGAAGACAGGGGAGATTTTGTAAAAGCTGATTGGATTGGGGTCACATCTGTTGTTCTGAAATGTCTGTATTTTTACCTCAAATCAAGTCAGCGTCAAGCAGCCTTTAACCAAAATCCCCCAGTCCCCAAATCCCAAAATCTGTATCGTGTGCAATTTCTCATAGCAGTTTAATTTTCAGTGTAAAGAAAGACTTTCGGTGTGAAAAAGAAAATATATTGTCAAGAAAGCTTTGGTTTGTTGTTTGTTTGTTTGTTCGTTGGTTTATTTGTTTAATCTCACTCATACCGTAATGTGTACCCACCGTCGCTTGTATGTATGGTTTTTTGTGTGGACGACATGGTGGATGTAAGATTTTAATATTTTCATGTTTTCTTTTTTTTTTCTTTTGTTGATTTATTGATGAAGTATTGTCACCTGTGTGTCATGTCCATCGCGATATTACCACGCGCTCATTCCAGCCAAACCCGTGCATAGCCACACACAGGATTTGCTTTCCTAATTGTGCTCGTCAATAGACTGCCTTCCCAAGGAAGACTCTGCACTGAGGTGGATGTTTGGCGTGAAGCTGACTGTTTGGCGTGATGCTGGCTGTTTGGCGTGAAGTTGGCTGTTTGGCGTGAAGCTGACTGTTTGGCGTGATGCCGGCTGTTGTGGCTGTTTGGCGTGATGCTGGCTGTTTGGCGTGATGCTGGCTGTTTGGCGTGAAGCTGGCTGTTTGGCGTGAAGCTGATGTTTGGCGTGATGTGGCTGTTGCTGGCTGTTTGGCGTGAGGCTGACTGTTTGGCGTGAGGTGAGTGTTTGGCGTGAGGCTGACTGTTTGGCGTGATGCTGGTTGTTGCTGGCTGTTTGGCGTGATGCTGGCTGTTTGGCGTGATGCCGACTGTTTGGCGTGATGCTGGCTGTTTGGCGTGATGCTGGCTGTTTGGCGTGATGCTGGCTGTTTGGCGTGATGTGGCTGTTTGGCGTGATGCTGGCTGTTTGGCGTGATGCCGGCTGTTTGGCGTGAGCTGGCTGTTTGGCGTGAAGCTGACTGTTTGGCGTGATGCTGGCTGTTGCTGGCTGTTTGGCGTGAGGCTGACTGTTTGGCGTGAGGCTGAGTGTTTGGCGTGAGGCTACTGTTTGGCGTGATGCTGGCTGTTGCTGGCTGTTTGGCGTGATGCTGGCTGTTTGGCGTGATGCCGACTGTTTGGCGTGATGCTGGCTGTTTGGCGTGATGCTGGCTGTTTGGCGTGATGCTGGCTGTTTGGCGTGATGCTGGCTGTTTGGCGTGATGCCGGCTGTTTGGCGTGATGCTGACTGTTTGGCGTGATGCTGACTGATGCTGGCTGTTTGGCGTGATGCTGGCTGTTTGGCGTGATGCTGACTGTTTGGCGTGATGCTGACTGTTGCGGGCTGTTTGGCGTGATGCTGGCTGTTTGGCGTGAGGCTGACTGTTTGGCGTGATGCTGGCTGTTTGGCGTGATGCTGGCTGTTTGGCGTGATGCTGACTGTTTGGCGTGATGCTGGCTGTTTGGCGTGATGCTGACTGTTTGCGTTTGGCGTGATGCTGGCTGTTTGGCGTGATGCTGACGATGCTGACTGTTTGGCGTGAGCTGGCTGTTTGGGGCGTGATGCTGATGTTTGGCGTGATGCTGACTGTTTGGCGTTTGGCGTGAGGCTGACTGTTTGGCGTGATGCTGACTGTTTGGCGTTTGGCGTGGCTGACTGTTTGGCGTGATGCTGACTGTTTGGCGTGATGCTGACTGTTTGGCGTGATGCTGCTGTTTGGCGTGATGCTGACTGTTTGGCGTGATGCTGACTGATGCTGACTGTTTGGCGTGATGCTGGCTGTTTGGCGTCATGCTGGCTGTTTGGCGTGATGCTGGCTGTTTGGGCGTGATGCTGACTGTTTGGCGTGATGCTGACTGTTTGGCGTCTGGCTGACTGTTTTGGCGTGAGGGTGCGTTGCTGCGTCTGATGCTGACTGTTTGGCGTGATGCTGGCTGTTTGGCGTGATGCTGGCTGTTTGGCGTGATGCTGACTGTTTGGCGTGATGCTGGCTGTTTGGCGTGATGCTGACTGATTGGCGTGATGCTGACCAAGTAAGATAATGCCCAGAACTGCTGAAATCAGTTTTGAAAGCTCACTATGCTTTTATAGAACGGGCTCTTTAGATGGCCATTTTATACATGGATAAATGACGTCATCCCTGTTGTCAATATCTGGTTATCATGTCCGATAAGCGACAGTAGAACGATAAATGTAATTTCCTGAAATAATCTCTCTCTCTCTCTCTCTCTCTCTCTCTCCTCTCTCTCTCTCTCTCTCTCTCTCTCTCTCTCTCTCTCTCTCTCTCTCTCTCTCTCTCTCTCACACACACACAACACACCCCACACACAACACACACACACACACACCAAACCCCATATTATATATATATATATAAAATATTATTATATAATATATATATATATATAATATATATTTTAAAAAGTAAGGTTTAAACTATCTACAGCGCTGTTTCATGCAATGCAATCATCAGGATGTGGTGGGTCTGTGCTGCCGGTGTTTTATAACTGCTTGGTGTTGTCTGTCATCACGTGCTGTCTGTGTTTTCGTGTGTTTCTGGTTCTTGTTCACTGATAGGAATTTCCACTTGTGCCTGCAGTTGTTAACCATTTCTATCCTTATTAAAGTTCCCGTTGGGGTTTCTTAGTATTATTATTTTTCTTTGACATGGTTACATCTTTTTGAAAGGGTTTGTATTGCTGCTCTTTCTATGTTTTTCCAGGATTATTGTATTCTATCTTTTTTCTTTGAGTTTCCCCAATGTTTTTATCATTCTTTTTGGTTTTTTTATCTTTTTTTAAATGATGTTTGTGGTTTGCAAATCAGTTTTAAATTGGTTTTCAGGATACCAATATATGTTCTTCGCGTTCTTGGTTACAGTGGCTTGGTCACAAGGCGTTGTGGGGCATTTTTTTCTCAGGGGGCACGTTTTTCTTGATCAGTTGCGGTTTTCCTTTCACACCCTCGTTTTTTCTGTATTTTTTTCATTTTTTTTGGTTGAATCTTGTGTTTTTAAGGTTTGGGGCATCATGGTATGATAATTTGATGCTTTTTTGTTGAATATCTGGAAAATTTTGTCCCTTTTTTGGGGGAATGATGATTTTTGGGATCTAAAGAATTTTTTTCCCCTATATTTGTTTTCCCTTCCGTCATAGGGGGGGGTTGTCCATATGATCTTTTTTTCCTTTCTTCTTGTGTCTGCTCATGTCATTATCGGGGTCTATTGTATTTGTTTTGGTAGCCACTTTTGTGTAACCTTCTGTATTCACTGCAGCGTTTTTGAATGGTTTATTATGCAGGTTAGTTTTATCTCTTTTTTTATCCCTCGGGGTATGTTTTTAGTATGGAAAGGGTATGGTTTTTTTAAATTTTACATAGACAGGTGAATCTTTGGTTTTTTTAGGTTTATTTATGTCGGGTTGAATCAAAGTTTTCTAGATAGTTCACATCTTTTTATTGCTTCTATAGTGTTTTTAGATTTTGGGTTTTGGGAAATTTTACCTTCTTTTTTTTTCCTTTTATTTCAAGTTTTTCTAGGTTTCTTTTCAGCGCAGGGGGAGGGCCTCATCCCTGTACACCCGGACTTTTTTTCCCCCAATTTCTTTGTTTTTTGACACATGAAATCCGACAAGTTCGAAAATTTCGCACCCAAATCATAGTCCCATTGTATTTCGTTAACTTGTTTCGTTTGGGTCCGATTTCATTTTTCTTTATGGTTTTTTTGGGAAAAAGATTTTTTTGCCCTGATTTTTCATGATTTGTGGTTTTTTTGCTGGTGGGTTTCAAAGTGTGTGGCCCTTTAAATGTTTAAAAATGTTTTGTCTGTTTTTCTAACCTTGTTGGTCATTGTTTTCCAAGTTTTCTTTTTTCTTTTATGTTTTTTATGCTTTTTAAATTTTTTTGTTTTTTTTTCCCAAAGTTTGGATTTTATTTCATTTTTTTAGAAGTTGGGTTTGGGGCTTTAAAAATTTTTTTTTGCCTTTTTATTTGGTTTGGTAAAATTTTTTCTTTTTTCTTGTTTATGTTTTTTAAACCTTTTTGAATTTTTTTATTTTTTTAAAGGGGGTAGCTCGCCATTTTGAGAAATTGGGGTTTTTCTTTTTCCTTTTTTTTTTGCATTTTGGTTTTTTATTTTTTTTTTTTTTTTTTTTTTTTTTTTTTTTTTTTTTTTTTTTTTTTTTTTTTTTTTTTTTTTTTTTTTTTTTTTAAAGGGGTTTTAAAAAGAAAATGCCTTCCATCTCATATTTTTGATAAACCTTTCGTTGTTTTTCATTTTTCAATAGCATTGGGGTTTGGCAAAGGTATTTTTTAGAGATTTTTTAAAAAATTGATTTTGCCCTTTTTTTAAAAAATTTGTTGGTTTAAAGTCCCAAACCCTGAGGAGAAATTTAAAAACAAGGGTATGAATACCACAGAGTTTTTTTAAAAAATGCTAAACCGGAATGGGAGCAACTTTTTTTAAAAAAGTAAGGTTTTTAAAACTATCTACCGCTGTTTCATGCAATCAATCCGGGTTTGGGGGGTCTGTGCTGCCGGGGTTTTTAAATCTTTGGGTTTTCGTAAACCCTGGTCGGGTTTTTTGTGTTTTTCGTTTTGCCCCCAAAAACACGTGCAGCCAACCCGCACTGCAACAACCGCAAACGTGAGCCCACACCTATTAACATCGCGGTGGCAAACCAAAAGCCATCCTGATGACAGCGCAACGCGCTCGAAACAAATTTGTAGAGATTTCTTTTAATACCTTATTTTAACAAATATATATATATATATATAATATATATATATATATATAATATATATATATATATATATATATATATATATATATATATATATATATATATATATAATGATTAAAAAGCAAATCTTAAAACCCGGGGACGACAAAACTTGTTTCGGGGTCCTTCCTCTCTTCAATCCCGTGCCGATTGGCACGGGATCTGAAGAGAGGAAGGCCTCAAAAACAAGTTTGTCGTCCCGGTTTTAAGATTTGCTTTTAATCATTATTTAGCTGCTCCCGCAGGGTTGAGCACTTTTCCGAAGAAAAGCCGGAAAATATATTACCAGCTATTTATATATATATTTTAAATATATAATATATATATATATATATATATATATATTATATATATATATATATATATATATATATATATACATACATACGCGCGCGCGCACACACCACGCACACGCGCAGCGCGCACGCACGCACGCACGCACGCACGCACGCACGCACAAACACACGCACGTACGCACGCACGCACGCACACACTCCACACACACACACACACACACACACACACACACACACAACACACACACAACACCCCACACACACCACACAAACATAAAAACTGTGCCCAACACTCACATATATTTCAACCACCACCACCATCCCACCCTCCCTGATATTTTAGCCCTGCACTTCCTCTCTTGTACCATCCTCTCTTCTCAACCGTATTCACCCTTTCTCTTTCTCATCAATACGCCATCCTTTCTTTTCAACCATTACTGCATCCTTCTTTTTCTCACCATACTCCCATCCTTCTCTTTCCTCAGCCAGTACTGCCACCCTTCTCTTTCCCAGCCAGTACTGCACCCTTCTCTTTCTCACCAGTATGCCATCCTTCTCTTTCCTCAGCCAGTACTGTCATCCTTCTCTTTCCTCACCCCCAGTATGCCATCCTTCTTTTTCCCTCACCAGTACTGCCATCCTTCTCTTTCTCTTTTCTCAGTGCCATCCTTCTCTTTCTAAACCAGTACTGCCATCCTTCTCCTTTGTCACCCCATTTACTGCCATCCTTCTCTTCCTCAGCCATCTGCATCCTTCTTTTTCCTAAAGCCAGTACTGCCATCCTTCTCTTTCCTCAGCCAGTATTTGCCATCCTTCTCTTTCCTCAGCCCTACTGCCCAATCCTTCTCTTCCTCAGCCATACTGCCATCCTTTTTCTTTCTCAACCCAGTACTGCCATCCTTCTCTTTCCTCAGCCAGTACTGTCACCTTCTCTTTCCTCCCAGCCAGTACTGCCATCCTTCTCTTTCTCAACCAGTACTGCCATCCTCTCTTTCCCAGCATTTACTGCCATCCTTCTCTTTCCTCAGCCATACTGCCATCCTTCTCTTTCCCAACCAGTACTGCCATCCTCTCTTTCCTCAGCCAGTACTCCCATCCTTCTCCTTTGTCAGCCATACTTCCATCCTTCTCCTTTGTCAGCAGTACTCCCATCCTTCTCCTTGTCAGCCATTATTGCCATCCCTCTCGTTTGTCAGCCAGCATTGCCTTCCTTCTCTTTCCTCAGCCAGTATTGCCATCCTTCTCCTTTGTCAGCCGTACTTCCATCCTTCTCCTTTGTCAGCCAGTACTCCCACCTTCTCCTTTGTCACCCAGTATTGCCATCCCCCCCGTTTTGTCGCCAGTATTGCCTCTTCTCCTTTTTGTCAGCCCGTACTGCCATCCTTCTCCTTTGTCAGCCCGTACTGCCATCCTTCTCCTTTGTCACCAGTACTGCCATCCTTCTCCTTTGTCAGCCCGTATTGCCATCCTTCTCCTTTGTCACCAGTACTGCCATCCTTCTCCTTTGTCAGCCAGTTTTTGCCATCCTTCTCCTTTGTCAGCCAGTATTGCCATCCTTCTCCTTTGTCAGCCAGTATTGCCATCCTTCTCCTTTGTCAGCCAGTACTGCTATCCTTCTCCTTTGTCAGCCAGTAATGCCATCCTTCTCCTTTGTCACCAGTATTGGCATCCTTCTCCTTTGTCAGCCAGTACTGCCATCCTTCTCCTTTGTCAGCCAGTATTGCCATCCTTCTCCTTTTTTACCCAGTACTGCCATCCTTCTCCTTTGTCAGCCAGTATTGCCATCCTTCTCCTTTGTCACCAGTACTGCCATCCTTCTTCTCCTCAGACGTACTGCCATCCTTCTCTTTCCTCAGCCAGTTAACTGCCACCTTCTTTTTCCTCAGCCAGTACTGCCTCCTTCTCTTTCCCTCAGCCAGTACTGCCATCCTTCTCCTTTGTCCACCAGTACTGCCATCCTTCACGCCTGCCAGATGACGTACCTGCGGGTCACCTGTGTCGACCGTCGACATCACCTGTGCTCATAGCCCCTCTCTCTCTCTCTCCCCTCTCTCTCTCTCTCTCTCCCCCTTTCTCTCTCTCTCCCCCTCTCTCTCTCTCTCTCTCTCTCTTTCTCTCTCTTTTCCCCCCTCCTCTTATTTTTTGTTGTCTGTTCCTTTGTAGCGCCCCTTCCTGTCCTACTGACATTAAAAAAAAGAAAAAGAAAATCTGGGCTGCAAGTCAATCCCTTCAAAATGAGCTAAGGAAATCCACACACACACACACACACACACACATTGCCCGTAACGTATGCATTGCCTAGTGCTGTGTGTGTGCGTGCGTGCGTGCGTGCCTGCGTGCATGCGTGCATGCATGCTGCGTGCGTGCCGTGCGTGCGTGCGTGTGCGTGCGTGCGTGCGCACGCGTACGAGCTTGCTTGCTTTTGTGTGTGTTTAATAGATAGACAGATAGATAGACAGACAGACAGATAGATAGATAGATAGATAGATAGATAGATAGATAGACAGACAGACAGACAGACAGACAGACAGACAGATAGATAGATAGATAGATAGATAGATAGACAGAGAGACAGACAGATAGATAGATAGATAGATAGACAGACAGACAGACAGACAGACAGACAGACAGACAGCGACAGATATAAAATAGTTTGAGGAAGCGAGTTGTCAGGGCGGTACACGCAGCGGAAAATGAACAATGGAAAACCAAACAAACAAAACAAAATCAGAAACGAAAAAAAACAAAAACAAAACAAAAGCAAAACGAAAACAAATTTAAAAAAAAAAAAAGAAAGAAAAAGAAATCATCTTCTTTCTTTCTACCGTGGTCTAGACAGGCTTCTGTAACGGATGAAGGTGTTTCTGCTCTGACGTGAACACAGATGGGATTACAGGCATATTCTTTATCTCAGAGTGTTCTCCCTTCTGTAGCGGATGACGATGTTTCTGCTCTGACGTGGACACAGATGGAAAGTTATCAGACATATCCTGTGTCTCAAAGTGTGCCCTTCGGTAGCGGATGACGGTGTTTCTGCTCTGACGTGGAGACAGATGGAAAGTTACCAGACACATTCTTGTCCTCAGCGTGTTCTCCTTGGCATTCAGGCCACACTGTGTGTCCGTTTTCATCAAGTTCCCCACACATCCAACAGAGTCAGTATTGGGATTTCCAACTCTAAAACGGTTTAATTTTCTGCTCATTTAGAGCGGTCTACGTGTAGCCTGTGTAGCCTCTGTGTAGCCCATGTAGCCTTTGTTTAGCCTGTGTAGCCTCTGTGTTGCCTATGTAGCTTGTGCTTTGGGCGCCTTGCCACGGGGCAATGATTGCGAAGTTCGAACTGAATCATTTAAACTAAGTCTCTACGACTTTTGAAATATATCTTTCTTTTTTTTTTTTCTTTCTTTCTTTTTTTTTTTTTTTAGAACGTCTTCTTCGTGGTACACAAGCAGTACAGGAAAGTTGTGTCGTGTGACGGTCACCAATTCTACTAACTTGGTTTTGCAATGTATTTCACTGTTCGTGTGACGGTCACCAATTCTACCAACTTGGTTTTGCAATGATTTCACAGTTCGTGTGACGGTCACCAATTCTACTAACTTGGTTTTGCAATGTATTTCACTGTTCGTGTGACGGTCACCAATTCTACTAACTTGGTTTTGCAATGTATTTCACTGTTCGTGTGACGGTCACCAATTCTACTAACTTGGTTTTGCAATGCATTTCACTGCTCCGCCACACATGTGACTATCACTTCTCTACGACAGCGTGTCAGAGGGAGTGGGGCGGGGAGAGACAGGGAGGGGGGAGGGATGAGGAGTCGAGCAGGAGGGCTTAAGGGGAGAGAGGGAAGGGAGAGGAGGGGTCACATGTCTGCACAGATTTGTACTGTAATGAGGTGCATGTGTGTTTTGGCTTAAGCCCCACATCCCCCAGGAATGAAACGCAGACGGAGTTCTTTCCCTTTGACGTATTTTCGGTGGTTGGTTCCCGCCACACTCTGATCCTCCCGTGCAGTATTCCAGGGTCTGTGCCTTATTACTGGGGGAAGGATCTCCGCTGTGGTCTTCAGATGCAGCTTGGACTGAAGAGAGCCTCAAAGGACGTGGTGGGCCCACTGCAGCGCTACGTCCCTGAGTCCTTTTACACCTGTATACAACAATCTCTGTGTCCTTTTACATCTGTATACAACAATCTCCGTGTCCTTTTACACATGTATACAACAATCTCTGTGTCCTTTTACACCTGTATACAGCACTGCAGTCACAATACAATGACATGGTGGGCCCACAGCAGCACTACGGCCCTGTGTCTTTTTCCACCTGTATACAACAACGTATGTGTACTTTTACACCTGTACACAAGAACCCCTGTCTTTTTACACCCGTACACAACAATCCCCGTGTCGTTTTACACCTGTATACAGCAACCCCTGTGTCTTTTAACACCTGTATACAACAATCTATTGTTCTTTTACACCTGTGTATAACAATCCCAGTCTTTTTACACCTGTATACAACAATCCCTGTGTCATTTTACACCTGTTTACAACAATCCATGTCTTCTTTTACACCTATGTACAACAATCCCTGTGTCCTTTAACACCTGTATACAACAATCCCTTGTCCTTCAACACCTGTATACAACAATCTCTGTGTCCTTTATACACATGTGTACAGCAATCTCTGTTTCCTTTTACACCTATATACAACAATCTTTGTGTATTTTACACATGTATACAACAGTCCCTGTTTCATTATATATCTGTATACAACAATCTGTTTCATTATATACCTGTATACAACAATCTCTGTTTCATTATATACCTGTATACAACAATCTGTTTCATTATATACCTGCATACAACAATCTCTGTTTCATTATATACCTGTATACACAACAATGTTCCTGTTTCATTATATACCTGTATACAACAATGTCTGTTTCATTATATACCTGCATACAACAATCTCTGTTTCATTATATACCTGTATACAACAATATCTGTTTCATTATATACCTGCATACAACAATCTCTGTTTCATTATATACCTGTATACAACAATGTCTGTTTCATTATATACCTGTATACAACAATGTCTGTTTCATTATATACCTGCATACACCAATCTCTGTTTCATTATATACCTGCATACAACCATCTCTGTTTCATTATATACCTGTATACAACCATCTCTGTTTCATTATATACCTGCATACAACACTGCAGTCACAATGCGAAGCCTGTCACACGTTCATGCAGGACAGCATAGGGGTCGAGAACAGAGGATCAACCCTGTCAACAGACCGTCACATGGACAGACAGCGCCAAGGTGTATATCTTTCTTAATTTCTCTGTGGAGATCATGAAGTGTTCTTGACTTGACTGGTGGGAACATGGACAGTGATTCTTAGAGGTCCGCTATTAACATGGACAACAACCAAGGTGTACACCTAGTGGAACATGGACAGAGAGTCTAAGAGCCCTGCTACCCATGGATGTTGATACTTCTCATTCAGCTGTGGTCAGACTGGCAGTGTTTAAAACACATGCAGCAGTACAACGCAGCGGTCGATAGACCTTTGTACGGTTTGAGACAGTCGAAGAGAGGGGTGGGGTGGGGATAGGGGTGGGGGGGGGGGTGTGGGGGGGGGGGGGGGTCGGGGAGGGGGATACAGACCTGCGGAGCTCCAGGAAGTTGTCGGTGAAGCGACTAACGTGGGGAACCAGTGTGACCAACCACTGTTCGCTGCTTGTTAGGCAGCAACCCTTGTCTTCTGTGAGGAAATACAGCAACCCTTGTCTTCTGTGAGGACATACAGCAACCCTTGTCTTCTGTGAGGACATACAGCAACCCTTGTCTTCTGTGAGGACATACAGCAACCCTTGTCTTCTGTGAGGACATACAGCAACCCTTGTCTTCTATGAGGACATACAGGGGCCGGTAAGGAACAACAACCCTTGTCTTCTGTGAGGACATACAGCAACCCTTGTCTTCTGTGAGGACATACAGCAACCCTTGTCTTCTGTGAGGACATACAGCAACCCTTGTCTTCTGTGAGGACATACAGCACCCCTGTCTTCTGTGAGGACATACAGCAACCCCTGTCTTCTGTGAGGACATACAGCAACCCTTGTCTTCTGTGAGGACATACAGCAACCCCTGTCTTCTGTGAGGACATACAGCAACCCTTGTCTTCTGTGAGGACATACAGCAACCCTTGTCTTCTGTGAGGACATACAGGGGCCGGTAAGGAACAGGCATGTATGATCAACAAATTTCTTCCTGTTGTATAGGAAAAAAATCCATCTCCATTTGGAATGCAGAGTGGTAAAGGCCTAGTCAATGGCGGGCATTTGTAAGTTTTGAAACTTTGCTGGAAAAGACGAGCACTGCTTTGAACATCATCTCAGGGCTTTGGGTGGTGTGGGTGGTGGTGGTGCAGGATTGCTCCCAGCTAGCTGGTCCAGCAGTTAAGGACAGTACTTCTCTGGATCCCATTGACTTCGTCAGGCATTTTTGCTAATTTGTGAGGGTAACTAATTATTCATACTGTGTGGGATACGAGTTCTCCTTTTTTTTGAGTGCATAATAAATATGAGAGAGAGAGAGAAGAGAGAGGAGAGAGAGAGAGAGAGAGAGAGAGAGAGAGAGAGAGACGGTAAAGTATGATACACAGCATCTTCACGAACGTGGCAATGTTATTGGAGGCGCGTGCTGGCTGCAGCTGGCTGTGTGACAGACAACACGTGCCATGCACGGAGAAAGTGGCAAGGCTACATCCGCCATGGAGTGTGAATGACAAGGCTACATCCGCCATGGAGTGTGAATGACAAGGCAACATCCGCCATGGAGTGTGAATGACAAGGCAACATCCGCCATGGAGTGTGAATGACAAGGCAACATCCGCCATGGAGTGTGAATGACAAGGCTACATCTGCCATGGAGTGTGAATGACAAGGCAACATCCGCCATGGAGTGTGCGTTGCTGTTAGCATACGGTCAGCTGTCATCGTAAGGGCGCACAGAGGTCCTGATGAAATGTCCTGTACATCCCTGTACCCTGTGTCAACACAGTGCAGGCTTGTAAGAACAGCGCCGCATTGCTCTGGGCTGTGTCAACACAGTGTAGGCTTGTAAGAACAGCGCCGCATTGCTCTGGGCTGTGTCAACACAGTGTAGGGTTGTAAGAACACGCCGCATTGCTCTGGCTGGTCAACACAGTAGCTGAAACAGGGCCCCATTGCTCTGGGCTGTGTCAACACAGTGTAGGCTTATAAGAACAGCGCCGCATTGCTCTGGGCTGTGTCAACACACTGTAGGCTTGTAAGAACAGCGCCGCATTGCTCTGGGCTGTGTCAACACAGTGTAGGCTTGTAAGAACAGCGCCGCATTGCTCTGGGCTGTGTCAACACAGTGTTGGCTTGTAAGAACAGCGCCGCATTGCTCTGGGCTGTGTCAACACAGTGTAGGCTTGTAAGAATAGCGCCGCATTGCTCTGGGCTGTGTCAACACACTGTAGGCTTGTAAGAACAGCGCCGCATTGCTCTGGGCTGTGTCAACACAGTGTAGGCTTGTAAGAACAGCGCCGCATTGCTCTGGGCTGTGTCAACACAGTGTAGGCTTGTAAGAACACACCGCATTGCTCTGGTTGTGTCAACACAGTGTTGGCTTGTAAAAACAGCGCCGCATTGCTCTGGGCTGTGTCAACACAGTGTAGGCTTGTAAGAACAGCGCCGCATTGCTCTGGGCTGGCTGGTTGGGCAGTGGAGTACAGCGCATCTCTGATCCACACCGGCACCTAGGAGTGTACCTGTGTCTTCTTCACTGCTCCGAGTGAAGATCAAACAGGTGTCATGTCGAACAGACAGGATGGCGGGCTTTTCGATGTGAATCAATGGTTAAGCTGTCAGCGGTTAATCAATTTGATTAAGGATTTAGGATTTATGCTCCTCTGATTTCTTATGTATGCAAAATAGAGCTCTTGCCTTTGTTCCGTAGTTCTTGAAATGGATCAGCATGCTTTGTGACAATACAGTATCAAGTCACTATTGTAAAAGGACATGGAACATACTTGTTTCACTATAGAAGAAGGATGCCACCATGTAGATCCTCTTTCACAATACTTGTCTCTATTCTTGATAGTTGTTTCTGACGAGCCTTTTCATTATGGTATCAGACATAGACGGATTAGCACATAAAGCTGCACGGTCTGCAGGTGTACCCTTTTTGAGGGAGCAGATGTTTTGGAGGCGATCTTGTTTGATTTCAACACTATGTTTAACGATATGAACTATTTGAGAAGAACTGAAGATACCTCATCAACAGAAGAAATGAGGATACCTCATCATCAGGAGAAAAGAGGATAGCTCATTAAAAAAAAAAATTAGAAGAATCTCTCTGGATCATTTCCAACGACATTGAATCTCAATATGTATATTTTATTACAAATATATAGCATATGCTTTTTTAACAGTCCTGATATGACCATCCGTTTGGCTAGGCTATAAGCAACATCACCTGGCTTGACGTGTGTGTTTATGGGTACTTATTTGCTAGGCTATAAGTAACATCAACTGGCTTGACGTGTGTGTTTATAGGTACTTATTTGCTAGGCTATAAGCAACATCACCTGGCTTGACGTGTGTGTTATAGGTACTTATTCAAACCATTTTCACCCATGACAAAATGGATGCCGCCGGTTATGAAACAATGGGTATGAAAGAAAAGAATGGCACACGTTGAATCAAATATGGAGCGACAATGGGATCTTATATCAAATCGTAAGGCAGACAATGGCGATCTTATATCAAATCAGAAATGGGCAGACATGGGCATCTTAATCAAATCAGATGTATGGGCCAGACAATGGCATCTTATATCAATTCATAATCGAAGGCAGACAATGGCATCTTAATCAAATCAATGATGGGCAGACAATGGGCATCTTAATCAAATCAATTAATGGGGCAGACAATGGGCATCTTATATCAAATCAGATAATGGGGCAGACAATGGGCATCTTAATCAAATCAGATATGGTGGCAGACAATGGGCATCTTAATCAAATCAGATAATGGGCAGACAATGGATATTTTATATCAAATCAGATGATGGAGCAGACAATGGATATCTTATATCAAATCAGATGAATGGGCAGACAATGGGATCTTATATCAAATCAGATAATGGAGCAGACAATGGGTATCTTATATCAAATCAGATATGGAGCAGACAATGGATATCTTATATCAAATCAGATGATGGAGCAGACAATGGATACTTATATCAAATCAGATGATGGGGCAGACAATGGGCATCTTATCTGCAATCAATAATGGAGCAGACAATGGGCATCTTGATTCAAATCAGATAATGGAGCAGACATTATGGGCATCTTATACATGAAAAATAATGGAGCAGACAATGGGCATTGAATCAGATAATGGAGCAGACAATGGCATCTAATCAATCAGATGTGAGCAGACAATGAACCATTCAATCAGATATGGAGCAGACAATGACATTCAATCAATAAATGGAGCAGACAATGGAGCATTCAATCAGATAATGAAGCAGACAATGATGCATTCAATCAGATAATGGAGCAGACAATGGACCATTCAATCAGATAATGGAGCAGACAATGGCATTCAATCACATAATGGAGCAGACAATGACCATTCAATCAATAATGAAGCAGACAATGGCCATTCAATCAGATAATGGAGCAGACAATGGGCATTCAATCAGATAATGAACCAGACAATGAGCATTCAATCAGATAATGGAGCAACAATGGCCATTCAATCAGATAATGGAGCAGACAATGACCATTCAATCACATAATGGAGCAGACAATGACCATTCAATCACATAATGGAGCAGACAATGAGCCATTCAATCAGATAATGAAGCAGACAATGAGCATTCAATCAGATAATGGAGCAGACAATGGCATTCAATCAGATAATGGAGCAGACAATGGGCATTCAATCAGATAATGGAGCAGACAATGACCATTCAATCACATAATGGAGCAGACAATGACCATATCAATCACATAATGAAGCAGACAATGAGCATTCAATCAGATAATGAAGCAGACAATGAGCATTCAATCAGATAATGGAGCAGACAATGGCCATTCAATCAGATAATGGAGCAGACAATGGCCATTCAATCAGATAATGGAGCAAACAATGGCCATTCAATCAGATAATGGAGCAGACAATGAGCATTGAGTCAGATAATGGAGCAGACAATGGCCATTCAATCAGATAATGGAGCAGACAATGGCCATTGAGTCAGATAATGGAGCAGACAATGGCCATTCAATCAGATAATGGAGCAGACAATGGGCATTGAGGCAGATAATGGAGCAGACAATGGCCATTCATTCAGATAATGGAGCAGACAATGGCCATTCAATCAGATAATGGAGCAGACAATGGGCATTGAGTCAGATAATGGAGCAGACAATGGCCATTCAATAAGGTCATGGAGCAGACAATGGCCATTCATTCAGATAATGGAGCAGACAATGGGCATTCAATCAGATAATGGAGCAGACAATGGGCATCCTGCATTGAATGAAATCATGGTAAAGTCTATGGACCGTGCCGGGTCAAGGGGGGTTAACGTACAAACCTCCTGTAACAGTAACCCACAGGACTCTGGAGTGGGTGTGTACAAACCTCCTGTAACAGCAATCCACAGGACTCTGGAGTGGGTGTGTACAAACTTCCTGTAACAGCAATCCACAGGACTCTGGAGTGGGTGTGTACAAACCTACTCTAACAGCAATCCACAGGACTCTGGAGTGGGTGTGTACAAACCTCCTGTAACAGCAAGCCACAGACCTCTGGCGTGGGTGTGTACAAACCTCCTGTAACAGCAATCCATAGGACTCCGGGTGGGTGTGTACAAACCTCCTGTAACAGCAATCCATAGGACTTCGGGTGGGTGTGTACAAACCTCCTGTAACAGCAATCCATAGGACTCCGGATGGGTGTGTACAAACCCCATGTAACAGCAAGCCACAGACCTCTGGAGTGGGTGATACAAACCTCCTGTAACAGCAATCCACAGACCTCTGGAGTGGTGTATACAAACCTCCTGTACCAACAATCCACAGACCTCTGGAGTGGGTGTATACAAACCTCCTGTACCAACAATCCACAGACCTCTGGAGTGGGTGTATACAAACCTCCTGTAACAGCAATCCATAGGACTCCGGGTGGGTGTGTACAAACCTCCTGTAACAGCAAGCCACAGACCTCTGGAGTGGGTGTATACAAACCTCCTGTACCAACAATCCACAGACCTGGGGGGAGGGGGCGTGAAAGAAGGACTGGGTACAGAGTACGGCAATGTTTGATTGCCTTCACTACTGGTCCCAGGCCTCTCTGCAATGTCAAACAACGGGAGAAAGATGGATGGTATTACAGTTGTCATAGCCAGAGACACCAAGTCACAGAATTGATTATTGCTCTCTCTCTCTCTCCTCTCTCTCTCAACTCATCTCTCTCTCTCTCTCTTCTCTCTCTCTCTCTCTCTCTCACTCCTCTCTCTCTATCTCTCTCACTCTCCTTTCTCTCTCCTCTCTCTCCATCTCTCTCTCTCTCTCTCCGTCTCTCTCTCTCTCTCTCTCTCGTCTCTCCTCTCTCTCTTTCTTAATTTCTTTGGCCCCGAGGGCTGGATGTAAAAAAGCAGTGAAGCTTATTCCATACCTCTGAAAATAAAATCGTTCGTTCGTTCGTTCGTCGTTCGTTCTCTCTCTCCTCTCTCTCTCCTCTCAGTCCTCTCTCGTCTCTCTCCTCTCTCTCTCCTCTCTCACTCTCTCCTCTCTCTCTCTCTCTCTCTCTCTCTCCTCCCTCTGTCCCCCCTCGCTCTGTCTCTCGTCTATCCTATTCAAACCTCTCCCCTGCATCCCATCTCTCTCATCCTCCTCTCCTCTCTCATATCTCTGCTCCTCTCATCTCTTCTCTTCCTCTCTCCTCCTCTCTCCCTCTCCTCTCTCTCTCTCTCATTCCTCCTCCGCCCCCTTCGCTCTCCTCTCTCGTCTATATCCCATTCACTCCTCTCTCCCTCAATCCCACCCTCTCCCTCTCTCATCTCTCAACTCTCTACTCCTCGTCCTCTCTACTCTCTCTCTCTCTCTCTCCTCTCTTTCGTCTATATACTATCCCTCCGCCCCCCCCCCCCTCCCTCTCTCTCTCTCTCTCTCATCACTCTCGTCTCCTCTCTCTCTCTTCTCCTCTGCTCCTCCTTCTCTCTCTATATACATCCCTCCCCCCGTCCCCCCTCTCTCCTCTCTCTCCTCTCTCTCTCTCACTCACTCTCTCACTCCTCTCTCTCACTCTCTCTTCTCTCCCCACTCTCTCTCTCTCTCTCTCTCTCTCTCTCTCTCTCTCTCTCTCTCTCTCTCTCTCTCTCTCTCTCTCGTTTATATCGCGTTCTCTCCCTCTCTCCCTTCTTCCCTCTCTCTCTCTCTCTCTCTCTCTCTCTCTCTCTCTCTCTCTCTCTCTCTCTCTCTCCTCTCTCTCTCTCTCTCTCTCGTCTATATACTATGCCCTCCCTCTCTCCCCCTTTCTGCCTCTCTCTCTCTTACTCTCTCTCTCTCTCTCTCTCTCTGACCTTCCGCCCGCCTAGAAGTCACGGATATGCAGGGAAATGGTTGAATACGCATGCGAAAATTAAACAAAGCAGATATCGAATGACTGGCAGCGGGATGCAGGCGGGAAGATGTTGCAAGCCCCCCCACTCCCCCCCCCCCCCCCCCCCTGATGACAAAGGAACAAAGGCCTGGGAAAGGAGAAGGCTTGAAGGGCAGAACGACAGGCAAAGGGCAAGTTGTTGGGTGTCCCTTTCACTTTCAATGACTCCGGATGTTCAAATAAAGATCTCGTCTGGCATTCCCCGCCATTAAGACTCCCGCTGCGTTTTGTATACGAGTTCGTGTGGAAATCAGAGAGAGAGAGAGAGAGAGAGAGAGAGAGAGAGAGAGAGAGAGAGAGAGAGACAGAGAGAAGAGACAAGACAGAGACAGAGAAGAGACAGAGCGAGAGAGAGATTTTCTTTATGAGAAAGAATAACTGCTAACACGAACAAACGGGTGACTTTTGTGTTTCTTGCTCCCTGATAAAGCTAAAGAAAAAAAAAAAGCAATACACGTAACACAAGACGCACAACACCTATACTGAATACGACAAACGTACAGACATGCGTACACATACCATTGTGTGCGCACAGATTCGGTGGGGTGGAGAGATGCAGGGGTGGTGAACAGGGGACGGAGGTGGCGAGGAGGAGGTAACCCCAACACCAATAAGTACAAAGGGTTTGTCGTGCGTCCCGTGAGAGAGAGAGAGAGAGAGAGAGAGAGAGAGAGAGAGAGAGAGAGAGAGAGAGAGAGAGAGAGAGAGACTGTTTATGTGAACCTTGAACTAGCAATAAAAGCTCATCTTTAGAGAGAGAGAGAGAGAGAGAGAGAGAGAATGTTTATGTGGACCTTGACCTAGTAATAAAAGCTCATCTTTCAGGGTGCTTGCTCCTCATCAGTTGGTTTTCTTTTTAGGAGAAGTGATTTTTGCTCTTGGAAGATGAGAGATTGCTGGGCACTTTGGCGAGGGCTTGGAAGATGAGAGATTGCCGGGCACTTTCGCGAAGGCGTGGAAGATAAGAGATTGCCGGGCACTTTGGCGAAGGCTTGGAAGACGAGAGATTGCCGGGCACTTTGTCAAGGCAGCGGACGAGACAGAGCGAAAGCAAAGAAGAGAGAGAGAAAAAAAAAAAAAAAAAGAGTTAGTGTTGATTCTAGGGGCAAGCACCCTGTATTTGGCGCTCTGTATTTGGTATCCTGACAGCCCCTTCTGGGCACCTGACGCCCTGCAGTCCAACCATTGTGTATGTCTGTGCTGGTCACAATACCCCATGTCCTGCAGTCCATTGTGTATGTCTGTGCTGGCCACAATACCCCATGTCCTGCAGTCCATTGTGTATGTCTGTGCTGGCCACAATACCCCCGTGTCCTGCAGTCCATTGTGTATGTCTGTGCTGGTCACAATACCCCATGTCCTGCAGTCCATTGTGTATGTCTGTGCTGGTCACAATACCCCATGTCCTGCAGTCCATTGTGTATGTCTGTGCTGGCCACAATACCCCCGTGTCCTACAGTCCATTGTGTATGTCTGTGCTGGTCACAATACCCCCGTGTCCTGCAGTCCATTGTGAATGTCTGTGCTGGCCACAATACCCCCGTGTCCTACAGTCCATTGTGTATGTCTGTGCTGGTCACAATACCCCGTGTCCTGCAGTCCAACCATTGTGTATGTCTGTGCTGGTCACAATACCCCCGTGTCCTGCAGTCCAAACATTGTGTATGTCTGTGCTGGCCACAATACCCCGTGTCCTACAGTCCATTGTGTATGTCTGTGCTGGCCACAATACCCCCGTGTCCTACAGTCCATTGTGTATGTCTGTGCTGGTCACAATACCCCCGTGTCCTGCAGTCCAACGATGTACATGGTTTTGGTATGTGTGCATATCAGTCATGGCTGCAACACCCACCCACCCACCCCTCTCCCGTCCCCTCCTCTGTATTCTCCAGTATAGCGATGTTCACCGGCTTTTGAATGTATGTAGGTCTGTGCAGGCAACAATATCACCCCACGCACACACACACAACCCCCCCCCCCCCCCCCCGTACCCTCCAGGAGACAGTGGCATAGGACAGAGGGAGGGGTGGGGACTGACAATGCCATAATTTAGCCAGGAAGAGGTTTGTTTCTGTTTTTTTTTCCTTCAGAATCGCGTCGGGATGAAGCACATGGATACAGAAACACAAACCCCAACAGACTCCGCAAACCACATCCCACTGTTTCAGACGGTAGAGACTAGTTGTCTGTCTTCATGCAAATGTGTCTGAGTATAAAACTTAGGGGAGGAGGTGCGTGCGTGCGTGCGTGCGTGCGCGCGCGCACGCTCATGTTGTCGCCGCTGTTGTCAAATGTTATTATTGTTCTCGTGGATATTTTAGATCATCTATTTCTTCACACTGGTTTCATTAATGAACTGTGTTATTGTTTTGCAATGTAATCATCTTGTTTTTGTTGTCTGTTGTACTTTTTTCTATGGAAGAAAAAGAAAAAAACACTGCTGTATATTTGTGAATGAATTACCCAAAACATTTTTTAGCACCAATGATATCAACCGTAAAAAAAAGTTAATCTACGTAATATGTCCACAACATAATTATATCTTTTCACTTTAAGCCGCTCTCCTGTTTTGAGCATTTGCCAATATAAAGCAACGTGACTTAAAAGCAAACCATTCCCTTATTTTGAAGACATGACTTCAAAAACAAACCATTCCCTTATTTTGAAAACGTGACTTAAAAAGCAAACCATTCCCTTATTTTGAAGACATGACATTCTAAAGCAAAGTGACTTAAAAAGCAAACTACTCCCTTGTTTTGAAGACACGACATTCTAAAGCAAAGTGATTTAAAAAGCAAACTACT
>CM031604.1:99660287-99718358 GCA_018398815.1 Conus ventricosus
AAATTTTATCTTACTGATTCTATCTCCCTCTCTACTCCAACATATCTTACTTATTCTATTTCTCCCCTCTCTACTCCAATATATCTTACTTATTCTATTTCTCCCCTCTACTCCGTCATATCTTACTGATTCTATTTCTCCCCCTCTACTCAATCATATCTTACTTATTCTATTTCTCCCTCTCTACTCCAGTCATATCTTACTGATTCTATTCTTCCCTTTCTACTCCAATCATATCTTACGATTCTATTTCTCCCTCCTACTCCAATCATATCTTACTGATTCTATTTCTCCCCTTTCTACTCCAATCTTCCTTTCTACTCCAGTCGTATTTTACTGATTCTATTTCTTCCTTTCTACTCCAGTCGTATTTTACTGATTCTATTTCTCCCTTTCTACTCCAATCATATCTTACTGATTCTATTTCTGCCTTTCTACTCCAATCATATCTTACTGATTCTATTTCTGCCTTTCTACTCCAATCGTATTTACTGATTCAACTTCTCCCTTTCTGCTCCAATCGTATCTTACTGATTCTATTTCTCCCCTCTACTCCAATCATATCTTACTTATTCTATTTCTCCCTCTCTACTCCAGTCATATCTTACTGATTCTATTTCTCCCTTTCTACTCCAATCATATCTTACTGATTCTATTTCTCCCTTTCTACTCCAATCATATCTTACTGATTCTATTTCTCCCTTTCTACTCCAATCGTATTTTACTGATTCTATTCTCGCTTTCTACTCCAATCGATTTTACTGATTCTCATCAGTCTGCTCCAAACATGCAGCACTGGATGCTATTGGATCCTACCATGTCCTGTTCTTCTTCAGTCCTGTCCTGTCCTGTCTAATCCAAACCTGTTTCATGTAACCAAGGAAGAAACAAAAGTTGACTGCAGGATTCGTGGTAAAATGAAAAACATGATAAAGTTTATAAAAAGCTTTTGGTGGTAGTTGAATCTCTTGGAGAGGAAACTGACTTTCAAGCCATAGGCCCGTTGTCAAAGTGAAGAGAAGACAGTGTAGACAGGAAAGCCCATGTAAGAATTGGGTGAGAACATTCATTTAATGATTAAGTTGGACCACAATGAAGTCACTGATCACTGTTCAGGTGTATTGAGCTCACACTGACACACACCACAGTTCAGCCAAAGACACCACACACACACACACACACACACACACACACACGCGCGCGCGCGCCCCCCCCCCCCCCCCCTTCCCCACCCCACCAACGCTGTCCACTTTGGTGCCAACATATCTCATTCAGTACTATCTGATCCTGTCAGGACACTTCGTACGATCCCTTCCGGTCAAGTCTGGTCCCGTCCATTGCTGTCTGACATGTTTTAGTCAATCCTATCCGATTCAGTCCAAAAATACATTCTTCAACCACGTCCTGTCCAGTACACTCACATTGTCTGGAATGCAGTTCTGTGCAATCCAGTCCAGTCCTCTCTAATTCGCTACCTGCCCTGTCCACTGCAAACGGATTCGCTAGGAATCTGCCCCATCATGTCCAGACATCTGTGTCATTTCGCCCTATACAGCACAAACATCAGATCTGTTTACCCTAAAACTGCTGTTGGTGTACTTTTCAAACACATCATTTTCTACAAAGAGTGTGACAAAAGTTCCAAATTCTGGAGATAGCGGGAGGGAGGGGGGCGGGGGGTGTAGGAGAGGAGAGAGCATCCATTGCGCTTCCGCCTGCAGCCACAGTACAGAGAAATCTTCCAGACAGTAACCTCCCTGGTCTGGCATTAACTGCGGTAAAAGAGGTTCTTTCCTAACACACATTACTTCCAAACTCATTTCATCTGCATACTTCAGCACAGCCTCGTGCTGTCTTGCCGTTTTCACCCAATGTTTCAGGGCATGTAGCGGAAACAACACACGCTGCCTTACGCCATTTTGCGCGCTGAATTCAGCCCTTGGGTGAGCGCCTCCGCGATGGTTACACTTCGCAGGTGCAATGACGGCTCAAGACCTTCGTCTCCAGCTTTTTTTTTCCGGTGTGTTGTTGTTGTTGTTGTTGTTTAGTTCGTCGCATTTTCGCCACGAGAAAGGTATTCAGATGAATATCTTTGATAATATAATGTCAATTCTGTCCTATATGATTCATTTGTTGCTGAAATTGCAATGATTATTTCTTCTTCTTCTTCTTCCTAAAATACTGGTTCACTCAAAAACGAGGTCACCAGCGCGCATGTTAAAAAGTAAAATAAAATAACATAAAATAGTACGACTCAGACTGTTGGCCCCTGGAGCAAATTTGGCAACAAGGGGTCGCACTCAATATTCAAGAAGTTAAAAGCAATGGCCAATTCAGGCCCAGGTAACAGTAAAATATCTGGGGAAGTAAAAATAGAAAATCGTCAATATGCAGACTCAAAACTGTCGTATCAATTTGTTTTTTTAAATGAGATTGCATTTGTGGCAATCTTGATGGCACCCGGCAGTGAGTTCCACAGCCGTACAGAACTGGGATAAAAAGAATGTAAGTGGCTGTCAATATTTGATGCAAGTATGGTATAACATTGACCGCCACTCCTGGTGCTACTTTTATTCAATACTAGTTGTTCCACTGGAATATCAATTACTTTAGCTCTGCCTTTGAAGAAGATGTTAAGTTTGATAAAAGCTCTTCTCTCTTCTAAGGGTTTCCATTCTAATTTCCTCATGTTCTTCCTAGTATTCCCCTTTTCTCTGTTGTGGTTCCCTGTTACGAACCGTGCTGCTCTCTTCTGAATCTTTTCGAGGTTATCAATGTCCTTTAGATGGTAAGGATCCCAAACTGAGCAACCATATTCCAGTACTGGTCTAACCAGTGTTTTGTAGCAGTCGTCTTTAACCTTTTGGGGGCAGTCATTGATATTCCTGTATAAGAAAGCTAAGATGTTATTTGCTTTCTTACATACTAAATTGTAATGTTTTTTCCATTTGAGACGACTATCTAAAATCACGCCTAAATATTTTGCAGCATTAGTTTCTTTAAGAATAGTATTATGGATAAAATAATCTGATCTAATTGGTGAGCGTTTGTTACATAAACGCAACACTTGGCACTTTTGGGGATGAAATTCCATTTTCCAAGTTCTTTCCCACTCTTGTAAAGCGTTTAGATCTTCTTGTAGAATGCGTGTATCATTCTTGCTTCTGATTGTTCTATATACTAAGCTGTCATCTGCAAAAAGCCTTATAGTAGTTCCAGGAGAGAGATTTCTACTTATGTCATTTATATAAATTAAGAAAAACAAGGGCCCCAGAACAGTTCCCTGTGGTACACCTGACAAGACTGGTTTACAATGGGATGACGACCCTTCCACAACAACTTTCTGCGTTCTCCCAACGAGGAATGATCTAGCCCATTTTAGCAAAGAACCGCCAATGCCGATTTGTTCTAATTTAAGCAGCAGGCCCTCATGGTAAACCTATCAAAGGCTTTAGAAAAGTCTAATAAAATTGCATCTGTTTGCTGTCTGTTGTTAAGACAGTTATTAAAATCATTGAGAGGTGTTAAAGTTGAGTCTCACAACTCCTTTGCTGTCGAAAACCATGCTGGGCGTTATTTAAGAAGTCATATTTGTCAAGATGGTCCATTATGCTACTATATATTATGTGTTCAAGTAGTTTAGCTGATATGGATCTAAGAGATACAGGTCTATAGTTCTCTGCTTTTGTTTGTCACCCTTTTTGAATAAGGGAACAATGCTCGCATCTCGCCACCATCAGGTATTACTCCCTGGTCCAGTGAAGCTTGGTAAAGTAGTTGGTATACCTCACTCAATTCATGGCACATAATTTTAAGAGCTTGCCAGGAACGCCATCGGGACCAGTAGCTTTGTTTCATTGATGTTGGTCAGTAACTTAAATACTCCTGCTTTGTTTACTTTGATGTTTTGCATTTCAGGGAGTTTATCATCATCCTTTAGTCTAACGTTAATTAAAGGTTTGGGATTTGAGAAAACTGAACAAAACTGCTTATTTAGTAAATCTGCTTTCCCTTCAGGGTCCTGTATTAGGTTATTCTGGTTGTTTCTCAGGTCTGGAATCCCAATGTTGTCCTGTCTCTTACTCCTTATGTAAGACCATAATTTCTTGTTTTGATGATCACCTTTTGAAATCATCGAATTAACATAATTGGAGTGAGCAATCCTACATTCTCTCTGACACCTTCTCTTAATATGTTTATACCTAACCAGTAATCTTTCTGAATTAGGATGTAGTTTCAATTTCTTAAGAAACGATGTTTCCTTCTCAACAAACGTTTAGTTTTTGTAGTAATCCATGGCTGGTGGTTCTTGCTTGAAGTTGTTTTAGTAGGTATGTTGTCATCCATAATAAATTCCAAGTTAGTTTTTATACACTTCCAAAGGTCACTGACATTATCTTTAACACTATGGGACGTCAAAAAAAGACGACTGAAATCATGAGTATCCCTGCGCAATTTTGGTAAATCTGCTTGGTTCCAGAGTCTGATGGTACGTTTAGGGTGTTTCTTCAAAAGGGTTGAAAGTTGCTCTCTAAGAGAATTATGTCATGATCACCCAGGCCTGCAATTAATTCCCGATTGCCTAAAGCGCCTGGACAATTGGTAAAAAATAAATCCAGGAATGCCTTACCACGAGTTGGTGCTTCAACTGACTGCACTAATCCAGTCACAGGTTGAAAACTTTCATAAAGATCAACAGTTTTGTGTACCACTAGAGTATTTAACTTATGTAAATATGCATATATCAGATGTGGGTTTGAAAGTACTAACGTAGAGTTAAATGTGGAGTATTGTTATATATTTTAACTTCTTGAATATCGAGTGCGACCCCTTGTTGCCAAATTTGCTCCAGGGGCCAACAGTATGAGTCGTACTATTTTATGTTATTTTATTTTACTTTTTAACATGCGCGCTGGTGACCTACTCGTTTTTGAGTGAACCAGTATTTTAGGAAAGAAGAAGAAGAAATAATCATGCAATTTCAGCAACAAATGAACCATTGGACCAGTTTACATGTTCTGTTCAGTGTCGACGTTACATGCTCTGTAGGGGACGATGTTTACCTTTGTTCTGTTCAGGGGGACGACTGTTTACCATTGTCTTTCAGGGGGACGACTGTTTCCCAAATTGTTCTGTTCAGGGGGGCCCGACTGTTTACCATTGTTTGGGTTCAGGGGGGACGATTGTTTAATTTTCTGTTCGGGCGGGTACGATTTTAGTATTGTTCTTTTCAGGGGGGGACGACTTTTCCATTGTTCTGTTAAAGGGGCGACTGTTTACCATTGTTCTGTTGAGGGGGCGACTGTTTACCTGTTCTGTTCAGTGGGGACCATGTTTACCATTTTTCTGTTCAGGGGGGGACGACTGTTTACCATTGTTCTGTTCAGGGGACGACTTTTTACCATTGTTCTTTTCAGTGGGGCCCACTGTTTACCATTTTTCTGTTCAGGGGGGACGACGTTTACCATTGTTGTTCGGGGTAGGGCGACTGTTTCCATTGTTCTGTTCAGGGGGACGACGTTTTACCATTTTTTCTGTTAGGGGGACGACTGTTTACCATTGTTCTTTTCAGGGGGCGACTGTTTCCATTGTTCTTTTCAGGGGGACGACTGTTTACCATTGTTCTTTTCAGGGGGGGGGGGGGGGAGGGGGGCGACTGTTTACCATTGTTCTTTCAGGGGGGACGACTGTTTACCATTGTTCTGTTCAGGGGGACGACTGTTTACCATTGTTCGGGTCAGGGGGGGCGACTGTTACCATTGTTTGTTCGGGGGGGACGATTGTTTACCATTGTTCTGTTAGGGGGACAACTGTTTACCATTGTTCTGTTCAGGGGGGGGCGGCGGGGGGGGGGGCGACTGTTACCTTTGTCTTTCAGTGGGGACGACTGTTTACCATTGTTCGTTCAGTGGGACACTGTTTACCATTGTTCTTTTCAGTGGGGACGACTGTTTTCCCATTGTTCTGTTCGGGGGGACGACTGTTTACCATTGTTCTGTTCAGTGGGACGACTGTTTACCATTGTTCTGTCAAGGGGGCGACTGTTTACCATTGTTCTGTTAAAGGGGGCGACTGTTTACCTTTGGGTTCTTTCGGGGGGGACAACGTTTACCATGGTTCTGTTCAAGGGGACCACTGTTTCCCATTGTTCTGTTCAGGGGGACAAACTGTTTCCCATTGTTCTGTTCAGGGGGACCGACTGTTTACCATTGTTTCTGTTCAGGGGGAAACGACTGTTACCATTGTTCTGTTCAGGGGGACACTGTTTACATTGTTCTGTTCAGGGGACGACGTTTCCCATGTTCTGTTCAGTGGGGGCGGCTGTTTACCATTGTTTGTCAGGGGGGAAGGGGGGGGGGGGACGACTTTTTCCCATTTTTGGGTCATTACAATGTTGCCATTTGTTCTGTTAAAGGGGGAAAAACTGTTTCCATTGTTCTGTTCAGGGGGACGACTGTTTACCCTTTGTCCTGTTCATGGGGCGACTGTTTACCATTGTTCTGTTCAGGGGGCGACTGTTTACCATTGTTCTTTCAGGGGGACAACTTTTACCATTGTTCTGTTAAAGGGGGACGACTGTTTACCATTTTTCTTTTTCGGGTGGGGACGACTTGGTTTACCATTGTTCTGTTCAGGGGGACGACTGTTTACCATTGTTCTGTCAGGGGGCGACTGTTTACCTTTGGTTCTGTTCAGGGGGGACGAATGTTTACCATTTTTCTGTTCAGGGGACGACTGTTTACCATTGTTCTGTCAGTGGAACGACTGTTTACCAATTGTTCTTTTCAGGGGGGGGGGGGGGACGACTGTTTACCATTGTTCTGTTTAGTGGGGACGACTGTTTACCATTGTTCTGTTCAGTGGGGACGACTGTTTACCATTGTTCTGTTCAGGGGGGACGACTGTTTACCATTGTTCTGTTCAGGGGGACGACTGTTTACATTGTTCTTTTCAGGGGGGAGACTGTTTTCCATTGTTCTGTTCAGGGGGCGTCTGTTTACCATTGTTCTTTTTAGGGGGACGACTGTTTACATTGTTCTGTTCATTTGGGGACACTGTTTACCATTGTTTTTTCGGGGGGGCGACTTTTTTACCATTGTTCTGTTCAGGGGGGACGACTGTTTACCATTGTCTGTTAAAGGGGGACGACTTTTCCCATTGTTCTTTCAGGGGGGACAACTGTTTCCCATTGTTTCGGGTTCAGGGGGGCGACGTTTCCCATTGTTCTGTTCAGGGAGGACGAATTTTTTTCCCATTGTTCTGTTCAGGGGGGACGACTGTTTACCATTGTTCTGTTCAGGGGGACGACTGTTTACCATTGTTCTGTGAGTGGGGCGACTGGTTTACCATTGTCTGTCAGCGGGGACGACTGTTTACCATTGTTCTTTTCGGGTGGGGCGACTGTTTACCATTGTTCTGTTCAGGGGGACGACTGTTTACCATTTTTGTTCAGGGGGGACGACTGTTTACATTTTTTCTTTTCAGGGGGGAGGACTGTTTCATTTTTGGTTCAGGGGGGCGACTGTTTCCCATTGTTCTGTTTAGGGGGGACGACTGTTTACCCTATGTTCTGTTCATTTGGGGCCCACTGTTTACCATTGTTCTGTTCAGGGGGGGACGACTGTTTACCATTGTTCTTTTCAGTGGGGACAAACTGTTTACATTGTTCTGTTCAGTGGGGACGACTTTTTACCATTGTTCTTTCAGTGGGGACACTGTTTACCATTGTTCTGTTCAGGGGGACGACGTTTACCAAATGTTCTGTTCGGGGAGGACGATTTTTTACCATTGTTCTGTCAGGGGGGGGGGGGAGGGGACGACTGCTTCCATTGTTCTGTCAGGGGGGCGACTGTTTACCATTGTTCTTTTTAGGGGGACGACTTTTTACCTTGTTCTGTCAGGGGGCACTGTTTACCATTGTTCTGTTCAGGGGGACGACTGTTTACCATTGTTCTGTTCAGGGGGACGACTGTTTACCATTGTTCTTTCAGGGGGACGACTGTTTACATTGTTCTGGCAGGGGACGACGTTTACCTTGTTCGGGTTCAGTGGGGACGACTTTTTACCATGTTGTTCAGGGGACGACTGTTTACCTTGTTTGTTCAGTGGACGACTGTTTACCATTGTTCGTCAGGGGGGGTTTTTTGGGGGGCGATTTGTTTACTATTGTTCTGTTCAGGGGGGCGACTGTTTCCCATTGTTCTTTAGGGGGGACGACTGTTTACCATTGTTCTGTTCAGGGGGACATTGTTACATTGTTCTTTTCGGGGGGGGGGACGACTGTTTCCATTGTTTTTTCAGGGGGCGACTGTTTACCATTGTTCTTTTAGGGGGGACGACTTTTTACCTTGTTCTTTTCAGTGGGGCCCAAACTGTTTACCATTGTTCTGTTCAGGGGGGACGACGTTTACCATTGTTCTGTTCAGGAAGGGACGGGGGAATGTTTACCATTGTTCTGT
Source organism: Conus ventricosus (assembly GCA_018398815.1). Lineage (NCBI taxonomy): Eukaryota > Metazoa > Mollusca > Gastropoda > Neogastropoda > Conidae > Conus > Conus ventricosus. The sequence goes on from CM031604.1 coordinate 99,668,747, forward strand.
TAGGGGGACGACTGTTACATTGTTCGGGTTTCAGGGGACGACTGTTTACCATTGTTCTGTCAGGGGGGCGAGTTTACCATTGTTTGTCGGGCGATGTTTACCATTGTTCTGTGGGGGGGGGGGGCGATGTTTCCATTGTTTGTTCAGGGGGGCGACTGTTTCCCATTGTTTTTTTTCAGGGGGGACGACTGTTTCCCATTGTTTCTGTTCCGGGGGACACTGTTTCCCATTGTTTGTTCAGGGGGGGACGACTGTTTCCCATTGTTCTGTTCAGGGGGGACGATTTTTACCTTTGTTCTTTCAGTGGGCCTTTTTACCTTTGGGTTGTTCAGGGGGACGACGTTTACCATTGTTCTGTTCAGGGGGACGACTGTTTACCATTGTTCGTTCAGGTGGGAAAGGGACTATTACCATTGTTCTTTTCAGGGGGACGACTGTTTACCATTGTTCTGTCAGGGGGCGACCTGTTTACTTGTTCTGTTCGGGGACGACTGTTTACCATTGTTCTTTTCGGGGGGGCGACGGGTTTCCCAATTGTTCTGTTCAGGGGGACGACTGTTTACATTGTTCTGTTCAGGGGGGGGACGACTGTTTCCATTGTTCTGTTAAAGGGGGACGATGTTTACATTTTTCTGTTAGGGGGGCGACTGTTTACCTTGTTCTGTTCCAGGGGACCAATGTTTACCATTGTTCTGTTCAGTGGGACGACTGTTTACCATTGTTCTGTTCAGGGGGACGACTTTTTACCATTGTTCTTTTCAGTGGGGACACTGTTTACCATTGTGCTGTTTCAGGGGGACGACGTTTACCATTGCTCTGTTCAGGGAGGGACGACTGTTTACCATTGTTCTGTTCGGGGGGGGGACGATTGTTTACCATTGTTCTGTTCAGAGGGGACGACTGTTTACCATTGTTTGTCAGGGGGGCGACTGTTTCCATTGTTTCTGTCAGGGGGACGACTGTTTCCTTTGTTCTGTCAGGGGGGCGACTGTTTACCATTGTTCTGTTCAGGGGGGACGACCGTTTACCTTTGTTCTCTTCATGGGGCAAACTGTTTACCATTGTTCTGTTCGGGGGGGACGACTGTTTACCATTGTTTCTGGTCAGGGGGGGACTGTTACCATTTTTCTGTTCAGGGGGACGAATGTTTTACCATTGTTCTGTTCAGTGGGGAGATGTTTACCATTGTTTGTTCAGTGGGGACGACTGTTTACCATTGTTCCAGTCAGTGGGGACGACTGTTTACCATTGTTTGTTCGTGGGGACGACTGTTTACCATTGTTCTGTTCAGTGGGGACGACTGTTTACCATTGTTCTGGTTCAGTGGGGACGACTGTTTACCATTGTTTTTGTTCAGGGGGACGACTGTTTCAATTGTTCTGTTCAGCGGGTACGACTGTTTAGCATTGTTCTGTCAGGGGGGGGGGAGGGACTGTTTGCCATTGTTCTGTAAAGGGGGCGACTGTTTACCCATTGTTTGGTTAGGGGGGACGACTGTTTACCGTTGTTCTGTTCAGTGGGGACCATGTTTACCATTGTACTGTTCAGGCGGGACGACTGTTTACCATTGTTCTGTTCAGGGGGGACGACTTTTTACCATTGTTCTTTTCAGTGGGGACCACTTTTTTACCATTGTGCTGTTCAGGGGGGACGACCGTTTACCATTGCTCTGTTCGGGGAGGAGACTGTTTCCCATTGTTCTGTTCAGGGGGACGACTGTTTACCATTGTTCTTTTTTAGGGGGACGACTTTACTTTGTTTACCCTTTTGTTCTGTCAGGGCGACTGTTTACCATTGTTCTGTCAGGGGACTTTTTACTTTGTTTTTAACCTTGTTTACTTGCTTTCAGGGGGGCGATGTTTACCATTTTTCTGTTCAGGGGGGACGACTGTTTACCATTGTTCTGGTCAGGGGGGCGACTGTGTACCATTGTTCGGGTTCAGGGGGGCGAATTTTTACCATTGTTCTGTTCGTGGGACGACTGTTTACCATTGTTCTGTTCAGTGGGACGACTGTTTCCCATATTTCTGTTCAGGGGGGAAACGACTGTTTACCATTGTCTGTTCAGGGGGGACGACTGTTTACCATTGTTCTGTTCGTGGGGACGACTGTTTACCATTGTTCTGTTCAGGGGGGACGACTGTTTACCATTGTTCTGTTCAGGGGGGACGACTGTTTACCATTGTTCTGTTCAGCTGGTACGACTGTTTACCTTTTGTTCTGTCAAGGGGGAAACGACTGTTTACCATTGTTCTGTTCAAGGGGGCGAACTTTTTTACCATTGGTCTGTTCAGGGGGGCCCACCTTTTTACCATTGTTTTTTCGTGGGGACCACTGTTTCCCATTGTTCTGTTCAGGGGGGACGACTGTTTACGATTGTTCTGTTCAGGGGGGACGATGTTTACCATTGTTCGGGTCAGGAGGGCGACTGTTTACCATTGTTCTGTTCAGTGGGGACCACTGTTTACGATTTTCTGTTCAGGGGGGACGACCTTTTTACCATTGTTCTGTTCAGTGGGGGGCGCCTGTTTACCATTGTTGGTCATGTCGGGTGATTACTTTGTTCTGTTCAGGGGCGACGACTGTTTACCTTTTTTGGTCATTACATGTCTGCCATTACCAATGTTCTGTTAAAGGGGGACAATGTTTGCCATTTTCTGTTCAGGTGGGACGACTGTTTCCCCGTGTGTGTGTGTGCGTTTTGTGTGTGTGTGTGTGTGTGTTGTGTGTGTTTTGTTTTGTGTGTGTGTGTGTGTGGGGTTGTGTGTGTGTGTGTGTGGTGTGTGTGTGTGTGTGTGTGTGTGTGTGTGTGTGTGGTTTGTGGTGTGTGTGTGGTGTGTGTGTTGGGGGTGTGTAAGTCCATGGTGCATTTTAACCCAGGCTTTTTCCTCACCAATAACAAGCATTATCAGAACCCTCCGGCAAAGTGATGAACATTCATTAGATCTCTCCAACCACTCCCTGCCTGGAGATGGCATCCCCCCGGGCAAAATGAGTTTGATGAATGATTCATAAGATCTCTACAACCAACCGGCAAAGTATGAATATTCATAAGATCTCTAACCAACCCAAAAAACCCCACCAACCAAAGTAATGAATATTCATAAGATATCTACAACCAATTCGGCAAAGTGATGAATATTCATAAGATCTCTACAACCAACCCGGCAAAGTGATGAATATTCATAAGATCTCTACAACCAACCCGGCAAAGTGATGAATATTCATAAGATCTCTACAACCAACCCGGCAAAGTGATAAGTGTTCATTACATCTCTTCAACCACCCGGCAAAGTGATGAATATTCATACGGTCTCTCCAACCACTCCTTGCATGAAGATGGTAAAATGATAAATATTCATAAGATCTCAATAACCAGCACGGCAAAGTGATAAATATTCATAAGATCTCTCGAATCAACCCGGCAAAGAGAGAAATATTCATAACATCTCTAAAACCAACCCGGTAAAGTGACAAGTATTCATAACATCTCTACAACCAACCTGGTGAAGCGATAAATATTCATAAGATCTGTACAACCAACCCGGCAAATGATAAGTGTTCATTAAATCTGTTCAACCAACCTGGCAAAGTGATAGATATTCATAAGATTTCTACAACCAACCCGGCAAAGTGATAAATATTTATAAGATCTCTCCAACCAACCCGGTAAGTGATAAATATTCATAAAATCTCTACAACCAACCCGACAAATTGATAAATATTCATAAGATTTCTCCAGCCACTCACTGCATGATACCAAATGTTAAAGACACAAATCTGCTTTTAACCTTCTCGGCAGCACTTTGAATATTACAGAGTATTGTCAGTTGCAATCATTCCTCTATATTTTGGTAAAAGATGTGTCAAATAATATTCCATGCTCACATTGTAACTGATATAAGATCCATTTGATTAAGAAAGGACCATTTCATGTGATGTCTGACTAATCAGGAGCAGACACAAACAGGCATCTAATAAACCTGGAACCAAGACTGGCCGTGCTAAATGTGGGTGGGGGGACTACACCAAATACCTCAAGGAAAAGAATGCGAGTTTTCGGTTGCTTTGTTTCGTTGGTTGTTTGTGTTAGGTGTGTATGTGTGTGTGTGTGTGTGTGTGTGTGGTGTGTGTTGTGTGTGTGTGGTGTGTGTGTGTGTGTGTGTGGTGTGGTGGTGTGTGTGTGTGTGTGTGTGTGTGTGTGTGTGTGTGTGTGTGTGTGTGTGTGTGTGTGTGTGTGTGTGTCGTCGTGTGTGTGTGCGCGCGCCCGCGCGCCCATCGAGTACGTTACATCACTGAAGCAAAGATAGCACTAGGCTGGCTTCTCAAAACATTCCATCAGGCGATTTTAGATTTAGCGACAAGATCAGGGTATTCCAGATTTTAAACTTAGTTGACAAGATCAGGGTATTCCAGATTTTTTAATTAGCTGACTAGATGAGGGTATTGCAGATTTTAGAATTAGCTGACAAGATCAGGATATTCCAGATTTTAAAATTAGCTGACTAGATCAGGGTATTCCAGATTTTTTAATTAGGTGACTAGATGAGGGTATTGCAGATTTTAAAATTAGCTGACAAGATCAGGATATTCCAGATTTTAAAATTAGTTGACAAGATCAGAGTATTCCAGATTTTAAAATAAGCTGACAAGATCAGAGTATTCCAGATTTTAGAATCAGCTGACAAAATCAGGGTATTCCAGATTTCAGAATCAGCTGACAAAATCAGGGTATTCCAATACACAGTTGCCTTCCTTACTTTCTTTGCAATTGCTTATGGATGTCTGGACCAAGGCACCAACTTGTTTTGGGGGTTCTGGAATGTTCGCCAGACACTTCGGATTAAAGGGTCTGGGTGTTCAAACCTAACCCTTCTGATGAAGTGCAAGGAATAAAGAATTTTAAAAGAACAAGAACGGACTTAGAGAAAGGAAGAAAGAATTTCTTAAAAAGACTAGGAGAAAGGAATAAAGAATTAATAAAGAACAGGACTAGGAGAAAGGAATACAGAATTAATAAACAGACAGGACTAGGAGAAAGGAACAAAGAATAAATAAAAGACATGATTAGAAGAAAGGAAGAAAGAATTTTTAAAAGATAGAATTAGGAGAAAGGAAGGAAGAATTACTAAAAAGATAGAATTAGGAGAAAGGAAGAAGAATTACTAAAAAGATAGAATTAGGAGAAAGGAAGGAAGAATTACTAAAAAAGAAACGACTAGGCGAAAGGAGAAGAAAAAAAAGGAAAGAGATTGGCGAAAGAAAGAAAGACTTGAAGGAAACAAGAAGGACCAAGAGAGAAGGAGAACGAATTTAAAAAGACAAGAGATAGGAGAAAGAAAGAAAGACTTGAAGAAAGAAAGGACCAGGAGAAAGGAAGAAAGAATTGAAAAAGAAGAGCGATAGGAGAAAGAAAGAAAGACTTGAAGAAAGAAAGGACCAGGAGAAAGGAAGAAAGAATTGAAAAAGAAGAGAGATAGGAGAAAGAAAGAAAGACTTGACGAAAGATAGGACCAGGAGAAAGGGAGAAAGAATTGAAAAAGAAGAGAGATAGGAGAAAGAAAAACTTGAAGAAAGAAAGGACCAGGAGAAAGGAAGAATAATTTTAAAACAAGAGAGATAGGAGAAAGAAAGAAAGACTTGAAGAAAGAAAGGACCAGAAGAAAGGAGGAAAGAATTCAAGAAACAAAGGACTAAGAGAAACGAAGAAAGAAACAAAGAGAGAACTGGGAGAAAGGAAGAAAGAAACAAAGAGAGGACTGGGAGAAAGGAAGAAAGAAACAAGAGAGGACTGGGAGAAAGGAAGAAAGAAACAAAGAAAGGACTAAGAGAAAGGAAGAAAGAAACAAAGAGAGGACTAAGAGAAAGGAAGAACGAAACAAAGAGAGGACTAGAGAAAGGAAGAAAGAAACAAAGAGAGGACTGGGAGAAAGGAAGAAAGAAACAAAGAGAGGACTAAGAGAAAGGAAGAAAGAAACAAAGAGAGGACTGGGAGAAAGGAAGAAAGAAACAAAGAGAGGACTGGGAGAAAGGAAGAAAGAAACAAAGAAAGGACTAAGAGAAGGAAGAAAGAAACAAAGAGAGGACTGGGAGAAAGGAAGAAAGAAACAAAGAGAGGACTGGGAGAAAGGAAGAAAGAAACAAAGAGAGGACTGGGAGAAAGGAAGAAAGAAACAAAGAGAGGACTGGAGAAAGGAAGAAAGAAACAAAGAAAGGACTAAGAGAAAGGAAGAAAGAAACAAAGAGAGGACTAAGAGAAAGGAAGAAAGAAACAAAGAGAGGACTGGGAGAAAGAAAGAAAGAAACAAAGAGAGGACTGGGAGAAAGGAAGAAAGAAACAAAGAGAGGACTGGGAGAAAGGAAGAAAAGAAACAAAGAGAGGACTGGGAGAAAGAAAGAACGAAACAAAGAGAGGAATGGAGAAAGGAAGAAAGAAACAAAGAGAGGACTGGGAGAAAGGAAGAACGAATATAAGAAAGGACTAGAAGCAAGGAATACAGAATTAAAACGAAAAAGAAAGGACTGGGAAAAAGGGGGGAAACAGAATTTTTTTAAAAATAGAACAAAGAAAATAGAATTTTCAAAAAGGACTAGGAGAAAGCAAGAACAAGAATTTAAACAAAAAATAGAAATAAAAATAAAAACAGGTCTAGGAGAAAAGAAAACAGAATTGAAAAAAGAAAGGAGCAGAAGTCTGGTAGAAGGAATTAAGGAAAGGAGTAAGGAAAGAAAGAAAAATAGTGTTGACAGGAATTATTTTTTTTTTTAAATGAATTAAAGAAAGCAGAAAGGAAAAAAAAAGAAAATATTGTGGATAGAAATTATCAAGAAAAGAAAGAATTGAAGAAAGGCGTTAGGACGTAAAGCAAGAACCAATAACAGGAAGGATTAAGGGGGAAAGAACGATGAAAGAACTATAGACAACAGGGATCAACGAAAAAAAAGAAAGGCAGAAAAAGAATAATGGAGAGAAATAAAGAAATAATGAAGAAAGGAGTGACGAAAGAACAGAAGCACGAATCAGGAGGGGATTGAGGGAAGAAAGGAAGAAAACCGCAAGCAAAAGGAAAAAGAAAATCTACTTTCAAAAACTGGGGGAAAAACTGGATGTTTGTATTGTTCAAGCTGAAGGTATGCCTGAACATTGAACGCATCTGTTAACAGTACGAACGATATTGTCTTGCCTGTGTTTGTTTGATTAAAGAATGAAATGTGTGTGTGTGTGTGGTGTGTGTGTGTGTGTGGTGTGTGTGTGTGTGTGTGTGTGTGTGTGTGTGTGTGTGTGTGTGTGTGTGTGTGGTGTGTGTGTGTGTGTGTGTGTTTTTTTTTTACGCGAGCGTGCTTTTGGATTTATCAGTTTTATTTGCTTGTTTTCATTAATTGGCATCAGTGGTTTTAATGAGCACATAGGTATTTTTCCTTTGGCAAACAAGCGAAGCCATTGAAGTGTCTGTGTTCTGGCAGGCTTCTGTGTCATCTCTCCTTTCTTCCCTTTCTCTTCTTCTCCCCTCCCCCTTCCCTTTTTGCTCTTCATTTCTTTTCTTCTTCCTCCCCTCCCCTTCCCTCTTGTGCTCTTCTTCCTCCCCTCCCCTTCCCTCTTTGCTCTTCTTTTCTTTCTTAAGTTTGGTCGACTTTCTTTCATTTCTACGTATGTATGTATGTATGTTGTATGCATGTATGTTGTATGTTTATGTATGTTTGCATGTATGTATGTATGTATGTATTTATGTTGTATGTATGTATGTATGTATGTATCTATGGATGTATCTATGGATGTATCTATGGATGGTGGATAGATGGATGGATGGATGGATGGTGGATGGATGGATGGTTGGATGGTGGAGGGAGGGATGGATGGATGGATGGATGGATGGATGATGCACGTACGCACGCACGCACGTATGTATGTATGTATGTATGCATGTATGTATGTGTGTATGCATGCATGTATGTATGTATGTATGTATGGATGTATGCATGTATGTATGCATGTTTGTATGTATGTTTGTATGTATGTATGTATGTATGTGTATGGATGGTGATTGATGTATGATTGATGGATGATGGATGATGTGGTGTGATGGTGGATTGATGTGGATGGATGGTGGATGGGTGGATGGTGATGATGGATGGATGGATGATGATGATGGATGATGGATGGGTGGATGGATGCACGTACTACCATCGTCATTATGTTTTCTGTATTTCTTATTTCTTTTCTTCTATTTCTGTATTTGTTTTATGTCTTAGTATTTGTATGTATTATGTATGTATGTATGTATTTTCTTTTTTTTTATGTTCTCTTTCATCTCTTTTCTTCTCTCTCTTTCTTCTCTTCTCTTATTATTCTCTCTTATTTTCCAGTATGTAGATGTGTCATCTCTTTCGTTCTTTTCTTCTTCTTCTTCTTCTTCTCTTCTTCTTCTTCTTCTTCTTCTCCTTCTTCTTCCTTCTTCTTCGTCCTTTCTTCTCTTCTTCCTCTTCTTCTTCTTCTTCTTCTTATCTTCTTCTCTCTCTTCATCTTCTTCTCTTCTTCTTCTTCTCTTCTCTTCTTCATCTCTTCTTCTTCTTCCTTCTCTCTTCTTCTTGTGTCTCTTTTACTTCTTCTTTTCTTCTTCTTCTTCTTCTTCTTCTTCTCTCTCTCTCTTCTCTCTCTCTCTCTCTCTCTCTCTCTCTCTCTTCTCTCTCTCTCTCTCTCTCTCTTGCCTGAGTGTGTGTGGTGTGTGTGTGTGTGTGTGTGTGTGTGTGTGTGTGTGTGTGTGTGTGTGTGTGTGTGTGTGTGTGTGTGTGTGTGTGTGTGTGTGGTGTGTGTGTGTGTGTGTGCGCGCGCCGCTGTGTGTGTGTGTGTGTGTGTGTGTGTGTGTGTGTGTGTGTGTGTGTGTGTGTGTGTGTGTGTGTGTGTGTGTGTGTGTGTGTGTGTGTGTGTGAGTGTGCGTGGTGTGCGCGTCTGTGTGTATAAAGTGTTCTCTTTCCATTCCTTTACTTCAACTATGTATTTGATTTTGTTATCAAGACGAATCCCTTTTTGATTTTTCTATTACTTTTATTTCGAAGTGCTTCGATTGTTTACATTTACTGAGCTATTCAGTTTGCCTGTTTCATTCCAGATTTTTCCTTCTTTTTTTTTCTGGCGCTGCAAATATGATCTTGTTCCCCCTTGACCCAAAGACCATAGGTCAGTGTCAATAAAAATATGTCTGAAGCGTTTTCTCTCTCTCTTCTCTCTCTCTCTCTCTCTCTCTTCCTCTCTCTCTCTCTCTCGCTCTCTCTCTCTCTTCTCTCTCTCTCTCTCTCTCTCTCTCTCTCTCTCTCTCTCTCTCTCTCACACACACACACACACACACACACACACACACACACACACACACACACACACACACACACACACACACACTGCCACTTCTCCTTTCTCTGTTACTCCCTCTTTCTCTGCTACTCCATACTCCTCTGTCACTCTTTTTGTAGTCCAGTTCTTATAGAACAGGGAGTACTTTACAATGGGAACGAAGAAATGCTGTCTGTGTGTCTGTCTGTCTATCTCTCTGTCTGTCTGTCCGTCCGTCCGCGGTCAAGGTGTGTTCCACTCGCTCCAGACTAAGCTACTTTGCCGATCTTTCTGAAAATTTGTAGGTATCGTCATTATGGGTCACGGATGATGCCCGATGTTACTTTTCGCCGTTATAGCCGTTACTAAATGCTATAACGGCCAATAGCGGTTTTTCTTCTTTATGGAATATCTCAGAAAGTACGTGGCCGATCTTTCTGAAAATTTGTAGGTATGTTCATTGTGGGTCACGGATGATGCCTGATGTTTTATTTTACCGTTACAGCCGTTACTAACGGCTATGTTGGCCCAAACGGTTTTTCTTCTTTATGGAATATCTCAGAAAGTACCTGGCCGATCTCTCTGAAAGTATGTAGGTATATTCATTATGGGTCACGGATGATGCCCGATGTTTTATTTTACCGTTATAGCCGTTACTAACGGATATAACAGCCCATAACAGTTTTTCTTTTTTATGGAATATCTTAGAAAGTACTTGGCCGATCGTTCAGAAAATTTGTAGGTATGATCATTATGGGTCACGAATGATGCCCGATGTTTCGTTTAGTAGCGTTGTAGCCGTCGCGAACGGCTATAACAACCCATAACGGTTTTTCTTCTTTATGGACTATCTCAGAAAGTACTAGGCCGATCTTTCTGAAAATGTGTAGGTATGTTTATTATGGGTCACGAATGATGCCCGATGTTTTATGTTACCGTTATATTATATAACGGCCCAAAATGGTTTATCCTCTTTATGGAATATCTCACGCATATTCAAGATAAACTGGGAGTACGTTTATATGCTTTGCATCTTGTTTTTTCTCCCACCACCTCTTTCTCCATCACTCCCTCTTCCTCTGTCATTCTCTCTTTGTCTGCTACTCCTTACTACTGTGTCACTCCCTCTTTCTCTGTCACTCTCTCTTTCTCCGTCACTCTCTCTTTCTTCTCCCTCTCTCTCTCTCTTTCTCTCTCTCTCTCTCTCTCTCTCCGTCACTCTCTCTTTCTCCGTCACTCTCTCTTTCTCTGTCACCTCTTCTCTGTCCCCTCTTTCTCTGCACTCTCTCTTTCTCTGTCACCCCTCTTTCTCTGTCACCTCTGTCTTGTCACTCCCTCTTTCTCTGTCACTCTCCTCTTCTCTCTCTTCACTCCTCTTTCTCTCTCATCTCTCTTTCTCTTCCTCCCTCTCTCTTCTCTGTCACTCCCTCTCTTTTCTGTCACTCCCTCTTTCTCTGTCACTCCCTCTTCTCTGTCACTCCCTCTTTCTCTGTCACTCTCTTCTCTTCTCTTCTCTCTCTCTCTCTCTCTCTCCTCTCTCTGCTCTCTCTTTCTCTGTCACTCCTCTCTCTCTGTCACTCCCTCTTTCTCTGTCCTCTCTCTCTCTCTCTTTCCCTGTCTGCTCTCTCTCTCTCTCTCTGTCACTCTCTCTTTCTCTGTCACCCCTCTTTCTCTGTCACTCCTCTTTCTCTGTCACTCTTCCTCTCTCTCTTCACCCTCTCTCTCTCTTTCTCTGTCACCTCTCTTTCTCTGTCACTCCTCTTTCTCTGTCACTCCTTTTCTCTGTCACTCTCTCTCTCTCTCTCTTCTCTCTCTCTCTCTCTCTCTCTCTCTCTCTTCTCTCTCTCTTCTCTTCACTCCTCTCTTTTCTGTCACTCCCTCTTTCTCTGTCACTCTCTCTTTCTCTGTCTCTCTCTTCTCTCTTTCTCTGTCACTCTCTCTCTCTCTCTCTCTCTCTCTCCTCTCTCTCTCTCTCTGTCACTCCTCTTCTGTCACTCTCTTTCTCTGTCACTCCTCTTCTCTATCACTCCCTCTTTCTCTGTCACTCCTCTTTCTCTATCACTCCCTCTTTCTCTGTCCACGCCCCTTTCTCTTCTCTGTCACTCTCTCTTTCTCTGTCACTCCTCTCTCTTTCCCCTCTCTCTTTCTCTGTCTCCCTCTCTTTCTCTCCTCCTCTTTCTCTTCACTCCTCTTCTCTCTGTCACCCTCTTTCTCTGCACTCTCTCTTTCTCTGTCATCCTTTCTCTGTCACTCTCTCTTTTCTCTGTCACTCTCTCTTTCTCTGTCACTCTCTCTTTCTCTGTCACTCTTCTCTTTCTCTGTCACTCTCTTTTCTCTGTCACTCGTCTCTTTCTCTGTCACTCTCTCTTTCTCTGCACTCTCTTCTTTCTCTGTCACTCTTCTTTCTTGTCACTCTCCTTTCTCTGTCACTCCCTAGTGTTCTGTCTCTTTCTTTGTCTCCATATTGCATCGTCTGTCACTCCCTAGTGTTCTGTCTCTTCATCTTTGTCTGCCATTGCATCGTCTGTCACTCCCTAGTGTTCTGTCTCTTCATCTTTGTCTCCCATTGCATCGTCTGTCACTCCCTAGTGTTCTGTCCTTCATCTTTGTCTGCCATTGCATCGTCTGTCACTCCCTAGTGTTCTGTCCTTCATCTTTGTCTGCCATTGCATCGTCTGTCACTCCTAGTGTTCTGTCTCTTCATCTTTGTCTGCCATTGCATCGTCTGTCACTCCCTAGTGTTCTGTGCCTTCATCTTTGTCTGCCATTGCATCGTCTGTCACTCCCTAGTGTTCTGTGCCTTCATCTTTGTCTGCCATTGCATCGTCTGTCACTCCCTAGTGTTCTGTGCTTCATCTTTGTCTGCCATTGCTTATCGTCTGTCACTCTTTCTGTTCATCGTCTTCCTTGATTTCTACTGTCTCTCGTTCACCGTCTCTCCTTATTTCACTGTCTCTATTTCACTCTCATTCCTTCAGTTTTACTCTCACTTCCTCTTTCTCTGACTCTCTATATTTCTTTACCTCTCCATTTTTTGTCATTTCCCATCCCCCCCCCTCTCTCTCTCTCTCTCTCTCTCTCTCTCTCTCTCTCTCTCTCTCTCTCTCTCTCTCTCTCTCTCTCTCTCTCCCATCCCATTCTCCCCTCTCTCTGTGTCTCATCCATCTCTCTCCCTCCCTGTCTCTCTTCCATCTCTCCCATCTCTCCCCCTCTCTCTGTCTCTCTCACCCGCCCCTCTCTCTCCATTCCTCTTTTCCTGTCACTCCCTCTTCTGCTGTCATTTCTTCTGTGTTTGCCTCTGACCAAGGCAGACCATGTTCTTTTTCCACTCCGTGTGATACTGTTTGTTGTGTGTTCCTCTCACCATGGTTGTATGGAAATATCACATGAATGTACAGGTCACTGGGGAGAGCGCAGCGCTCTGCCAAGGTCGAAATTTATGCAGGATAATCCATTTCTCTCAGGGGGAAGTAATAGTAGGCACCGACTGACAGCAGACTTACTTCCTATCTCGTTCTACAGTTGGGCATTGCTGATACCATTGGAAATCTTAAAAAAGAAATGAAAAAAGTACTCTATCCGCAAAGCATGAACAAACGAAGCACAAAGCAAAACCGACGCGTTTCGACTTCTAGGCTTCTTCAGGCAAGTAAACAACACTCAGGACTACGAATGAAGAACAGCATCACTTGATCTTGACTGAATTGTCATATGATGATTGCTCGTTCTTTTTTTGATCTGAGTGATTCAGTCAGATGAGTGATTGCTCGTTCTTATTTTTGATCTTAAGCTGAATTCAGTCAGGAGAGAGTGATTGCTCGTTCTTTATTATTGATTCTTGGAGTGAATTCAGTCAGAGAAGTGCATTGTCTCGTTCTTTATTTTTGATCTGGAGGCTGAATACAGTACAGAGCAAGTGATTGCTCGTTCTTATTTTTGATCTTGAGCTGAATTCAGTCAGAGAAGTGATTGTCGTTCTTTATTTTTGATCTTGAGCTGAATTCAGTCAGAGAAGTGATTGCTCGTTCTTTATTTTGATCTGGAGCTGAATTCAGTCAGAGAAGTGATTGCTCGTTCTTTATTTTTGATCTTGAGCTGTATTCAGTCAGAGAAGTGATTGCTCGTTCTTTATTTTTGATCTGGAGCTGAATTCAGTCAGAGAAGTGATTGCTCGTTCTTTATTTTTATCTGGAGCTGAATTCAGTCAGAGAAGTGATTGCTCGTTCTTTATTTTTGATCTTGAGCTGAATTCAGTCAGAGAAGTGATTGCTCGTTCTTTATTTTTGATCTGGAGCTGAATTCAGTCAGAGAAGTGATTGCTCGTTCTTTATTTTTGATCTTGAGCTGAATTCAGTCAGAGAAGTGATTGCTCGTTCTTTATTTTTGATCTGGAGCTGAATTCAGTCAGAGAAGTGATTGCTCGTTCTTTATTTTTGATCTGGAGCTGAATTCAGTCAGAGAAGTGATTGCTCGTTCTTTATTATTGATCTTGAGCTGAATTCAGTCAGAGAAGTGATTGCTCGTTCTTTATTTTTGATCTGGAGCTGAATTCAGTCAGCGAAGTGATTGCTCGTTCTTTATTTTTGACCTGGAGCTGAATTCAGTCAGAGAAGTGATTGCTCGTTCTTTATTTTTGATCTTGAGCTGAATTCAGTCAGAGAAGTGATTGCTCGTTCTTTATTTTTGATCTGGAGCTGAATTCAGTCAGAGAAGTGATTGCTCGTTCTTTATTTTTGATCTGGAGCTGAATTCAGTCAGAGAAGTGATTGCTCGTTCTTTATTTTTGATCTGGAGCTGAATTCAGTCAGAGAAGTGATTGCTCGTTCTTTATTTTTGATCTGGAGCTGAATTCAGTCAGAGAAGTGATTGCTCGTTCTTTATTTTTGATCTGGAGCTGAATTCAGTCAGAGAAGTGATTGCTCGTTCTTTATTTTTGATCTGAGCTGAATTCAGTCAGAGAAGTGATTGCTCGTTCTTTATTTTTGATCTGAGCTGAATTCAGTCAGAGAAGTGATTGCTCGTTCTTTATTTTTGATCTGAGCTGAATTCAGTCAGAGAAGTGATTGCTCGTTCTTTATTTTTGATCTGGAGCTGAATTCAGTCAGAGAAGTGATTGCTCGTTCTATATTTTTGATCTGGAGCTGAATTCAGTCAGAGAAGTGATTGCTCGTTCTTATTTTTGATCTTGGAGCTGAATTCAGTCAGAGAAGTGATTGCTCGTTCTTTATTTTTGATCTGGAGCTGAATTCAGTCAGAGAAGTGATTGCTCGTTCTTTATTTTTGATCTGGAGCTGAATTACAGTCAGAGAAGTGATTGCTCGTTTTTATTTTCGTTGTCCTGGGTGTTGTTCATCTTGCCTGAAGAAGACCTAAGAGGTCGAAACGCGTCATGTTTGTCTTCTGATTTGTTTGTTCATTTTTTGCGGACACGGTACTTTTTCTTTTTTTTTAAAGATTTGTTTAGATCTCCACTTGCAGTCGCTCACTTTGCAACTATGGTTAGAAAGTTCTGATATTAGTCGGATAATGTATCCCATCATCTTTACTGTTAGAAAGTTCTGATATTAGTCGGATAATGTATCCCATCATCTTTACTGTTAGAAAGTACTGATATTAGTCAGATAATGTATCCCATCATCTATACTACTAGAAAGTTCTGATATTAGTCGGATAATGTATCCCATCATCTTATACTATTAGAAAGTACTGATATTAGTCGGATAATGTATCCCATCATCTATACTATTAGAAAGTACTGATATTAGTCGGATAATGTATACCATCATCTTTACTGTTAGATAGTTCTGATCATTAGTCGGATAATGTATACCACCATCTTTACTGTTGGAAAGTTCTGATATTAATCGGATAATGTATCCCATCATCTATACTATTACAAAGTTCTGATAATAATCGAATAATGTATACCATCATCTTTACTGTTAGTTCTGATATTAATCGGATAATGTATACCATCATCTTTACTGTTAGTTCTGATATTAATCGAATAATGTATCCCATCATCTTTACTGTTAGTTCTGATATTAATCGAATAATGTATCCCATCATCTTTACTGTTAGTTCTGATATTAATCGAATAATGTATACCATCATCTTTACTGTTAGTTCTGATATTAATCTGATAATGTATACCATCATCTTTACTATTGTCAACATCATTCATAGGAAATATGAGATTTCATGATTAATTGTAAAAAAGTATACTTCACAGTGCTCAGGTCGGTCACAAATGCGTCATGATTTTTGCTGAACTGAGACTGGATCTGTTGCTTCATCCGGATCGGCGCTACAGTACCCTGCAAAATCAAATCAGGTCGTTTTGGCCCACAGTCTATCGCTGTGCCACGTTTAGTGCAAATCGACCGGAGTTTCTGTACAACCGTGCTGACAAACAATGATACCAACAAACAAACGTACTGACAAACGAATGCGGAGGACGAAAGCATTATCTTCTTAAAGGAAATAATCATCTTGTTTCAAAACTTAAAAAACAAACAACAAAATACCCGCAGACTAAGGACACGTCTGGCATTAGACACGTAGAGATTAAAGTGTTAACTCTATGCCGTTATTTCCATTACCTCCTACTCCCCGCCACACCCCACCCCCACCTTATCATTTATTCCCCCACCGCACCCTCCACCCGTCTCCGTCTTCAGACAGGAATGCGACTAAGCAATCACTGCCGACAGTAAGAGGGATAACTCAACAATCTCTGCCGACAGTAAGGGGGGTTAACTCAACAATCACTGCCGACAGTAAGGGGGGTAACTCAGCAATCACTGCCGACAGTAAGGGGATAACTCAGCAATCACTGGCGACAGTAAGGGGGATAACTCAACAATCACTGCCGACAGTAAGGGGGATAACTCAACAATCACTGCCGACAGTAAGGGGGGTAACTCAGCAATCACTGCCGACAGTAAGCGGGGTAACTCAGCAATCACTGCTGACAGTAAGGGGGGATAACTCAGCAATCACTGCCGACAGTAAGGGGATAACTCAACAATCACTGCCGACAGTAAGGGGGGTAACTCAGCAATCACTGCCGACAGTAAGGGGGATAACTCAACAATCACTGCTGACAGTAAGGGGGATAACTCAGCAATCACTGCCGACTGTAAGGGGGATAACTCAACAATCACTGTGACAGTAAGGGGGATAACTCAGCAATCACTGCCGACAGTAAGGGGGATAACTCAACAATCACTGCTGACAGTAAGGGGGATAACTCAACAATCACTGCTGACAGTAAGGGGGATAACTCAACAATCACTGCCGACTGTAAGGGGGATAACTCAGCAATCACTGCCGACTGTAAGGGGGATAAACTCAGCAATCACTGCCGACTGTAAGGGGGATAACTCAGCAGTCACTGCCGACTGTAAGGGGGATAACTCAGCAATCACTGCCGACTGTAAGAGGGGTAACTCAGCAATCACTGCTGACTGTAAGGGGGGTAAACTCAGCAATCACTGCCGACTGTAAGGGGATAACTCAGCAATCACTGCTGACAGTAAGGGGGATAATCAGCAATCACTGCTGACAGTAAGGGCCTTGGTGAGTGGCGATGGGTCAGAAACAGGTACCACTCAGCACCACGACCACCAAAGTCACTCAACGGGCAGTGCAGTGTCTCCTCCGGAGGAGTGTCTGGTGATGAAGCCTTGGGTGTGGATTACTCCTCGTGGACTGCTGGTGCTGCTAAGGAAGCAGAATGCTGGATGCAGCTGTGTGTGCATGAGCTGCGTGGGAGCAGTGACACAGTGACCTGACACACAGCACTTGTCGCCTCTCGTGTGACACATTGACATGACACACAGCACTTGTCGCCTCTCGTGTGACACATTGACATGGCACACAGCACTTGTCGCCTCTCGTGTGACACATTGACATGACACACAGCACTTGCCGCCTCTCGTGTGACACATTGACATGACACACAGCACTTGTCGCCTCTCGTGTGACACATTGACATGACACCACAGTACTTGTCGCCTCTCGTCTGGCATGAAGCCTGTCACATCACGCTGCGCAGGGGGAACACCACACACACACACACACACACACACACACAACACACACACACACACACACACACACACACACACACACACACACACACCACACACACACAACAAAGAAAGAAAGAAAGAAAGAAAAGAAAGAAAGAAAGAAACGGAAAAAAAACGTATACCGAAAGAAATTATGATTTAGAAAATAAAGTAACAAATAATTATAACAATCACTCGTGAAGCAACTGTTGAACTGAGTTCGTGATGACTACCAATGCCAAGGAAGTTTACAGAGTTCAGCCAATCACCTTGGCTGATTCTCTGTCGTATAATGTCCGTTTTGTCCACCCCTTTCAAATACCACAGTTGCGGAAGAGCTTGCACGGGTTTTTACAAGGTGCAGCATCTTTACAGAAAAAAGTATCTGGTATGTTGTCCAGGGACAACGCTGTTCAATGGAACAACTGCAGTTCACATTAAAAGTACTCAGTGTGTTCTCCAGTGTACCTTGTTCATCTCAACAACTGTTCATTTCAACAACTGTTCATTTGAACAACTGCAGTTCATTGAAAAGTACTCGGTGTGTTGTCCAGGTACCTTGTACATTTGAACAACTGCTGTCACGTTACAAACAAGCACTGAACAGTCTCTTGCTTGACATAGAGAGGGAGAGAAATGACTCACCCACCTCCTCCTCTCACTCCATCCCTATCTCTGCAGCTTCCCCCCCCCCCCCCCCCTCCCCGTCCTGTTTCACAGACGAGAACGTGTCAGATGTCGTGTGAGAGAACTGGACGTGATGGAATCTGGCATAACAACAAAAGCTGACACAGTCTGGCATATATACTGGACGTGATGAAATCTGGCATACTAACAAGAGCTGACACAGTCTGGCTATTATACTGGACGTGATGAAATCTGGCATACTAACAAGAGCTGACACAGTCTGGCATTACACTGGACGTGATGGAATCTGGCATTAACAACAAGAGCTGGACACAGTCTGGCATTACACTGACGTAATGAAATCTGGCATAACAACAAAAGCTCACACATGACACTCACACACACCACACACACACACACACACACACACACACACACACCACACACACACACACACACAAGGGGGCCACCAGCACTTTGTCTCCCTCCGGCTCATGGCGAAGAGTCGCCCTTCCACCCCACCCCGCTTCCCCTCCTTTACCTCCTCCTCCTCCTCGCTTCCCTCCTTACCGCCATCCTCACTCCTCCTCCCTCCCCTCCTCCTTCCCCCTCCTTACCTCCTCCTCCTCCTCTTTCCCCTCCTTACCTCCTCCTCCTCCTTCCCTCCTTACCTCCTTATCCTCTCCTCCCCTTCTTACCTCTCCTCTCCTCTCCTCCTCCTGCTCCTCCTTCCCCTCCTTACCTCCTCCTCCTCTCTTCCCCTCCTTACCTCCTCCTCCTCCTCCTTCCCCTCCTTACCTCCTCCTCCTCCTCCTTCCCCTCCTTACCTCCTCTCCTCCTCCTTCCCCTTCTTACCGCCTCCTCCTCCTCTCCTCCTCCTCCTCCTCCTGCTTCTGCCCTCAACTGGCCTTACCGTAGAGAGATGACATCGTCGTCAAGATGGCGACCAAGCATTCCGGCCTCCATTAGCATCTTTTCTCTGTTCCCGGTCCGTCTTTCAAATGGAGTGCACTGCTCTTTTCTGTGGAAGGGGGCGAAGGGGAGCGAGAGGGGGAGAGCGGGAGTTTAGGGGAAGGGGAAGGGGGAGGGGAGGGGGCGCGGCGGATTGGGAGGAGCCGAGGTTGCGGAGATATCGTTCTTTGAAGTAAAAATTTTAACGTTGAGTGTCGTTTTAGTGAGAGCTTTTCTTTTCTTTTTTTTTTTCTTTTTTTTTTACTTTAAGAATTTTGTACTTTTTTTTAAATTTTGGGTAACAGATGAAACGTTGAAAAATAAGTCCGTATGTGTGATGGTGTGTGTGTGTGGTGTGTGTGTGTGTGTGTGTGTGTGTGTGTGTGTGTGTGTGTGTGTGTGTGTGTGTGTGTGTGTGTGTGTGTGCTGGTCTGTCTGTCTGTGTCTCTCTGTCTGTCCCTCTTTGTCTCTCTGTCCGCTGTCTGTCTGTCAGTTCGTCTGCCTCTCTCTCTCTCTCTCTCTCTCTCTCTCTCTCTCTCTCTCTCTCTCTCTCTCTCTCTCTCTCTCTCTCTGTCTTTTTATCTGTGTGTTTGTGTGTCTGTTTTTTTTTGTCTGCTTTTGTCTGTCTTTTCTGTCGGGCGGTCGGGCCTTTTGTATTTTTACTCTTTCTCACACCCACTCAAAAACACAACCACACCCACACACACACAAAACACACACACACACAAAAACCACCCCAACCAACTACCACACACCACACACACAGGACCCCACACATGCACACAGATAGAGCCACCCTTGAAAATAAAAAGGGATAGGCAGTTTTTCACAGTTTTCGGACCCGGGGGGGAAGGGAATTTAAAATGTCTGTAGCCCAAATTTTGGGTTTTTTTTTAAATTTAATTTTTTTTGAAGTAGGGGCCCTTTCAACCGCGGGGGGATAAAAAAAGAAAACACGTCGCAGACATGGACAAGCATAAAACATAAAGAGAGTGAGAAGAGAGAGGGGAGGGGTGAAAAAGGAGAGGGGAAAAAAAGGGGGGGGAAAGGAGGGGGGGGGGGGAGGAAGGGAAGAGGGAGAAAATTTGCACAAACGTTTGCGGAGAAACTTTGGGGGAAATCAACCTCGATTGCCTTGCCGGGGCCCTTGTAAATTGTTGCAGGGGAGCGGCATTTTTGCCCCTTCCCCATTCCCCCGGGTTTGCTTTTATAAAGGCATCATGGGGTTTGGAACAGACCGAAATCGTCGTTCGTTTCAAAGAACCTTAAACTGAAATTGAGCAGCTAGGGTTGTTACGCCTTGCCCCCTTTCAGACATTGGGGTTCTTCGAGGTTATGTCAAAAGTAAAGATTTTCCCTTTAGAGTAGTCCAAATCTTTAAAAAATTTCATACATTTAAAGGGGGGGAAATTTGTTTCTTCTTTCGTGACGACAGGGTACCCCGTTAGTCTTCATACTTTTTTTTTTAAATTTAAAGAATGAAGAGAGAGAACGTAAATCCCGGGACTTTTGGGCCACTTTCACCCTCAACAGTTTTGGGCCCGAATGTGACCTAGAATCGCTTTTACGGGTTCTCTGTCAAGTAAGACAAAAATAAACCAAAAAATTACGTTTTTTACAAACAAACATACTGTGCAGGGGTACCCCTTTTTTTAATACTAATTTACTAAGTGTTCAGATTTCAGTTTTTGTTTTTCCTATTTTTTCCCGGGGTAATTTTCAAAAATTCATTTTTGCGAAAATTTCTTCAATTTTTTCCCCGTTTTTCATGTGAAAATAAAACTACAGTCTTTAACTGTTCTCTAAAGTCTTTTAAAACCCAACGGTTTTTATTTCGGGCCCAAAAAATTTTTCCACACACTTACCCCAGCATGTTTCCGTTTGGAAAGTAGTTTCACAAAAGGGGTTTCTCTTTTTTTTTTTGGGTTCTTTCTGCTAAACCCAGTTCAAATTGAAAAAAAGGGTCTGCTTTCCTTCAACAGTTTTTAAAAAACGGTTTCAAAACACTCACCAGTTTTTTGCTGGGATCAATTTAAAAATTTAGGGCATCATCTGTTTTTTTTAAACCTTCTTTCTTGTTTTTGCTTTGTTCCTTTTAAAGTGTTGGACGAAAACCAAATATGATTAAAAATTATAACGATAAAACTGTTTTTAACGGGGTTCGAGGATAAATTTTTTTTTTTCCCCAAAAACCCGGGTTTGCCCACAAATCAATGAGCAATGGGGGTTTTTGTCAAAAATTTTTAACTGCCCCAATTTTTTTTTACCCAGAATTTAATCAAACCCGTTATTATTTTTTTTTACCTCTGAAAAAATTTGTTCATTTTAAATAAAAACCCTTGAGGCCAAATTTGTGAAAGATTAACCAATTTTCATTTCTGAAAGTTTGGGTTTCTATTTAAGTCAACTTTGTTTTGTTGTTGTTGTTATGACCCTTAATATCCTGCCTTTGTGAAGAAGGGGGTCCAAGCCCTTTTAAACCCGTCTAGTTTTGCCAGCTATTAAAATTTTCCTTTTTTTAAGGTTTTCATTTAACGCCCAAACCCACCCCGTTCCACTTCTTTAAAAAACGGGAAATTTTAAAATATCTTTGGTGAAGTGTCCCAAATTTTTTGTTTGGGAAAAGAACTTTTTAATTTTGTAGAAGTTTTTTTAAAAACGGGTTTCTTTTCTTGGGGTTTTTTTTGTAACGGGGGTTTTTCCCATCGGCGTTATTTAAATTTTCTTTCCATATTGTCGTCCGGCTTTAAAGGTTTTCATGAAAAGGGCCAGAGTTGAATGTTTTTCGGGAAATTTTTTTGGGGCTAAAATATGTAAATGGGTTTATGTTTTAAAATTTTTTTTTTTTCCCTTCTAATAGGGTTTCAAAGGGTGCCATTAAAGGTCAGGCTTTCGAAACTTTTTTTATTCATACGGGCCCAACATTTTTTTTGCTTTTTGATTGCCCCGCGGGCTATTTTGGGGGAAACTTTTTGCTGTCGCCAACTCTGGGGTTTTATTTAATTCGAAAATTTTTAGTTTTCTAAAAAACCATACAAAGCGCCTATTAAACTTTCGGGTGCAAAGTCCCCCAAAATCTGAAAGGTCTTTTAATTCAAAAGTTATACCCCCCTTTTGGCGCAAATGTAACCCCGGGATTCTTTTTGGCCCAGCGTCTTTTTTAGTACAGGTTTTTTTTTATTTCCAAAAATGTGTAGGTTATCGCATTTACAATTTTCCCCTGCTTTGTCTGAAATTTTTTTTTATAAAATGATCCCCCCCCTCCCCCCCAAACTAATCTTTTAAACTTTTAAATTGGGGGAATTGTATAATTTCTTAATCGAAATTATCCCAGCTTTCCCCGCCGGAAAAAGCTCTTAAAAACTTTTGGGGGCCTTCCACCCCTTAATAAAGTTTTAAAATCGGGGTTTTTTGGGGCCCTTTTTCCGGGGTAAATTTTCCAAATTTTACATTTTAAAATTTTTAATTGAATTGTTTTTTGGGGCAAGGAAATCCAAAACCCCCGGAAATTTTAACCTCTAAAGGTTAGTTTTTTTTTTTTTTTTGGGGGCAAACCCCCAACAAATTTTTCTTTTTTAATTTTTTTGGAAACCTTTGTGTTTTTTTCAAAAAAACTTTTTTTTTTTTGGCCTAAACTTTTTTGCTAGTTTTTTTCTTTACCCCAAAATAAAAGGTTTTTCCCCCCTTTGAAAAAATTTTTTCAGTGTTTTTCGAATTTTAAATTTTTTTTAGGGTGTTTTTAAAAAAAAAAGGTTTTGGGGGCATTTTTAAAAAATTTTTTTTTTTGGAAAGAGTTTTTGGCCGGATTTCCCCTTTAAAAATGGCCCTTTTCTTTTTAAGGTTGGAAGCAAAAACCCGTAAAAAAACCCTTTTTCCCCCGGGGGAAAAAAAATTTGGTTTTAATTTTTTTTGGTTTTCCCCTTTGAAAGGCCCCAAAAACAACCCTTTTGGGGTTAATTCTTAAAATTCCTTTTTGGTATTGGGGTTTTTTTTATTTTTAAACCCTTTTTTCGGACTTTTTTGTTTAAAAATTTTTTCCCCATGGGAAAAAGCGCGACCGTTTTTTTCCCCCACCCCCCCAATTTGGGTAATTTAAAAAAATTTAAAGTTTTTTTGGGTTTCTAAAATTTTCGAAAAGGGCCCCTTTTTCAAAAAGTTTTGTTTATTTGTTCCAAAACATTTTTTAAAACCCCAAATTTAAAAAATAAAAAGTCCCCTTTTTTAATTTAATTATTGGCCCCGCCCAATTTTTATATTTGTTTTGGCCCCCCAACCTAAAAAATTTCTTAAAAAAAAATAAAAAAACCCCAATTTTGATCTTTTTTGCCCCAATTTTTTTTTGGTTAAAACCCAGACGGGGGGCCAAAAACTTTTTCAAATAAAAGGTTTGAGTTTTTCCAAAAAAAATTTTAAAAGGGGAGTATCTTTTAACCCCCTTATTTTTTTTAAAAAACCCTTTTTTTTCCAAAAAAAAAAAAACAAAATTTCAAGAAAAAAAAGGCGTTTGTTTTTTAAATTTTTTGGGAAATTTGGAAAAGTTTTTTTTTAAAAAAACCATTTTTTTAAATTTTTTTTGGCTTGGGGTTTTTGGCTTTGGGTTTTTGGGGGTGTGTTTTGGCTGTTTTTTTGTTTTGGGGGGGGGGGGTGGGGGGGGATTTCTTTCTTTCCCTTTGGTTTTTTTGCTGTTTGGGCCGCTTTGTAGGGGTTTGGTTAAATTTTTTTTTTTGGGGGTTTTTTTCCTAAGGGCTTTTGGGGAAAGGATTTTTAGAATTTTAAAAATTTTTTCTGGGGGTTTAAAAAAATTTTGGGTTTTTGGTGGGTTTTTTTTTGGGGGCAGGCCAGGGAAATTTTTTTCCTTATTGGGGGGGGCTTTTTTTAAAATTTTTTTTTCGGGGGTTCGGTTACCCGGGTTTTCCTACGGGGTTGGGCTTCCGGGGAAAAAAATTTTCTTGCCCCTGGGGAACGGGAGGTGGGGGGTTTGTTTTGGTCTTTTTTGGGGGTGTTTGCTGGGTCGAAACCCGGGGTCGGCTTGACCCCTTTTGGGGTTTGGGGAAAAAAATTATTTGGGCTTTTGGGGGAGCCAGTTTTTCTTTTTTGATTTTTTCGTTTTCCGGGGATCCCTTTGTTTTCCACGCGGTCAAAATTTTTGTTTTGGGGGTTGGGGGGGGGGCTTTTTTTGGGGGTAGGTTTGCCCCCCCCCCCCCAGATAATTTTTAAATTTTGGTTTTAAAAAATTTTGTTTTGGCGGGGGTGTCGGGGTTTGGGGGGTTTTGGGGTTTTTGGCCCGGGTTTTTTTTTTTAAATTGTGACAACCCCGGTTTTGGAAAAGGGGAAAAGGGTGGGTGACCATAAATAAAAAATTGTTTTTGGTTTTGGGCCAAAAGGCTTTTTCCTTTATTTTACCTTTTGGGGGAACCCTTTGGTTGTTGTTGGGTTTTTGGGGTTTTCCCAATTTTTTTTGGTTTTATTTTTTAGAAAAGTTTTTCTAAAATATTTAAATATTTTTTTAAAAGGATCTTTTAAAACCCAATTTTTTTATAAATGAAATTTTTAAGTTTTTTCCCCAAAAAAAATTTTAATTATAATGGAGGCGATGGGGGCGGAGGCACTGAACTTTGGCTTTCCCAAACCGGGCCTGTTTAAAGCCATCCCAGTGTACTTTTTTCCCAAACCCAAAGGCTGTTTTAACGCTTGCCAATGTGACCCCCTCTCTCAAAAACAATGTTCTTATTCGTTTATTTTTAGCGTTTGGTCTTCATAAAAAATTTTTCCCGGATAGTTTTCTTTTTTTTTACTTGAGTTCGAAATTGGGTTTCCCCTTTTTGTAGTTAGCACTTTAGTCTTGTGTTCTTTCTTTTTCAAAGATTTTTTTGTCTTTGTCTTATTCTTTTTTTTAATATCAGGTCCTAAGTTGGCGTCTTCACCCTCAACGAGTTTTTCTTTTTTATTTTTATTTTGCTCATTTTGGGTTCCCCTATTTTTGCAAAATTTTGGGTTTGTTTAATTCCCCTCTGATGTTTTTTTTTTCCAAAGCATGGTAAAGGGCGTATTTCTCGCAGGGGTTTTAGCGGCGAGTCGTGTATGTTTTAAAATTGGGGTTTTTATGAAAAAATGGTTTTGTTATTTTGGAATTTTATTTTTTTCTTCTGCCGTTTGTTTTAAATTTCTTAATTTCGGGTTTTGGGTTTTTGGGTTTGGGTTTTTGGGGTTCATGCAGCGTTTTTTTGGGAAGTTTAAAAAATGCCTCCCCCCTTAATTTGGGTTTAAAACAAGCCCAAAGGCGTTTTTTTAAATCTTTCACACGGGATTTCTTGTATAATTTTTTACCCCTTGGCCAAAAAACTTTGATGGGTTTTGGTTTTTATTTGTAAGCCGACAAGTTGCCCTTGTTCTTTTTTTACGAAAAATTGATCTTTTTTTTAAATTTCAAATTTTTGGGGTCAAAAAAAATTGGGGAGGTTTTTGGGCCCTAAATTTTCTTTTAAAAGTTTTTCCTTTTTCTTTCTTTTAAATTTCTTGCCGCTTTGAGAGGGGCTGAGCGATGCTTGGAAAAGGGTTCATTTCACTCGGGTCGTCTCCGGGGATCAAAAACATCAATTTTCCCTTCATCTTCAATTCCTGCCTTTTTTTTTTAAAATTAAAACTTTTTTTTTTCCCTTTATAAAAATGCCACAACAAAATAGGCTCGTTTTCTTGCCCCGCTTAGAAAACTGAAAGGGGGCCCCTTGGGTGAAGGGAAATATACGGAATTTTTTAGGTTTCCCAAAATTAATCCATCTTTTTGATCCCAAGATCAAATTCTTATGTCAAATTTCCGCCCTTTGGAGAAAGGGGAAATTGATTTTTCCCGGGGTTCTGCCCCGTCTTACTTTCAAAAAAACCCCCTCGTTTAAACAACAAAACCCAAACAGGACGGGTTGTACAGAATTGGGGGGGAAATCTTTAAAGGAAAATTCTATAAAATTGAGGGGCAAGAAATTTTTTCTTTAAAAATGCGGGGGGCCATTTTTTTAAAACCTTTATTTGATCTATGGCAAACCCCGGGAAGGAAAGGGATGTTTTTGCGTTTCAAGGAATCAAAAAATTGAAGAAGCGCTAAAACATAGGAAAAAGGCGCCCCCAAAAGCTTTAAGAGGCAAAAAATATGTGGGTGTAAATTTTTTCGTTTGGAAATCGCTTTTCTATTCCCTTAGAAATTTTTTTTTGGGTTTTTGTGCGCATGCGCCGTATTTAAAAGGGGCATTAAAAGCCCGATTGTTATTTGAAAATAACTTTTATTTTATACAAACGAGTTATCGATCATCAGACAAGGAGCAAAACTACAGAAATTTTTGAATTCCCCGTTAGAGTTTGACGTTTTTAGCAACCCAAATTAGCAGAGCTGATTGGCACCAATATGTGTCACATTTCCCAATATTTTTACGAAAGAGTGATTCATTTATACAAAATATTTCCCGAAGGGAGGGGAGACAAATTTTTTGGGAATTTTTGTTTTGTGTTGCAGCAAGGGTCGCTTTAAAAGGGTTTTTTATTGGCTGTGCGAAGTTTTAAAAACCCTTCAAAAGAAACAAGTGAAAGTTTTTTAAAAAAAAAAAAAATAACGAAAGTACAATGTTCGAATTGGAGGGTAGTCCCAACCAAATTTTACGTTGGGGCTTTTAAAACCCTTTTCGCATTTTGATGAAAAGAAAACTGTTTGGAGGCGGGAGGGTAAAAAATCCAACCCGTTGTCCCTTGGGGTCAAAAAATTTTACATCTTCCAATGTTAGGCTTTATGATTATTTAACAACGAAATACGGTTTATGGTTTTTACCCAAGGTCAACAGAGGATAATCGTTGGGATTGGGGCGGGGGGTTGGGGAAAAGGGAAAAAAGGGGGAAAAAACATTCAATTTTATAAAGAAAAAGAAACCCATTTTAAAACCCCTTAATGTACATTTGTTTTTATTTTTGATGCGCGCTGAATATTTAAATTAAAAGATTAAAAAGGGTGTTTTGTATACTTTTAAAAAATTTTTTTTTTTATTTAAAAGCATGTCTGTTTAAACATTATCCAAAAGTGCTACCCGCGCCGCCAAGGAAGGATAGTAGAAAGCCCCCAAAATTTAAAAAAAAAACGATTTAAAAAAATTACACAAAAAGCCCGCAAGTTCTAGGCAAAACCTTTCAAAATTCAGGGAAACCAAACGAAGGTATTTGCTTTTCTTTAATGCTGTTACCTTTGTTTAAAACTGGAGCATCGACATAAGGGCTTATCGCCAAAGGGAAAGAGTTTTAGGGCCCCTTTGCAACGGGCCTTTGGCCACCCGCGGCCTTTTCCTCTAGGCGGTTTGTCTTTTAGCTCTCGGTGGGGTGTTCATTTGCCCTAGGGGGGTGGCCAAAAAAAATTAAAAAAAAAAAATTTCCCAAAAAACACAAACTAAAGGGTTTAACTAATAACGGTAAACTTTGTTTCCCCAGGCTGATTAAAAAATAAAAACAATAAACTGACTCAAAATAAAGGTTTAAGAATTTTTAAACGTTTCGGGCCCATTTTGATTTTTACTACCCAAAAAACAAAAGTTTGATTTTTCAAAGAAAAACGAGGAACCCAAATTTTTCTCAACAAACCAGACGCCCCAGCAGATTTAAAAAAGGGAAAAGCTTAAAAAAAGTAAACGAAACATTAAAAATCCCGTTCTAAACGCTCCTTTAACAAAGGCCAAAAAGGGGGTTTTTACTTTAGTTTTTGGTTTCCCAAACACAAAAAACCCTTTATATTGGGTTTTATTTAAACCGTTGTTTTTTTTTAATTTAAATAAATATGTTGGCTTAGGGAAAAGAAAAGACAAACCCGGCTAAAAATATGAAGGCCCAGATGATTTTTTTTGGGAAAGGAAAAACTTTAGGAGAGCGTTTATCAAGAGCCTTTAATGATTTTGATTTTTGGGAAGTCATTTGCCCAACAAAAGTTAAAAGGCAAGGTTGTTCATGCCCATTTCTCAAGTTCCGGCAAAATCCCAAAAGACCCCCAGTTAAAAGGGGGAATGTTAGCTGTTTTAAGACATTTAAAAATAAAAGAAGAAAACCTTGAAGTCTGGGTCCAAAATAAAAAAACAGACTTTTTCTTTCTCATAAGGGCTTAAAAAAAACCCCGGTTTTGGGGGGCCCAAATGCTTACCAGTTTGGGCGCTGCCGCTGAAAAAGCTAAATGAGAGGCTCTGGTTGGTCCCGAGGGCGAAGTTTTTTAGAGATTAGATTAAAAACGGGGTAAGTATGCAAACCGTTGTAGGCAAAGGTTACTTTCCCCACCTCGGGGTTGGTTTCAAAAAAAGGAGCAGTTTTTAAAAAAAAAAAATTCAGAAACAAAAGTTTTTTGTGGTGTGTTTTTTGCAAGGTTTCATTTTTGTCCGCGAACGGAAAAAAGAGTGACTAACTTTCGGCAAAACGCCCAAAAATCTTAAAATTCAATGGAATATCCCTTTTCCCGTTTTTTTGTAGACCAAATTGTTTAGTTTGATGAAACCAAAAAAAAACCCAAAAAACTGTTAATGTATAACATGGGATGGGAAAAAAAATTTTGGGGCCCCCCTTTAAAAAGTCCAAAAAAAACCGTCCAACAATTTGGGAAACCCGCCAAAAACTTTTGGGCCTTTTTCTCCTAATGTTTTCGCCGCAAGGGGTGCCCCCTTTTTTCACTTTTATACCCCCAATGAGCGATTAAATTTTTGCCCTACTTAAGCATTTTAACATAAAACAAGAAATTCCCGTAGAAAATGTTTAAAATTTTAAAAGCCATCCGGTTTTAAAACAGGGGAGGCGAAAAATAAAAAAAAATTTTTAAAAGTTCTGGGGGCTGTTAATTTCGAACTAATTACGCCCCCCCCGGTTCTAAAGTTAGTTTTTAAAAACTGGAACGGGGCCCGCAACATTTTCCCCCTATGTTGTTTAAGGCTTTGGTCGCTTATTGGTTTTTATGAAAGGGGGAGCGCCCAAAAACTTGAAAACAGTCTTTTTGAGTAAACATTCAATTTTTTTCATTTTTCTTTCTCGTTGGAGGTCGGGGTGGCGTTCATTCAGAACCCAAATTTTTTATAGAGGGCCTTTAATTTTGGGGAAAAAACATTCTTATAAAAACAGGGGCAAGTCGTAACCCCCTGTTTAAAAAAACTGAATCTCTCAGACAATTATTATGATCCTGAAAACCAAAAAAACGTATGAAATCGCACCCCCATTGTTGGATTTGTGGTTTTGAAATTTTGAAAAATCCTTTTCCAATCGTAAGAGCCCCCGATCACCCTTAGCCCGGAAAATTCGAGGGCAGCGCCAAGTAAATTTCAAATCTTAAACTAAAATTTGAAAACCTAAGGGCATGGAAGCTGCCCATTTTCTGTAAAAACTTTCGAGGTTACGACCCCTCAAACCTTTAATGAAAGCAGTGGACCTGCCTTAGGGTTGGGCATTTCTTTTCACGTCATCAGAAAAGTTCATGTGCTTTAATTAAATAACAAGTCTTTTTTTGACTCTATGCAACACATTTATGGGTTTTTTAGGTCACTGGCCCCATGTCCTTAAGTCCTGCCCCCAAAAAGGTTAAGAACATTTTGACTCAACTCCTGTTGAAAGGGCGTTTTCCTTTTGAGTTTCATGAAAAAGTTGGGGGGGTTTGGGTTTTATGAAAATAAAACTTCCCCAAAAGGGCGTTTTTTCTGTCTTTTGAGGAAAGGCCCTCCCGTGATTTTTGAAATTTCCAGCATGTTTAAGAGCGTGGCGAATTTTTAAATTGGGTTTAAAAAAAATTGGGAGATTATCATGATTCATACTTAATGGCAGATGTTTTGTTTGTTGGCGGACGTCTTTTGGGGGAAAATTTTAGAAAGCCCGGTTTTTAAAAAAATTTAGCCCTTTGGGTTCCCCCCGCTTTTCATTTCTGCGCCCCGGGGGAGTTGGGGGCTTTCCCTTAAAAGTTTACTGGAGTACAGATTTATTTTTGTCGACCAAACCATTTTTCGGGGTGATTGGAAAAAGGATTTGGGGGGAGGAATTAGTATGGCGTGCACCATTACTGTAAAGCAAAAAAAAAATTCTTGGGGCGACTATGACCCCAGTTTTAAAAAGGGCTTAAATTTCTTATGTTTTTAGATGAAAATATTTTGTTTTTGGGTTTGGGGTTTGGGGCAATCACTACCCTTAGCAACTTTAAAATTTTTAAAAGGGGGGTGACCCAACAATATTCAAAAGGGATTTAAGTGGTTTGGGGAGTTTGGCGCCTGATCAAAAGGTGTGGTTTTTTTTCTAGAAGTTGAATTTGAATATCCTCAGGAAATCCATGCCTGATAATTTTACTACCCCTTAGCTGCAGGGAAAAACCCAAAGATGGAACCCCGGGGAGCCGCCTAAACTTGGGCCCAATCTTGGGGCAAAAAATTTTTGTCTGTCCCTTACAGACTTCTACATTTTTTTTTTTAAGGGCCGGTTTTTAAGTTAACAGCTGTTCTTTGCATAATTGCTTTTGATCAAGAAAAAAGTTTTATGAACCATTTTCATAGGGGAAAATGATCTCGAACAAATCCGCAGATGCTTCAGAAAAAAAATTTTTTCAAGTGAGGAAAAAAACAGTTTTTTTTCGGAAAGGGCTATGGAGAATCGCACAAGCTTAAAAATGTCCCGATTAGTCACCAAAAGGAAGGAAAAAATTTTGCGGGGCTTCAAAAACCCAATTTTCAGGACTTTAGAAGTTTTAAAATTTAAAATGTTTGGGATAATGATGAAAAAAAGGGAAAATCAAATTGGCCCAAAAACCCGTATTTTTTTGGGGTTTAAACCCTTTTTGAATTTTCAAAGTTTTGATGTTTTGAGTTTCTTTATGATTCTTTAAAACCCCGTATCCTGGTCCAGAATTTCTTTTCCGATAAACGACAGTTTTGGTTTTAGATATTCCCCTTTAAAAAATCATAAAGACATGGAAAAAGGGAAATAGCTTTTAAGGCCTTTCGGGGTTGGTATGTTTCTTTTATTACCCCTTTTGTTTCGCCTTTGCATTTTTTTTACTTTGAAGTTTTTGGAAGATGAAAGGAAAGATTTTTCTGGAAAGGGGGACGGGTATGTGGGGGTTAAGGGGCAAAAATTTTTCTGTATTTCGGCCTTGGAAGGGGAAAACCTTTTAAGGAAAAACAAAGGGAAAATTTTCGCAGTGTTTTTTGCCCGTCAAAACATTTCCCCATGGAAAAACTACAAAGAAGAAACTGTTTGGCCAAAATTTGATTTTTATCTTGGGCAACGTTAAAAAATGCGATCTAATCTCATGGGGATTAAACCAAAAACGGGTTTTTAAAAAAAAAGGGCAAAATTTTTTTGAACAAACACAAAACGGGTGTTTGTTAACCAGGTTTTCAATTTTCCCAATTTGGGGACTGGAGAACCGGAAAATTTAAATTTAAAAAGGAAAATGGTCTGGCGGGGAAAATTTTTTTGCGTTTCTTCTTTCACAAAAGATTTTTTGAGGAGCTGGTTTGTTTTGTTGTGTCAGTTTTTTCGTTAAAAAAAATACACGGGCGGATTCATTTTTTTTCAAATTTTTTATTTCATATGGTTTTAAAACCCCCCAAAATGGAAACTGTTGGGCCCCCATGCGGTGTCCCCCTTTTGCTTTTTCCCCCCGGGAAATTTTAAAAGGTTTCCTTACTTTCAATTCCCCAAATTTGGGTTTTTGTTTGCCCGGGTTTAAGACTCTCCTTCAAAAACATTTTTTTTTTTTCTTTTTTTTGTTGTAATGGTTTTAGCCCTTTAAATTTTTTCATTTTTCTTTTCGGCCCAAAAAGAGGGGGAGTCTTCTAACCCCTTTTGTGTTGCGAGAAATTTTCAATCAGCCTCTGTGATACTGGTTAGGGGGAAAAGTCTTTCGGCTAAAAGTTTGTTAAAGTTTTTTCCCAAAGCCTGTGAAACTTTTTGGGAAATCCCGGAATGCCTCTCTTTAATTAAAAACTCTGTGTTTTTTCCCAAAAATTTTATTCACTTGGCCTTTTAAAACTTTTCCATCATCGACTTGAATCTGGCCCGGGGGAAAAATTTTGGGCCTCGTTGGTATATCCGGGTTTTATTTGCGACAGCAAAGCAGAAGAAATCTTTTGCGTTAATGGCTTTTGCTTTTTTTGTTCTTGAAGCCATGTTTAAGGGTTTTGGGGTCGTACTTAAATCTTTTTCGTCTAATCCTATCAGAAAGGGGAAAATAGAAGATCCATTTGATGGGTTTTCGTTTGGAGTTTTTGTTTTACAAAGTGCGGGGTTTTCGGGATTTTGTTTTGGGGCAGGTAAATAAAATTTTCCAATTTTCTTGTTTGATTTAAACCTTTTTTTGTGGGTTTGTTCACTGGCTCCCCCTTTCTTGGCCTTTTTTTTTTAATTGCTGTGAACCCCTTTCCAAAATCCTTTGGGCGAATTTAGGGTTTTTTTAATTTTTTTTTTCAGCCAAATTATGTGCAACAAAAACCGACGTCATACCAACGGGCAATAAAAACCCATTTTTTGCATCTTTTGTTTTTTGTGGGGTTTATAAAAAATCATGTATTTTTTGGTGGGGGCCTTTTTCTCGATTGGTTTTTCCCTTTTTTACAAAAATAAAAAAAAGTTTTATTTCTTGATAAATTTTTAAATGTTGGGAAGGGTGCCTGCCCCTGTTTTTTCCGTGTGTCATTTTTTTTAAAATTAAATGTCAAATCTTGTTTTTTTTTGGGGGGTTTGTGCAGTGCTAGTGCCTCCATTGCTTTGGTTTTGTCTTTTTTTTTCGCCGTCATCCCGCAGGGTTTTCTAAAAGCGAAATTACTTTTCCCCCCTAAAAAACAAGCGCCCTTTAAAAACGGGACGCCTATCATTATTTCGAGTGAAGCCATTTTTTTTTAAAAGGGTTTTTTTTTTTTTTCATATTTTTTAAATTTTCCGGAATTTTTTTCCCTTTCTTAAACTAGAAAAATCTTTCTAAACAAACGAAACTGCAATTTATAGCCCCAGCTTTGCTGAATCCTCAAAGTCTAGTTTACCAAGATCTGCTGGTTTTAATTTTTTTAACAGGCTTTTACCAAGATTTGGGATCCTTCACTTAGTCCCCAATTTACGCAAAAAATGGTATACAGGTTGGTTAAAAAGTTTTTTTGGTGCTTTTTTAAAATAAAATTTAAATTTAATTTTTAAAAAACAGCCCGCGTTTATCTACTACGCTACAAGGCGCCCCAAACCCTTTCCCGAACTTATGAATGACCCAAATTGTTTACAAACTATTATGCCCCAAAAAAGGGGAAAGGGTTGGGATTTTTTTGGGAGCGGTGGGGAAAAAACAAAAAAAGTTCCTCGGAAATGAATTCCCGAAGAACGATTTCAACAGTTTTCTACACAGGGAAATTTTAAAGTTTAAAAAAACAGGTATGAAACGCGTGGGGTCTTGTTTTGGGGAAAAGTGGGGGGAAACGGGGTTTTTTGTTTTTTTACACTTAAATTGTCGTAGTTTTTTCCCTTGATTTAACAAGATCCTTTTTTATGATTTAACGCAAGATCCAGTTTTAAAAAAAAGTCATTGGGTTTTTCTAGGAGTGACTTTACTTTCGATTTTGGGAAAATTGTTATCGCCCTTAAACATTTGGGTTTTTAAAAACTTTTAATCATATTGATTTTTTTTCCCTTCAAAAATGAAAGAGGGGTTGGGAAAAACAATTTAGAATTGGGAAAAAATTGGGAAACAGGTGGGGGAAAGTAAAACCCAAACCGAAAATTTAGCAGAAAAAACATGGGAAAACCCGGTTTGGGGGAAACCCGTGAAAAGTGTCCTCATCCTGGGGGGTGTTTAAAACAGGAAAAAAATTTGCAGAGTGGAACAGACAAAAAAAATTAATGTTAAAGAATTTTTTCATCTTTAAAATAAAAACCCCCCCAAGGCCAGAACAAATTGTTCAATTCCCTTTTTAAAAACTCCCTGTGATACCCCGACCACAGCACCAAAGTTTTTCATGGAATTTGAAAATTAAAACTGTTGCCCCTTTTTTTTGCGCCTTTTCTGCTGTTGGGGGGAGTTATTACGGTTATAAAATATATAACCCAAAGGCAAAAAAAAACAAAAGCAATCAAAAAAAACTGAACCGGTTTAAAAACAAAAAAAAGGGCAAACAGGGACGCCCCAAAAACCCCCAATAACAAAGGGATCATTTTGATCCATTTCAAAAGGAAAATATTTTAAGAATTAATTTTTAAAAAATTTTTTTAAAAATAGATCATGGCGTATTATAAAAATTTATAAAGTCAATAAAAAAGACATGGAGTCTTAAAAAAAAGACATTTTTCCTTTGACCAAAAATTGTAATCAATGCGGTTGCTTAGGGTTTTTAAAAACTTCCTAAAATTTTAAGCAGAAGAAAAACCCAGCAAGACAACCTCAAAAGATGACGGTTTTTTTTTAGGGGTGTGTGTATTTATTTTGGACATCTACTATTTTAAAATAAAAACAAAAGATTGTATTTTTTTGGAAATTTTAAAATAACTTAATAAAAACTTGGGTTTTTACTTTAAAAGGGTGAAATTATTTTTGATCTTGAGGTGATTAATTTAAGAACTTAATAAAAAACTTATTAAGAATCTTGAAATATTAATTTAAAAAATTAAATTTTTAAAAAATTAATTAAGAATTGGGGGAATTGAAGTGATTTTTAAATTAAGAAAATTAAAAGTGATTAAGTGTGTGATGCGTGGGGTGGGGGTGGGAGGAGGGGTGGGGCATGCCCTGGGGGGGGGGGTGGGAGGAGGGGTGTTGCATGGTGGGGTGGGGGGTGGGGGGAGGGGTGTGCATTTCAGTGGGGTGGGGGGGGTGGGAGGAGGAGGTGTGCCCTGCGTGGGGTGGGGGTGGGGCACATTTTGTCCCCGTTACGGAACCATAATTTCCCGTTTGTCTCTTTCTGCTAAAAATTTGCCGTTCATGTATAAACGGCTATTTTTAGGGAGGCGGATTTCCCCACAGGCCTCTTTTGCTAAAAAAAGCCGTTTTAGTTTTAAACGGCCCATTTATAGCAAGGGGATTTCCCACAGGCCTTTTGCCGCTTAAAAAAAGCCCTTCCTTTTTTAAAAGGCTTTTTTTTGCAAGGGGGGATTTTTTTCCCCCAGTTTCCTCTTGGGTGCTAAAATTGCCGTTCATGTTTAAACGGGCTATTTTTAGCAAGGCTGTCCCCCACAGGCCCCCCTCCCGGGTTTCGCACTACTCCTCTCCTTTCTGGTAGATGTCTAAGGTTGCCTAGCCCTTTCTTTGTTTGTTTGCCAGAAAATTTTGAAAAAACGCCATTTAGTGGGGTAAGGACCACTTGAAGGCCGATGAACTAGTTTTTGCAATTTGAAAAATAGAAAAGTATTCACATTTAACACCCGATCAGCTTGGTTTAAAAGAACCTTTAATTTGTAGTTAAAAAAATAATCAAGTCTGATACAAACTGGAACTTTTTTTCTTTTGGGAGGAAAAGCCCAAAAAAAGTTTCAAAAATTTTAAATTTTTTAGCTTTCGAATTTAGTCGTGTTTTTCCCCCGCCTTAAGAAATGAACGCCAGGTTTTTTAAAATGGGGGTTTTTTGCCCCAAAACCCGCTCCCAAAAAAAAGCGTGGGTGGTTTGTTTTTTCTTCGGCCCCCTTTCAAACAAATTTCAGCGCCATTTAAAAGGGTAAGAAAACCCTCTCATCAATAGTTTAAAAACGTATTTTAAAAATGGCTAAACTTGTTTCTTTTCCCTTTAACCAACAAAACCCTTTAAAATAGTCGTCATTTCCCAAACAGTTAGTTCACTTTTTTTGTTTTCTAAAAAAAAATCTCTCCGGGGTTTTAAAAAAGGGTTCGCCTAAATTTCTTTTAACAAAATTCTTAAAATGCGTTAAAGTAAAACTTATGGCCTCGAATAACAAACCTGTTCTTCGTTAAAGGTTTTTGCCATTTTTTAAAAAAACCAAGGGAAAAAACAGTGGTACAAAAGGCGCAGTTTAAAAACCCCAGTTCTTTTGCGGTGGCTTTAAACAACAATGGGACCCAGGTCCTTTTGCGTGCAGCCTCGTTTTGGGTGGCGAAAAATGGAAAACTAGAAAATT
Source organism: Conus ventricosus (assembly GCA_018398815.1). Taxonomy (NCBI): domain Eukaryota; kingdom Metazoa; phylum Mollusca; class Gastropoda; order Neogastropoda; family Conidae; genus Conus; species Conus ventricosus. Next base: position 99,704,807 of record CM031604.1, read on the forward strand.
TTTTATTTTCAAAGTTGTGCAACCCCGCCCGGGGTTTCTTCGTTTTTCACAGCGCAGGTAGGAGCTCTGGTTGCAAACTGCCCCGGGGCCGTAAAATTTAAAGGGGTCGGTTTTTGCCCCGTGTTGGGCCCGATTCTTGGGCACTTTTTGCCCGAAAAATGGTTTTAGGGTGGGGGTGGGGCTTGAGTCGGCATTTTTTTGGTTTTCAGGAGGAGGGCATTTATTTTAAAGAAAATGCATGAGTATTTTTAGATTCATTTCTTTCAGGCAGTCTGGCGGTTTCGACAGGTTTTGAATTTTTTTTTTCAGCCCGTCTGAGCGGTACAGGGGCCCGGGTTTTGATTCTTTTTTTCAGCCAGTTGGGGCGGTACGAAAGGGTTTGATTCTTTCTTTCGCCGTTCTGAGCAGTTACGACAGGGGTTTTGATTCATTTCTTTTTAGGCGTTGACGGTACAGACAGGTTAGATTTAACCCAGAGGCCGCCCCTAAACTTGTGCCTAATTTTCGGGGAAAAAAAATTATTCTGTCATTCAGACTTTACAATTTTATTTGACCGGTTTAAGTTAAAGCTTTTATCGCATAATTGTTTTTGATCAAGAACTTTTATGAAACCATACATCTGAAGAACACTGATCCAAACTAAACCGCAGATGCTTCAGAAAAAGACTTTTTCAAGTGATGAACAACAGTTTTTTCAAAAAGATATGGAAATCCGCACAAGGTAAAGATGTCAGATTGTCACCGAGAGAACGAAGAAATTTAAAAGCTGATTAAAAAACCTTTTTTCAGGATTCAGAAGATTTCATGATCCCCTTTTTGGGCATAATGATGAAAAAAAAAAAAGGGCAAATTGGAAAAACCTGTATTTAGGGGGGTTTACCGTTTTAGAATTTTCAAGCTTTTGATGTTAGAGTTTTTTTGACTACTTTAAACCCCTGTATCCTGAGTCCAGAGTCTTTACCCAGATACAGAATTTTTTGTTATAGATTTTTCCTACTGAAGACATCTATAAAGACAGGGAAATGGAAGTAGCAAAGGCCATGGGGGTGGTATGATACATCTGATTCCCAAAAATTGCCTTTGCATTCAATTAAAAATAAGGGTTTTTTAGGAAAGATGAAGGATAAATTTCGGGAAAGGTGATCGGGGGGTTTGGGGGGTTAAGGTCAAAAAATGTACAGTATTTGAGCCAGGGAAAACCATTAAAAAAGAAAAGGGGAATATCTCGCAGTGTTTGCAGTCAAACAATCACATGAAAACTACAAAAAAGCATGTTTGGCAATAAGATTTTTCATATGACAACGTAAACTGCGATCTAATCACATGAGATCACACAACTGTTGAAACAAAAAAGTCATTGATAGAACAAACAAAAAACGGGTGTTTGTTAATCCAGAGTTTTCATAGCAATTGGGCACTGGAGAACCGTAAATTAATAAAGGGAACTGTGTCTGGCGAATTATTGCAGTTCTTTTTTACTCTTTGAGGAGCTGGTTTTTTTTGTTGTGCATTTCTCGTAAAAAACCGGGCGGATTCATTTTTCATTCTTTCTATTTCAATGGATAAACACTCCAAATGGATCGTTCCCCGATGCGAGTGCCCCCTTCTGTTTCCCCCCGGTAAAAAAAGGGTATTACTTTCAACCAAAATGGTAATATTTTTTTTTTTTTTCCGGATGAGATTTCCCTTCAAACAAATTTATTGTTTTTTTTTGTTGCTTGTATGGTTTTAGCCCTTTTAAAATTCTTCATTTTCTTTGCGCGAAAAAGAGGGCAGTCTTCTAACCCATTCTGTGTTCGAAAATTGTCAATCAGCTTTTTGTGATACTGGTAGGAGAAAAGTTTTTGGGCTAATGTTTGTTAAAGTTTTCAACAAACCTGTGATCTGTGAACCCCCGGAATGCCTTTCTAATAATAACTTGTGTTTTTAAACAATAATTGATTCACTTGGGCTTTAAATTCTTTTCCATCATCGACTTGAATCATGCGGGGGAAAAGTTAAGGGGCCCGTTGGTATATCAGTTGTTAGCGACGCAACAGCAGAAGCACTCTTTGCGTTAATGGTTTGCTTTTGTATCTTAAAGCCATGTAAATGACTGTGAGTGCGTACTTAAATCTTTTTCGTCTAATCCTATCAGAGGGTAAAAAAAGAAGACCCATTTGATGGGTGTCGTTTGGAGTTGTGTTCACAAAGGCGGTCTCTGTATTCGTCTAGGGGCGGGAAAATAAATTTCCCAAATTGCTTGTTTAGATAACCTTTTTTTTGCTGTTTGTTACTGACCCCGCTGCTTGGCTTACTTTTAATTGCTGTGATACCCTTCCAATTCCTTTTGGGCGAATAATAGATTTTGTTATTTTTTTTTCACCCAATATTATGTGAAACAAAATACACGACGGTAAAACCAACGCAAAAACCGATTTTTGTTTTTTGTTTTTTGAGGTTGATAAAGTCACTAAATTTTTGGTGGGGGCAATGTCTCGATTGGGTTTTCCCGTTAAAGATAATATTGTTTTATTGCTTGATCAAATTTTTAAATGTGAAAAGCTGCTGCCCTTTTTTTTCAGTGTGTCATTAATAAAATCTAACTGCTCAAGTCTCTGCTTTTCATGGGGCGTCTTGTGCAGTGTAGTTCCTCCATATTTTGTTAGTCTTTTTTCTCGCCGTCACCCCGCGTTTACAAAATGCAAAATTTAAATTCCGCAAAAAGCAAGCGCATTCACCACAGCAGCCTATCATTATTGCGGTGAAGCCTTTTTTTAAAAATTATTTTTTTTTTTAAAATTTTTTAAATTGTCCGGAATTTTTCCTTTTTAAACTAGAAAATCTTTCGTAAAACAAGCTGCTGATGAAATCCTTTGTAAATCCTCAAAGTCTAGTTTCCCAAAGATCTGCGGGGTTTTAAATTCTTAACAGGCTTTACCAAGCATTGATATCCTACACTTAGCCCTCCAATAACAGCAGAAGGGTATACAGGTTTTGGTAACAGTTTTTTCGGTGTCATTTTTTAAAAAAAAATAATTTAATTTTTAAAAAAACATAAACGCTGTTATCAGCTAAAGGCAGCCAAAAACCTTCCTGAACTTATGAATGCCCAATTGATGATCAAGTATTATGCCCAAAAAGGAGGGTTGTATTTTTTGGCAGCGTGGGAAAAACAAAACATTTCCCTGGGAATGAATTCAGATAGAACAGATTCAACGATGTCTAAAAAGATTTTTATAAAGTATCATAACAGGTTGAAGCGAGCTGGGGTCTAGAAGGTGAAAAGTGTGGGGAAAACGGTTCTTTTTTGACACTAAACTAGTCATAGATTTGCTCCCATTGATTCGAAAAAGATTAGTAATTTAAAGCAAGAAACGTTTTAACAAAAGCATTTAGTCTCTAGGGTGTGATCTATATACAGATTTGGAACATTGTTTCGCCATTTAACAGGGATTAAAACTTTTTAAACTAAGTTTTTTTTTCCTTCAAAATAACGAGCTGGAAAATCATCAGAAACAGGAAACATTGAAACAGGTGGAGAAAGTAACCCAAACCAGAAAATCAGCAGAAAAAAAACCCGAACCAGGTGGGGACCAGTGAAAAGTGTCCTCATCCTGGGGGGTGTTTAAAACGGAAAAAAAAAAGCAGGTGGAACGACAAAAAAAATTAATTTACAGAATATAATCATCATGAAAAAAAATAACACCGCCAGCGCCAGAACAAGTTGATTCAATGCCCCCTATAAAAAATCCCTGTGATACAAGACCTACAGCACCAAAGTCTTCATGGAATATTGAACTTAAAACTGTTGCCATTTTTTTGCCCATTGCTGGTTTGGGGGGAGTTTTTACGGTTTAAAAATATAACCAATGGCAACAAAAACAAAAACAATCAAAAAAATTGAACCGTTAAAAACAGAAAAAGCCAAAGCACGCCCAAAACCGCCAAAAACAAAAACATCATTTTGATCCATTTCAAAGGAATAATATTTTTAAAACTTAATTTTTTAAAAATTTTTTTTTAAAAATGCAGGCGTTTTAAAATGATAAAGTCAATAAATAAAGAATGGATCTATAAAAGACATTTCATAGCCAAATTGTAATCAAGGGTTGCTTAGGATGTAAGAACTTCTTAAGATCTATGCAGAGAAGTGAGCAAACAAAACCCCAACGATGACGCGTTTTTTGAGGCGTGTGTGTATTATTAGACATCTCTATTTTAAATAAAAAAAATAGATTGTATTTTTTTATAAAAATAAGATAACTTAATAAAAACTTGGTTTTTACTTAAAGGGTGACTTAGTTATACTTGAGGTGACTTAATCAAGAACTTAATCAAGAACTTATTAAAAACTTGAAGTATTAATTAAAAACTTAATTAAAAAAATTATTAAAAAAATTGGGGGGAATTGAAGTGACTTAAGTTAAAACTTTAAAAATACCTTTAAATGGGGCATCGTGGGGTGGGGGGGGAGGGGAGGGGTTTCATGGGGGGTGGGGGGGGGGGGGGAGGAGGTGTGATGCGTGGGGGGGGGGGTGGGGGGAGGAGGTGTGATCGTGGGGTGGGGGTGGGAGGGGGGTGTGCTGCGTGGGGTGGGGGGGGGGCACATCTGTCCCGTTTCGGACCACTACATTGTTAGACTCATGTGCTAAAAAAAAGGTTCAGTATAAACGGTATTTATAGAAGGCGGATTTCCCCACACCTCTTCTGCTAAAAATAGCCGTTATGTTAAAAAACCCATTTATAGCAAGGCGGATTTCCCCCCAGGCCCTTGCCCGCTAAAAAAGCGTTATGTTAAACGGCATTTATTAAAAGGGGATTTCCCCCCCTCCTCTTGTGCTAAAAATAGCCCCTTTATGTTAAACGGGTTTTATAGCAAGGCGATTTCCCCCCCAGGCCGCCCCGGGTTTGCCTACCCTCTCCATATGGTAGATGTACTAAGGCCTGCCTAGCCCCATTTGTTTGTTTGCCAGAAAATTTGAAAATGCCATTCAGTTGCATAAAGGACACACTTGAAAGGGAGTGAATAGTTAGAATTAGAAAAATGAAAAGTATACAATTTAACACAGTATTGCTACATGAACACTGAATCTGTAGTTAACAATCAATCAAGTCTGTACAAATGAGAACATTTTTACTTGGGAGGAACAGCAAAAATGTTTCAAAAAAAAGTTTTTTTTGCATACGAATCAGTCGTGTTTACCTCGCCTTTAAAAAATGAAAGCCAGTTTTTTAAACTGGCTTTAGCTGTCCCAAACCAGTCCCAACAATCAACGCGGGATGGTTGTTTTGCTTCGGCCACTTTTTAACCAATGCGCGCCCTTTATTAGAAAGAAACCATCTCTCAAATAGTCAAAAAACGTATTTAAAACTGGCTACATCTTGTTTCATTTTCCTTAACCAACAACCTTTTAAAATAGTCTTCTTTCCAAAACGTTGTTCACTTTTTTCGTTTTCTAAAAAACAATCTCTCCGGGTTTTACAACTGCTTCGCCTAATTTTTTCAACAAATACTCAACATGCAGTTAAATAAAACTTTTGGCCTCAAAAAAACCCGTTCTTCAGAACGTTTTGCCCTTTTTAAAAAAAAACAAGTAAAAAAACCAGTGGTCACAAAAGAGCGCAGTCAAAAACCAGCCTTTTGTGCGGTGGCCAAACAACAATGGCGACCCCATCGTGTCGCGTGACAGCCTCGATACGGCGTGTCGACGTGGCAATCTAGAATTTTCTGATGCAATGTTGTGCAACCCAGCCGAGTGTGCTTCGTTTACACAGCGCAGGCTAGGAGCTCTGGTTGCAAACTGCCGCGAGCCGTAAATTAAGTGATCAGGTTTTAGCCCCGTGTCTGCCTGATTCTAGGGCACTTTCGCCCGAAAACTGGTTGAGGGTGAAAGTGGCTTAGAGTCGGCATATTACTGTTCTCTAGGAGGATGACATTGCTTAACGAAAAAGCATGAGTATTGTTAGATTCATTTCTTTCAGGCAGTCTGAGCGGTACAGACAGGTTAGATTCATTTCTTTCAGCCAGTCTGAGCGGTACAGACAGGTTAGATTCATTTCTTTCAGCCAGTCTGAGCGGTACAGACAGGTTAGATTCATTTCTTTCAGCCAGTCTGAGCAGTACAGACAGGTTAGATTCATTTCTTTCAGGCAGTCTGACCGGTACAGACAGGTTAGATTCATTCTTTTCAGGCAGTCTGACCGGTACAGACAGGACACTTTGAGACCGTCTCTCTGCATTTGTAACTAAGACAATGCTGCTGAAAACCATAACATATTTACAGTCTGTGCCGTTCAGAAATATCTGACGTAGGAGATGGTTTTAGGTCTTAACGCGCACGCGCCGCGCAGCGCGCGCGCGCGCGCACACACACACACACACACACACACACACACACACACACACACACGCACGCACGCACGCACGCACGTACGCACGCACGCACGCATGCACACGCACGCACGCACGCAAGCACACGCACGCACGTAAACAAACACACACACACACACACACACACACACACACACACACACACACACACACACACACACACACACACACACACACACACACTCACACACTCACACACACACACACACACACACACACACACACACACACACACACACACACACACAGAGAGAGAGAGAGAGAAGAGAGAGAGAGAGAGAGAGAGAGAGAGAGAGAGAGAGAGAGAGAGAGAGAGAGAGAGACCAAACGCTACATGGGGATGAACTTCAGCAAGGTGGTGCCTTGCTTTCCCACTTGCTATTTCTCTGGAGAGAGGTCACTGGGGTCATCCGGAACACCTTGCTGCCCCCATTATACAGGTCACTGTGGCACGACTCTGTCATGACCTTGATGCCCTCACAATACAGGTCACTGTGGCACTACACTATCATGACCTTGATGCCCTCACAATACAGGTCACTGTGGCACGACTCTGTCATGACCTTGATGCCCTCACAATACAGTCACTGTGGCACTACACTGTCATGACCTTGATGCCCTCACAATACAGGTCACTGTCCTCCCCACCCCATGATTCCCTCACAATACAGGTCACTGTGGCACTATCTGTCATGACCTTGATGCCCTCACAATACAGGTCACTGTCTTCCCCACCCATGATGCCCTCACAATACAGGTCACTGTCTTCCCCACCCCATGATGCCCTCACAATACAGGTCACTGTCTTCCCCACCCCATGATGCCCTCACAATACAGGTCACTGTGGCACGACTCTGTTATGACCTTGATGTCCTCACAATACAGGTCACTGTCTTCCCCACCCCATGATGCCCTCACAATACAGGTCACTGTCCTCCCCACCCCATGATGCACTCACAATACAGGTCACGGTCTTCCACACCCATCTGACCCTTCATTGTCCTCGCCACCGCATCTGACCCTTCATTGTCCTCCAAACCCAATCTGACCATTCACTGTCCTCCCCACCCCATCTGACCCTTCATTGTCCTCGCCACCCCATCTGACATTCATTGTCCTCCCCACCCCATCTGACAAATTTTGTCCTCCCCACCCCATCTGACCCTTCATTGTCCTCCCCACCCAATCTCACACTTCAATGTCCTCCCCCCACCCCATCTCACACTACATTGTCCTCCCCACACCACCCCACCCCATCCCACACTACATTGTCCTCCCCACCCAATCTCACACTTCAATGTCCTCCCCACCCAATCTCACACTACATTGTCCTCCCCACACCACCACACCCCATCTCACACTACATTGTCCTCCCCACACCACCACACCCCATCTCACACTACATTGTCCTCCCCCCCCCCCCCCCCCCCCCAATCTGACGCTTCATTGTCCTCCCCACCCCATCTGACATTCACTGTCCTTCCCACCCCATCTGACACTTCATTGTCTCTCCCACCCCATCTCACATTCATTGTCCTCCCCACCCTATCTGACACTTCATTGTCCTCCCCACCCAATCTCACATTTCATTGTCCTCCCCACCCATCTCACACTTCATTGTCCTCCCCACCACATCTGACACTTCATTGTCCTCCCCACCCCATCTGACACTTCATTGTCCTCCCCACCCCATCTGACACTTCATTGTCCTCCCCACCCCATCTGACATTCATTGTCCTCCCCACCCCATATGACACTTCCTTGTCCTCCCCACCCATCTGACAATCATTGTCCTCCCCACCCCATCTGAAACTTCATTGTCCTCCCCACCACATCTGACACTTCATTGTCCTCCCACCCCATCTGACACTTCATTGTCCTCCCCACCCCATCTGACACTTCATTGTCCTCCCCACCACATCTGACACTTCATTGTCCTCCCCACCCTATCTGACACTTCATTGTCCTCCCCACTCCATCTCACACTTCATTGTCCTCCCCACCCAATCTTACACATCATTGTCCTCCCACCCCATCTGACATTCATTGTCCTCCCACCCCATCTGACACTTCATTGTCCTCCCCACCCCATCTGACATTCATTGCCCCCCCACCCCATATGATACTTCCTTGTCCTCCCCAACCCATATGACAATCATTGTCCTCCCCACCCCATCTGACACTTCATTGTCCTCCCCACCACATCTGACACTTCATTGTCCTCCCCACCCCATCTACACTTCATTGTCCTCCCCCACCCCATCTGACACTTCATTGTCCTCCCCACCACATCTGACACTTCATTGTCCTCCCCACCCCATCTGACACTTCATTGTCCTCCCCACTCCATCTAACACTTCATTGTCCTCCCCACCCAATCTTACACATCATTGTCCTCCCCACCCCATCTGACATTCATTGTCCTCCCCACCCCATCTGACACTTCATTGTCCTCCCCACCCCATCTGACACTTCATTGTCCTCCCCACCCCACCTCACACTTCATTGTCCTCCCCACCCAATCTTACACATCATTGTCCTCCCCACCCCATCTGACATTCATTGTCCTCCCCACCCCATCTCACACTTCATTGTCCTCCCCACCCCATCTCACACATCATTGTCCTCCCCACCCCAATCTGACATTCATTGTCCTCCCCACCCCATCTGACATTCATTGTCCTCCCCACCCCATCTGACATTCATTATCCCCCCCACCCCATCTGACACTTCATTGTCCTCCCCACCCATCTGACATTCATTGTCCTCCCCACCCCATCTGACATTCATCGTCCTCCCCACCCCATCTGACACTCATTATCCTCCCCACCCCATCCGACATTCATTGTCCTCCCCACCCAATCTGACATTCATTGTCCTCCCCACCCCATCTGACACTTCATTGTCCTCCCCACCCCATCTGACATTCATTGTCCTCCCCACCCCATCTGACACTTCATTGTCCTCCCACCCCATCTGACATTCATTGTCCTCCCCACCCCATCTGACATTCATTGTCCTCCCCACCCATCTGACACTTCATTGTCCTCCCCACCCATCTGACACTTCATTGTCCTCCCCACTCTATCTGACACTTCATTGTCCTCCCCACCCCATCTGACATTCACTGTCCTCCCCACCCCATCTGACATTCATTGTCCTCCCCACCCATCTGACACTTCATTGTCCTCCCCACCCCATCTGACACTTCATTGTCCTCCCCACTCCATCTGACATTCATTGTCCTCCCCACCCCATCTGACACTCATTATCCTCCCCACCCCATCTGACATTCACTGTCCTCCCCAGCCCATCTGACACTTCATTGTCCTCCCCACCCCATCTGACACTTCATTGTCCTCCCCACCCATCTGGCATTCACTGTCCTCCACACCCCATCTGACATTCATTGTCCTCCCCACCCCATCTGACATTCGTTGTCCTCCCCACCCCATCTGACATTCATTGTCCTCCTCACCCCATCTCATATACCAATGTCCTCCCCACCCCATCTCAATCTTCATTGTCCTCCCCACCCCATCTGACATTCATTATCCTCCCCACCCATCTGACATTCATTATCCTATTCACCCCATCTGACATTCATTGTCCTCCCCACCCAATCTCACACTTCATTGTCCTCCCAACCCATCTGACACTTCATTGTCCTCCCCACCCCATCTGACATTCATTGTCCTCCCCACCCCATCTGACCCTTCATTGACCTCCCCACCCCATCTGACCCTTCATTGTCCTCCCCACCCCATTTCACACTTCATTGTCCTACCCACCCCATCTCGCATTTCATTGTCCTCCCCACCCCATCTGACCCTTCATTGTCCTCCCCACCCATCTGAAACTTCATTGTCCTCCCCAACCCATCTGACACTTCATTGTCATCCCCACGCCATCTGACACATCATTGTCCTCCCCACCCCATCTGACCCTTCATTGTCCTCCCCACCCAATTTTAAACTTCATTGTCCTGCCCACCCCATCTGACCCTTCATTGTCCTCCCACCCAATCTTACACTTCATTCTCCTCCCCACCCCATTTGACACTTCGTTGTCCTCCCCACCCCATCTGACACGTCATTGTCCTCCACACCCCATCGGTCACTTCATTGTCCTCCACACCCCATCTCACACTTCATTGTCCTCCTCACCCCATCGGTCACTTCATTGTCCTCCCCACGCCATCTGACACTTCATTGTCCTCCCCACGCCATCTGACACTTCATTGTCCTCCCCACCCCATCTGACACTTCATTGTCTCCCCACCCCATCTGACACTTCATTGTCCTCCCCACCCATCTGACACTTCATTGTCCTCCCCACCCCATCTGACACTTCATTGTCCACCCCACCCCATCTGACATTCACTGTCCTCCCCACCCCATCTGACATTCATTGTCCTCCCACCCCATCTGACATTCATTGTCCTCCCCACCACATCTGACATTCATTGTCCTCCCCACCCCATCTGACACTTCATTGTCCTCCCACCCCATCTGACACTTCATTGTCCTCCCCACCCCATCTGACACTTCATTGTCCTCTCCACCCATCTGACATTCATTGTCCTCCCCACCGCATCTGACATTCATTGTCCTCCCCACCTCATCTGATACTTTCAGGAGCGGACACTCGATCCCGGTATGTCCAGAATCTAAAGGCTGCGTAATTATGTATATAAAAGTTGGATCTATCTTATCTCTATCTTGGTCGTCCATCGATCCGATGATGACTATCCTCATGAGCCAAGTCCTTGTCTTGTGTGGGCACGGAGGTGGCTGGTTAAGCCAATCCTTGATCGGCAGACGCGGGTGCAGTGGGAGCAAGGAAACTGTCCGGGGCGGTCAGGATTGGTGGTTGACGCCTTTCTTCTTGCCCGTGCTGCAGTCACATCAGCTCGCTTCTTCTCCTCAAAGTTGTCACGCGCCCGGATGGTGAGGGCGCGCCAGTCTGGTCTGTCCATAGCATACAGCTCCATCTGTTTGGGGGGATGCCAGAGTGTTTGATGCTGGACTTCACGCAGTCCTTGAACCTTCTGTGTGGTCTGCCTTGGTTCCGCTTTCCAAGGTCAGTTCGCCATACGTGAGCTGCTTTGGCAGCCTGTGGTCATCCATCCGGACCACGTGACCAACCCAACGAAGCTGGGCTTTCAGTATCATGGCCTCGATGCTGGTCATCTCAGCTCTGTCCAGGACCTCGAGGTTTGTGATCCGGTCTTGCCAGTGGATTTTCATAATTGACCGCAGACTTCTCATATGGAACTTCTCCAGCTGCTTCAAGTGTCTTTTGTACACAGTCCATGTCTCGCATCCATAGAGGAGGCTGGTGAGGACGACGGCTCTGTACACCTTGAGCTTTGTGGAGAGCTGAATGTTGTGCTGGTTCAGGACACGAGCTCGGAGGCGACCAAGAGCTTGACTGGCCTTGCAAATCCTGACGTTGATCTCTTTATCCAGGCTGCCGTCGTGGCTGATGGTACTGCCGAGGTACCTGAAGTCATCCACTGTCTTTAGCTGGGTGCCCTCCATGGAGATAGAGGGGGGAGGGGCAGTTGATGCAGGCGCTGGCTGAAATAGTACCTCTGTCTTGTTGAGACTGATGGTGAGTCCGAAAAGGTGGGAGGCTTCTGCAAACTTATCTGCGATGAGCTGTAGGTCAGTCTCTTTGTGTGCCATGAGAGCAGTCATCAGCAAAAAGTGTTTCCAGGATGGTCTTCTCCACAACCTTGGTCCTGGAATTCAGTCGGCGGAGGTCGAACAGTGAGCCATCAAGTCTGTATCGTAGATATACCCCAAGGTCCAAGTTCCTGATAGCGTGGTTAAGGACGCAGGTGAAAAAGAGGTTGAAAAGGACCGGGGCCAGAACGCATCCCTGTTTGACGCCGTTGCTAATATTGAAAGGCTCTGATACTTCTCCACCCGAGAGAACCTGCCCAGTCATGTTGTCATGGAACTGGCGTATAAGGTTGACGAACTTGTCTGGGCATCCGAATTTGGATAGGATGGTCCAGAGGGCCTCCCTGTTCACTGTGCCAAAGGCCTTGGTGAGGTCAACGAAGACCGCATAAAAGTCCATGTTTTGCTCTAGGCATTTCTCCTGTACTTGCCGGACGGAGAAGATCATGTCCACAGTGCTGCGGTTTGGGCGGAATCCACACTGTGTTTCTGGCAGGTTTCCTTCGGAAATGTTCTCGACTAATCGATTGAGGAGGATCCGAGCCAATATTTTCCCAGCAATAGAAAGGAGGGAGATTCCCCGGTAGTTGGATAATCATGCATCTAAATGCCGGATAATCTTGTATCTAAAGGCTGGATAATTATGTATTTAAAGGCTTGATAATTATGTATCTAAAGGCTGGATAATTATGTATCTAAAGGCTGGATAATTATGTATTTAAAGGCTGGATACTTATGTATTTAAAGGCTGGATAATTATGCATTTATAGGCTGGATAATTATGCATCTAAAGGCTGGATAATTATGTATTTACAGGCTGGATAATTATGCATCTAAAGGCTGGATAATTATGTATCTATAGGCTGGATAATTATGTATCTAAAGGCTGGATAATTATGTATTTAAAAGCTGGATACGTATGTATTTAAAGGCTGGATACTTATGTATTTAAAGGCTGGATACTTATGTATTTAAAGGCTGGATAATTATGTATCTAAAGGTTGGATAATTATGTTTCTAAACGCTGGATAATTATGTATTTAAGGCTGGATACTTATGCATTTAAAGGCTGGATAATCATGTAGCTAAAGGCTGTATAACTATGTATTTAAAGGCTGGATGCTTATGTATTTAAAGGCTGGATAATTATGTATCTAAAGGCTGGATACTTATGTATTTAAAGGCTGGATACTTATGTATGTAAAAGCTGGATAATTATGTATCTAAAGGCTGGATACTTATGTACTTAAAGGCTGGATACTTATGTATTTAAGGCTGGATAATTATGTATTTAAAGGCTGGATACTTATGTATTTAAAGGCTGGATACTTATGTATTTTAAGGCTGGATAATTATGTATCTAAAGGCTGGATAATTATGCTTCTAAACGCTGGATACTTACGTATCTAAATGCTGGATACTTACGTCTCTAAAGGCTGGATCTTTATAGCTCTAAAGGCTGGATCTTTACATCTCTAAAGACTGGATC
>CM031604.1:99718458-99758458 GCA_018398815.1 Conus ventricosus
ACTGAGTAATTTCCTTCAGAAAACTTGGATATCACGTTTCTTTCTCTTCAAGCTCCGTCTGTTTGACAGAGCAGACTGATTGATGGAAAATTGTGTGGAAAAGTTGACGACGACAGTGGAGAGGCAAAAGCAGCGATCATTAGAAGCGCAGTTTCTATTGTATAGGAGTCTGTTCGAAAGCAGCAAAGGTTCTTTCGTTCGTGCGCGCGCGCGCGCGCGCGCGCGCGCGCGCGTGTGTTGTGTGTGTGTGTGTGTGTGTGTGTGTGTGTGTGTGTGTTGTGTGTGTGTGCGGCGGCGTGCTGTGCGTGCGTGCGTGCGTGCGTGCGTGCGTGCGTGCGTGCGTGCGTGCGTGCGTGCGTGCGTGCGTGCGGTGTGTGTGTTGTGTGTGTGTGTGTGTGTGTGTGTGTGTGTGGTGTGTTTCTTATAATAGAAAAAAATGTACAGTTTTAAATGGCTTGGATGATGGAAGAAGGAACAAAAGTCATTGATTGTCATGAACGAAGACGGCTCGTTTGTCTGAAAACAAGTTTTCATCTTATTCAAAGTCTCTCTCTCTCTCTCTCTCTCTCTCCTCTCTCTCTCTCTCTCTCTCTCTCTCTCTCTCTCTCCTCTCTCTCTCTCTCTCTCTCAGAGAAAGAGAGCGACTTGGGTTTGTGTCTGATGTTTACTGTAGTTTGTAAGGCAACGAGCGATGTACTTCCCTATAAGGTGTCGGGTGGGGGGAGGGGGGAGGAGGTTGGCTGGTGTGGTCTGCGTATTTGTTCGGACAAATAATGTCTCTGTTCGGAAGGCAACACTACCCACACGTCAACGGTTTGAATTCATTTCCTTGCTTTTGTTTTTTTTACTGATTTTTCTCTCCTTAAGGTTTCATCTTATTCAACGTTCTCTCTCTCTCTCTCTCTCCTCTCTCTCTCTCTCTCTCTCTCTCTCTCTCTCTCTCTCTCTCTCATCTCCTCTTTCACAACATATATACATATATTTATAGATACATATTAAATTCTCAGTATTCTCTGTAAACTCCGCAACGTGCCACGACAAGACAGTATCAAAAGGTATTGTTGAATAAAATGAATATTAAAACAAGTTGAACATCTTTTTTTTTCCAAAAGAAAATTGTCCCTTTGGGAAAAGATGTTCAACTTGTTTAGATATTCACATTGAGAGAGAGAGAGAGAGAGAGAGAGAGAGAGAGAAGAGAGAGAGAGAGAGAGAGAGAGAGAGAGAGAGAGAGAGAGAGATTGATTGATTGATTGATTGATTGATCTTTAATACACAAGGATGGAAATTTTAGGCCAAAGCCTTGTCTTACAATCTGTCCTTGTCATGCATACATTATTTCAGCACATATCATTCATACTGACAATTCAACATAGCAACATGGTAATCTATTCTACAATGATAAGCAAACTACTCATAAAAGCACTAATGAGATGGGGGATGGTAAAACAGAAGGAAACTTAACAAACAAACAAACAAACAAAAACTACAGAGGGAGAGGTTTGAGGAGGGTGGGGAAGAGAGAATGGTAGGTAGGGGGAGGAGAAAAGGGATGGTAGACAGAGTGGAGTGGGGATGAGCGATTTTAAGGGAGTAAGTTTTATGTTTAGACGATTTATTCAAAGTATGGTTCACAGAAGACTTAGCGAATGGACGCTAATCATTGTAATCGAATAATTTAACTACTGAGACATAAAATGTTTATGCAAATGTTCCTTGAAAAGTTTTAGAGTATTCATGTTTTGTAGATTCGGTGGAAGTGAGTTCCAGACATATGGTCCAGAGTAAGCTAGGCTTGTTTTGTATAAATCAATGCGTGCGTAGGGAAGAAGGAATTTCGTCGAGCCAGAAAAGCTGTTTGATCTTTTAAAAAGGGCATTGATATAACATGGCATAGTATCTGTCAAAATTGTAAACATAAATGATGCCTTGTTGAATTCCAATTGCCTATTCAGAGGAAGTATGTTCAGCGCTTTTAGTTTTTCGTCTGTTGTTAGAGATACAGCTGGATGGAGTAGCTTTGCTGCACGTCTATGGAGAGAATTCAGCCTTTTTTGTGGACGTCACTACTGCCGTCCCACACTGTTGAGGCGTAATTGATACGTGACATTATGTGTGCATTGAAGAAAAGTTTAAGCACATTACTGTTGACGTAGCGCTTTACTTGAGATAACAGGAAAAGGTGTTTTGAGACTACCTTGCATACGTTATTGAGATGAGATTGCCATTTCAATTCTTTATCTATTGTTAACCCTAAAACACGATGCTCGTCTACCTGCTCGATAGAAGTGCCATTCAACTGAAGTTTTAGGCAAAGAGGAGTCAACTGGTGTTTTTGGCGGGTAGCTATAATGATATATTTGGTTTTGGCTGGGTGTATGACCATTGAGTTTGAATGACACCAGTCTGATACGTCGTTTAGACTTTCCTGGAGAGAAGTTTCTATTGTCTGTAGATCACTACCATTCGTTTGGAGTGACGAGTCATCAGCAAATAAATCTGTCGTGACCTTTTCATCTGATACGGACAATGGTAAATCATTGATGAAGATGCAGAATAGTAGGGGGCCTAGTACAGAGCCCTGTGGACTTCATGTCTGACAAAGTCTGAAGCGGAGGTTTTGCCATTAAGCACCACATACTGAGTCCTATCGTTCAAGTATGATTGGAATAATGAGATTGTCGGGTATGGTTCAAGTAGACAGATAGTTTCTTTGGAAGAATGGAATGATCAACAAGATCAAACGCCTTTTTGAAGTCAAGAAGAGAGAGAGAGAGAGAGAGAGAGAGAGAGAGAGAGAGAGACAGAGAGAGAGAGAGACAGAGACAGATAGACGGAGATAGATAGATAGATAGATGATTGATAGACATTTATATTCTTTTTGTCGACTGGCTGAGGGAATCTCCGAGGAAATCCAAACAGAGACTGTTTTCTGCAAACTGAGTGAGGTCGGAGCTGATGTCACGGCCAACCCTGTAGTAATCTGTCATTGAGGACCACTCCACCAGTTGGCGCGTTCTCACCTTCTTTCCTTTCTCTTCTGACCCCGAGAATAGGTACAAAGACTTTCTTTATATATGATAATTCTTCATCTTTTTTTTCTTTTCTTTTTTTCGTTAGTTGAAAAGTGAGGTAACTGCAGGCGGAAATTCAAACACATTTTTTGTAAATGTTTGAAATAGCCATGACAGATACCACAGTTGTTTGAAATAGCCATGCCAGATACCACAGTTGTTTTTAAATAGCCATGCCAGATACTACAGTTGTTTGAAATAGCCATGACAGATACCACAGTTGTTTTGAATAGCCATGACAGATACCACAGTTGTTTGAAATAGCCATGACAGATACTACAGTTGTTTGAAATAGCCATGCCAGATACCACAGTTAAACGTTTTATCTTGTACTCTTATCCTCATGTTTGGGCTGGGGGGTTAATTTTAAATACTTTCCTTTTTTTCTTTTGTGTTTTTTTTATTCTCATTCTTCCCCTTTCTCTTTTGCTCACACTCCACTGTCACTCTTGCTTTCCCCGTTCTTACACATTTACTCCATACCCCAAAAGCAATCTTTCCCAAAAAACCAAAAAGGGGCATAACCCAAAGGTTTTTTTTTTCCCCCCCCTCTCCTTAAAGGGGAAAAAAATTTTACTAAATCATCAACCAAATTTAAACAAGTTTTCCTGTATCTCTCTCCACACTGAAGGGGCAAAAAAAATCTGACACAAAGTTTCTCTCCTCACTTTGGGAGACAAATCAATCCCTTCCAACATGTATCTCCCCCTCACCCCCGGGGACAAAAAATCTGCACCATGTTTCTCTCCTCAAATTGGGGGATTTTAAAATAACCCAGTTCCCCCTTTTATAAAACTTTTTGGGCCCTTACATTCCTTTTCCAAAAAAATCCCCAACCCCGGAGAAAACTAACCCCGTAATCAATGAGGCCTGGGCCCCCTCAAAGGGGAAATTAAAAATCCCCTGCTTTCTCCCCAAATTTCCCCTTTTCTCTCTAGAGACAATATAAATGCCCCCTCGAACTCTCTTGTTGGAAAATCAATTTGCCCTTTTCTTCCCCGATTCCTCTGTCTCTTTTCGAAATGCGACTTTAACTCCTCTCCCTGGGGTTGGGACTGGGTGGGGGTGAACTAACCGGGAGTTCCCCACACCCTGGCCATCTTAAAACCCCCTCACGGGGCGAAAAGGGGGAAGGGTTAAGGGGCCCAAAAGGGAAAGGGGAAGGGTAAG
Organism: Conus ventricosus; assembly: GCA_018398815.1. NCBI lineage: Eukaryota > Metazoa > Mollusca > Gastropoda > Neogastropoda > Conidae > Conus > Conus ventricosus. The sequence continues at coordinate 99,722,703 of CM031604.1, forward strand.
GGCTGAAACCCCGAATAAGGGGGCGTGTAAGAACCTGCTTTCAATTCAACATATGAATTTTTTCCTTTTCTTTTTTTTTAAATTAAACCCCCTGTACTTTTCCCCCCCTATCTATCAATCCCCTGGTAAAAGATGGGGCAGCAAAGAGGACCACCTCCCCGACAGGTTTGAGTCTCTTGCCAACTGCGGGTTAAAAACTGTCTTTTTCCCCCCCCTTTCCCCAGTGAGGGGTTTTAAGGTTTCCAAAACCCATGACCACACCTTTCCTTACCCCCCTTTTTAAAAACTCTTTCGTGGGGAACCTTTTTACCCAATGCCACATTTGTTTTTTGAATGAAATCAATACAATTATTTTGGGGGGCCCGCTTCACCCGTCAAAACCCAAAGAATTTTTCTTCCTTTAATTTGGTGGGAGGGAATGATTATATTACTAACTACATGTGGGAGCTCCATCCTTTTAGTAGGCTACGCACATACAAAACCCCCCCCCTTTTGGGAAAAAATTTTTTTCCGAAATTTTTTTTTTAAAGGGTATAAATACCCCTTAAACAAATTTTTCAGCCAAAGAATCTCAAAATTGTTTCCAAAGAAAATGGGTTCACCAAATTAAAAATTTAACGTATAGAAACTTTTACCTTTATCCCCCCTTTTTTCATGTTTCAAACCCTTTTTTCTTTTTTAAAAAAAAAAAAATTTATTGTTCCCCTATTCCACAAGATTCTTTTTTCCAAAATTTTATGGAATTTAAAACCCAAATTTGGGGTATCCCAAAAATTTTAAAGCACAAAATTTTTGTTCATAAAATTTTAAAAAGTTTAAGCCCATTTTCCCTTTAACTTTTTCTACTTTTTAAAAATTTTTAAACCCCCCATGAAAATGAAATTTCCCAGTGTACATGTTTCTCAAACCATTTTAAAAAATAAACTAGTTTTAAAAATTAAATTTTTTTTCCCCATTATTTAAGGGGATAGTCCATTCAAAAGTCACTCTTTCCATTTTTGCAATTTTAAAAAATTAAAAAAATTGGTTTGGGCCCCATTGCACCCCAAACAAAACATGGATTAAATTTTTCATTTCTAAAAGAGTTTTTTGCTCTTCACACATCATATAAAAACATCTTTACAAAAAATTTGAAAAAAAATTTGTACTTGATTTTTTCCATTTTTACCAAAAAAAAATTTTTTATTAAAATTTTAAACCCTAAAGTAGTCGTTTTTCTTGCAAAACATTTATCCCCCTTACCAAGGGAAATTTTTATAAATACCACTTTTTAAACAGTCCCAAAAGATACAAAAACCCGGCCCAAAAAAAATTCCCCCCCGTAATCCTTAAGAAAACAAAAACAGGAATTTGTCCCCTTTTCCCCTTTAGAAAAGTTACATTTGTCCTTAATTTCTCGAAAAGTGCAACAAATTTGGGAAAGACTTTTGTGTTCCAGGCACTGGGTTTAACAGTAAACTGGAAAAACCTGCCAAAGGGCCAAAAGCCTTAATAACCCGCTTTCTTTGCCCCTGTTTTCCCTCGGTTTGTCCACCCAAAACCACTGGGAGCTGTTTCGGAATGTAGAAAGGTTTTATCACCTTTTAATCCAGGATTAATTGTTTTTTCTTCAACCCCCTCTTTTTTTGCAAAAAGGGGGGGGTATGGTCTGGGTTTCCATGGTATTTCAAAGGGTTTTTTGAATACCCTTTTTGGGGGTTTATTTCCAATTTTTTGTAACCCCCGGGGGTTTTTTTAAACACAAACCCGAAATCTTTCAAATTTCTTTGGAAACTTTCTGTTTGACTTTAAGACAAATCAATTTTTACAAAATAAAATCATCATAGGTTTTCCCCTTTAACAGACAAATTTGGAAGGGGGAAAAAAATCATCTCACTGGTAGTTTTTAACATTTCCCACATTTGCTGTTTTCATAAAAATTTGATTGTCCCTTCGTTTTCTTTTGGGCAAATTTATCCTGATAATGTCTTTTTCTGTTTACATCAGTTTCTGACACAGACATATCCACTCAACCGACTGGTTGAAAAGGGAAAATTTTACCCCCTTCAACATACTTCTTCAACATGTTTTCCCCCCCCCCCCCCCCCCCCCCATGAAATACCTTCTCAGTGTTTGCCATTTTGTCTTTTAATTTACTTCAGAAAATTTTTCGACCACCTAAAAAAAAACCCTTCCCAAAATAAACCCCGAACTTGTTTTGTTTATCGTGGTATTACAAGACTTTAAACCCTACACTAAAGGAACGTGCCCTTTTCTTTTCTTCTGCAAAACCTTGTAAAATCTGTTTTTCCTATTTGAATGTTGGAACAACTAACATGCAACCTTTAAACGATTATGCAAGTTCAAAAAACGATTGGGAAAAAATTTTTCTGTCAGGTATGTCCCCTTTTCCGTCCATTTTGTTTTTCAATTTGATCCAAAGGGCCCCCTTGGGGTTTATTTTCCAAAAAGAAGCTCAAATGGTGAGAATCCCAAACGTTTCGTTCGGCAAATTTTCCCCGTAGCAAAAAGGGAAAAGGGCCGGTTACGAAAAATCCCCATTCCCGGGGGGGCCCTTTCCCCGGGAACCTTTTTCCCCTGGCTTTTAAAGTTTTTCCCTTAAACGGTTTTAACCATTCCATTCGATTGGGGAGGGTTTTCGGGGTTTAAATGGGGGAGATTTAAACGTCTGTAAAAATTTTTCCCCTTTTGGTTTAAAATGAATTCGTTTTTTCCCCAATCCAAGGGGAGAATTTTTGTTTTGGGAAAAACCCACCCTGGAAAAAATTTCAAATAAGGCTTTAGCGAACAGTTTCTGTTAAACAAATTTTTTCAGTGGGAAACGCTTTTGGATACCTTTTGCTGTATCCACCAAAGTCAAATATAGGTTACCAAAAAAAGGGCATGGGACCCGGGCCAAAAAAGTTTTTTAGCTTTCCTTCCCCAAAAAGGAAAAAAGAAGGTTTTGTGCAAAGGGGCCAGGGGCGCGACCCTTTAGGGGTCTTTTTGGCAGATGTCACATGACCGGGAGTTTTTCGTAAAATTCCTTTGACACCCGGCCCAATTTAAAAAAACAAGAAATCTCTTTAATTTTTTTTGATTTCCCATGGACCAGCAAAAAAATGCCCTCATGGCCGTGTGCCCGTACTGTTTTCTAATGGGTTTTGGAAACCCAAAACCCGTTTTGGGTTTTCCGCCAGGACACACCGGGAGAGAATTTTTTAATCCAGTATGTACTTGGGGTTTTTTTCCGTTTGTAAATCCGTGACATCTTTTTTTCAACAGAAGGGATTTCGTCAGCTTCGTCTTTTTTCCCCGCATTTCTTTTAAAACATCTGGGTTTAAAATTGGGTTTTTTTTTTTTTGGACTTTTTGCGGTTTGTAGCCTTTTTCCCCTCTTAAAGACTTTGATCTAGTAATCAAAAAACAAAAACAAACGTTTCCTTTCCCGCACCCCCCATGTATGTACGACAAACCCGGCCCAAAATTCCCAAGATCAAAACGCGACGGGGGTTTTCAATAACACAGGCCTTTTAAAAAAACCGGGTAAAAATTTTCGGTGAAACGGGCTGAAATTTTCGCCAGCGGAAAACTTTCCCTTTTTGCCCCCCAAACGACCTACCTTTTGGACTGGGTTTGGGTTCTGTCTTGGGACGAAAATTTCCTTTCCCCAGCATTATTTCACCCAGTTTCGCAAAACCGAAGCCTGCAAACCATTATGGCTTTCCCTTTTCTTAAAACCAATCCCATAAAAAATTATTGGTGTCAAAACAAGGGCCCTTTTTCACAATCCCTGGGACTAAAGCGGGGTTTTAATCACCCCGGGAAAGGGGGAATTCTTTTTAAAAGGGAACCCTTTCCATCACAAAAGAAAACAGCGCATTGCTGATCCAGGACTGTTTTTTGAAATTCTGTTCTCCACGAAATGGCCCAAAAAAACTTCGTGGTGGGCCCTTTTTCCACGCCCCCGGAACGTTTGCTGGAAAATAAAAATCTGTCCCGGTGAGTACTGGTTTTTGACAAAGTCCCCTCGAACCGCGGGAAAAAATCCCCGTCCGTTCCTGGGTAGGGGATAAACCTTTAGGACTCCCAAAAAAGACCCCCCCGATTTTCCCTTTTTCCCGTTAAAATTTTCCCCGTCCTGAGGGATGTCATACCCTGAGACTCAAAATGGAAAATTCCCTTTCCTGCCACCCCTTTTAGGGGGGAGGGGACACAATAAACTCAGCCATCTGGGCAAAATTTTCCCCCCCACGTTTTCCCAAAATTTCCCTTTTTTTAAAGGGAAAAAGGCCCCCGTCCCTTTTCTCCCCCTCTGGAAAAAATTTTTCTCTAAGAAAGGGGATCTCGCAGTGATGAAAAAGTTTTTTTTGTTTTAATTTTTTCGTTTCCCTCGATCCCAAACAATGGCATTTGGGGGATCAAAACGACGGAAACGTTTTTCCCCTTTTTCGGGGGGCACAAACGGAAACGTTCGGAAAACGATCAGCAGAACATTGGAAAAATTTTTTGGGGTTTTTTCTTTCCCCAATTTTATCCCAATTTTTAAAAAATTTTTCGCTGCAATTTAGTGGGACAAAGTCAAAAACGCACCCTTAAACAAAGACGCAATAACAAAGTCCTTTTTTTTTGGCCAACCACAAGACGTTGCTTTACTTTAAAAACGGGAAAAAAAAACTTTCAAGTCATCCGTTTTTTCCTCAAAAGGTGGGGAAAATTTGGAATATAGCCGCTTTTGGTTTAGGCATGGTTTCGGAAAACCCACTGGGGGGGTTCTCTCTTTCCGGGGGCTTTTTAAAATTTTTCCTTTAAATCTTTTATTTAACTGCCTCAACTTAAATTTAGTTCTTTACTTCACTTCCCTCTGTAAATCTATTTTTCTTCGCTTCCCTCTTTAAATTTTTTTTCTTCAAACTTCCCCCTGTAGTCTTTTTTCTTCGCTTCCCCCTTTAAATTTTTTTTCCCTTTTTTTCGGTTCCCTCTTTAATTTAAATTTTCTTCAGCTTCCCCTGTCTTAGCCCCTCTGCCCTATCTGTCATTTTGCACCCTTGTTAGAAGTTTTTTTTTCCATCAAAACCCCCGGTTCCCGTTGTTTAAAAAATTTTTTTTCAAATCATCCATTTAAAGAAACCCTTTAGATTTAAACCCCCAAACTTTTTATTTTTAATTTTTAAAAAAGGCGAATATATGATATTTTGTTTAAAAAAACCTAAATTTTTTTGTATATACAAATACCCGAATTTAATTTCCGGTGTAAACAAAAAAACACTTACTTAAAAAGGGTAGAAAAAAAAATCCAAAGGGAAAGTTTTTTTCCAAAAATTTTTCAAACTGGGTTTCAAATTTTGGGAAATTTTGAAAACAAAATGAAGTTTAATACAAAACTGTTTTTTCCCTAAAAAAAAAAAATAACACAAAAAAGTTTTCCCGAAAAAAATTTTTATAAAGTTTTGTTCTTTTAAAGGGTTTTTGTTGTCTTTTTTCTTTCTTTCTTTAAAATTCCAAAAAAATTTTCAAAACAAAATGTACCGCCTTTTTAAAAAAATTAAAAATAAATTTTTCAAAACAAAAGGAATCACAAACAATTAAAAAAGGGGGGAAGAAAAACAAACTAGCGGAAATTTACTAAAGATAAAATTTTAGAAAAAAAAAAACTAGATAGGGGCTTATTGGGGGAAAGGTTTTTAAAAGGTTTTGGGAAAAAAAGGGGGGGGAAAAAAAAATGAAAGGAAAAAAACCGGAAAAAGCAAGAGGAAAACAGAAAAAACAAAAAAGGGCCCCCGGGCGCCCCCCTAGTTTGGCACTGCTCCCTGAAAAAATGGAGACGGGAAAAAAAAATCACGCACAAAATACCCACCTACATAATAATACAAAATTTCTAAAAAATCAAACAATAAAACCCCCATTCACCCAAACTCAAAAAAATTTCGCACCACACCCAGGAAAAAAAAAAAAGGGTCAAAAGATAAAGATGTTTTTTGGGGGAGCGGGTTTCAAAACCCCACCCAACCCCACAATTTTTAAGGGTAAGGAGGAAAGTTGATCCCACACTCTGAGGGGCCCAAGGGGGGAAAAAACAAACTGAAAAAAATAGGGAAACCCAAAAAAAAAATTTTATTTAGAAGGGGGAAAAACAATTTTACCCCCCCATCGCCCCTGTCCCCCTGCTAAACGCAAAGGGGGAAAAGGGTTTGGGGCTACGTCCCCGGGGAAAGGGGGCAAAAATTTTAATCCCCTAGGGGAAGGGAAAAAAGACCCTCAACGCCCCCCCCCATTTCTGCCCAAATTCCCAAACAAGAGGGGTTGGCTTCGGGCCTGGGTGGGGGGGGTTTTAAAAAAAAATCCACCAAAAAAAAAACCCTTTTCGGATTTTGAGCAACCAAAAGAAATGTCCCACCCAAAAAAACCCTATAAAATTGCAAAAAACAACAAAAAAATGCAAATTTATCAAATCCCAAAAACCCAAATTTTTTTTTTTTTTTTTCCCTTTCCCCCCAAACCTTGAGGGGACAAATAGAAATTTCCTTTTTTTTTTTTTTTTCCTCAAAACCCCTTTAGGGGACAAATATAAAACTCTCTTTTTTTTTTAAACCCCGGGCACAAATAGAAAAAACTTTCTTTTTTTTTTTTTCCGGGGGAAAAAAACCAGGGACCCGGGGAAAAAAGGAGTGGGGGCACCCCCTGTCCACGTCACTCTTTCATACCCCCATTCTTTAAACAATTTCTCCATTCGCACACGCAATCTTTCCAAACAAAACCCAAAACGCACTACCAAATTTTTTTTTTTCCCCCTTTTCCCTTTAAAAACAATTTACTAAATCTTTAACCACTTGGGAAACAGGAATTTACCCCTGTATTTTCTCCACATAAAAAAAAAAAAAAAATAAATCTGCACACATTTTTTCTCTCCTCAAAATTGAAAAGACAAAACAATCTTCCACATGATCTCTCCCCACAAACCCCAAACAAAAAATCTGCACACTTTTATCCCCTCTCCTCACTTTGGGAGATAAAAATAACCTGTTCCGCTTCTAAAAACTATGGCCTTCAAAATTTTCCCTTATCCCAAAAAAAACCGAACCAGGGGAATACATAACCCCGTAATCAATGAGGGCCTGCCGCCTCAAGAAAAATCCCCGCTTTTCCCCCAATTCCCTGTCTCATCTCTCTGAGAAAAATATACTGCCCCTCGAACTTCCCTTTTCCTTTGGGGATTTTCGGTCTCGTCTTTTCTTCCCCCGATTTCCCTGCCTCTTGGGGAAATGGGCGGGGTTCAAATCCTCTCCCTGGATTGGGACTGGTGGGCCTGAAATACCGGGATTTTTTCCCCCCACCCTGGCCATCTTCACCACCCCACGGGGGGAAAGGTGAAGGGTGAAGGGGAAGGGTAAAGGGGGAAGGGGGAAGGGGTGGGAAAAACCCAAAAAGTTCGGTAATAACCTGCTTCTCAAATTTAACATTTGAATTCTTTTCCTTTTTCTTTTTTTTAATTTTTTCCCCCCGTACTTTCCCCCACTATCTATCACTCACCTGGTAATAATGGTTTAGGGAAAAAGGCCACCGTCCCGACAGGGTTTGAGTCTCCCAGGGGCCCTCTGGGTGGGTTAAAAAATGGCCTTTCCCCCCTCTCCTAGTGAGTGCATACCAGTGTTCAAAACCATGACCAGCACCCTTTCCACCACCCTTTTTAAAATCTCCCCTCAGTGGTTTACTTTCCACCCAAGACCAAATTCGTTTTTTGAATTGGGCTACTCACAATTATTTTGGGGCCGGCCCCCTACACTAGTCAACCATATTTTAATATTCTTCCTTTAATGGGGGCACGGGGGAAAGATTCAAAATCACTAACTACATGTGAAGGGCGCACCAAATCCCCCTTTTGGGAGGCGCCGGGTTTTCCGGGTTTTCCCCGATGCTGGGAAAAATTTACGAGTTTTTTTGTGCCATTTTTTTCCCCCGAAACCCCGGGAAAAATCACGAGTTTTAAGTATTTTTGAAACCCCCCCATCCGGAAATAACACAGAGTTCAAAGTGAAAGTTTTGCCCCCGGGCCGGGAAAAATTTTACAGAGTTTTTTTGGTAATGTTTTACCCCCTGCCGGAAATTCCAAAAGTTCTAAGTGTCATGTCGTTTAAGTCCGGAAATATCACAGGTTTTTAATGTTCCCTGTTCTGCCCCCCGTGCCGGGAAATTTTCACGGGTTTTAAAAGTGATGGGTCTGCCCCTTTGGGGCTGGGAAAAACACAGAGTTCTAAGGTTTTTTTTTCTGGCCCCCCAAATGCCGGAAAAACACAGAGTTCTAAGTGTTTATGATCTGCCCCCCTTCCCCGGAAATATCACAGGGTTTTAATTCATGATCGCCCCCCTGCCGGAAAAAATAAAAGAGTTTTGAGTGTCATGTTCTGGCATACCACGAGTTCCCAAGTGGGCATGTTTTGAAACATACCACAAATTTTTAAGTGGGCATGTTTTTGAGCATACCCCAAAAGTTTTAAGTGTCATGTTTGAGCATTTTCACGAATTTAATTCCCCTGTTCTGACATATCCAAATTGTAAGGGGTCATGTTTCTGGGGCATAATTTCCCCGAGTTGTAATTTTCATTTCAAGCTTTCCACAGAGTTTGGTGCATGTTTAAGATATCCCCAGGTTTTTTGCGGCCCCTTTCCCGGGTAAAAACCAGGGACCGGACTTTTTTCACTTTTAAATCGGGGCCCCTGAGCACACTCTGCCAAAAACAAAGGGGCCCCGGAGTCACCATTGGCACCAACAGAATTCCCCCCCTTTACAATGGCTGGGGTCCCCAGACAAATTCCGGGGTTTCCCTTTTAAAGGGGGTCCAGGCGGGGTCACTATGGTCACCAACCGAATTCCGGTTTTTCCCCGGGTTCCCCTGAAGGGGTCCATGCAGGTCCACCACTGGTCAAATACAAAATTCCCCCGGGGGTTCCCAAAAGGGGTCCAGGCCCGTCACGACTGGGTTTTGATCCCGCAGAATTCCAGGGGTTTCCCCGGGCCCCCCAAAGGGGCCCAGGCAGGATGTCTTGGGCACCAGACAGAATTCCCCGGGGTTTTCCCCGGGGTTCCCTAAGGGGGTCCACAAGGGGTTTACCACGGCACCAACAGAATTCCGGGGTTCCCTTAAAGGGTTTCCCGGAAGGGGGTCACCACCGGTCCCCGGGCGAATTCCGGGGGTTTCCCCTTTAAAGGGTTTTCCGGCAGGGGGGTCACCACCGGTCCCCCGCGAATTTTCCCGGGGTTCCCCCTAAAGGGTTCCAGGCAGGGGTCACCACCGGGCACCTGACCGAATTCCAGGGTTCCCATAAAGGGGGCCCCCGGCAGTTTACCACCCGGGGCACCCAAAAGAATTCCCGTGTTCCCCCAAAGGGGTTTCCGGCCCGGGGGGCCCCCACCACTGTGGGCCCAGACAGAAAATTTCCAGGGTTTCCTAAACTTTAAGGGAGGGGTCCCAAAACTGGTCACCAACAGAATTCCAGGGTTGCCAACAAGGGCTCCAGGGGGGAGTCCCACTGGTTGCCAGACAGAAAATTTCCCCGGGGGCCCCCAAAGGGGTCCAGGCAGTCACCACGGCGGTTTTTCACAGGACAGAATTCCGGGGTTTTCCCTGAAGGTTTTCCGGGGGTCACCACTGGCTGGGCACCAGACAAAACCCAGGGTTCCCCGAAGGGGTCCAGGCGTCACCCCTTGGTTTCCAGACAGAATTTCCGGGTTTCCCCTAAGGGCTCCCGGGAGTCACCCGGGGTTTCCAACCCGCAAAATTTCCGGGTTTTCCAATTTAAAGGAAAACCCGGGGAGGAAAATCGCCCCCTGGGCACCAGACAGAAATTTCCCGGGGTTTCCCCTCAAACTCCAGGCTTTACCACTGGTTTTCCAGACAGAATTCCAGAGGTTTCCCCTAAATTTCCCAAAAGTCGCCATGGTCAACCCGACAAATTTCCCGGGTTCCCAAACAAACGCCCAGGGAGTCACCAAGGGGGGTGGTTTACCCCGAAAGAATTCCCCGGGTTTTTACCCTAAAGGGGTTTCCCGGGCAAAATCGCCCGGGGCAAACCAAAAAATTCCAGGGTTCCCATAAAGGGCTTCAGGGAGTCACCAATTTGGGTTTCCAGGGCAAATTCCGGGGGTTTCCCTAAAAGGGGTCCAGGGAGACGCCATGGGGCAACCAACAGAATTTTTCCGGGGCTCATTGTCTCAATGAACAGGGCTTGCACAAGCTTTAACACCCTCTTCGTTAACCCAAATTTTTCCTTATCCCGTGGTTATTTTTTTGAATTTTTCTCATAGTAAAATGGAACTTTTTTGCCCTTTCTCTTTGTTTCTAAAACCCCCCCCCCCCCACCCCCCCCCCCCCCCCCCCCCCCCCCCCCCCCCCCCCCTGAACAGTTTTTTTATCAAACATAAAAATCTATCAAATTTGGGCCCTAAACTTTTGTACTCCCCTGAATTTTTTGGAAGGGGTTTTTGGGGAATTTTTTTTTATTTGGGGGGGAAAAAAAAAAGGGTAAAGCCACCCCTTTCCAACGGCCGGGACAATTTAAATGTCTCAACCCCCGTCAAGTCAAAAGTATTTCAAAGGGTACACTTTTTTTCCCTTTTCTTCAACCCCCTTTTTTCCCCCCCGGGCTGAACCATTTTTGGAAACCCTTTTTCCCGGGGGGCAGAGAGGGGAACAGGGGACCATTCCGCGGGGGGACGAGGAAAGAACCCCGGGAGGGCCCTTTACTGCTGGGGGGACAGAGAATTTAAAACCGGAAAACCATTCACTGCTGGGTACGAGAGATGAACCAGGTAGCCATTCAAATGCTGGGGGGACGAGAATGAACCCGGTAGCCCCTTTACTCCCGGGGGACAGATGGTTACAAAAAAACAAATCCCACCCGTTAAAAAGGTGGGCTTCATGACCCTTTGGGTCCACAGCCCCACTAAATGCCTCTGCGCTGTCCTTTGAAAAAACTTGGGGGTATTCTCTATAAGGTGTGGGGGGGAAATAACAGAACTATTGAAGAATTTTGTCTCTATAAAAGGGGTTTGGGGGGGAACAACGAACTATAGGGGTATGTCTCAAAAAAAGGGGGTGGGGAAATAACAAAAACTATAGGAGGTATTTCTCTTTTAAGGGTTGGGGGTGAAAACAAAAAATAGGAGTATGTCTCTATAAGGTTGGTGGTAGGGGTTAACAGAAAATAGGAGGTATGTCCTTTTATAAAGGGGGGTGGGGGGTTAAAAATACTATACAGGTACTTTTCCATAATGGGGTTGGGGGGTTTAAAAGAACTATAGGGGGTATGTTATTAAGGGGTGGGGGGGGAAAAAAAAAAAACTATAGGAAAGGGATGTCCTGTAAGGTGTGGTGGGGGGTTTAAAAAAACAAAAGGAGGTTTGTCTCCCAAAGGGGTGGGGGGGGGCGGGAAAAGAAACCCCAAACTTTAGGGGTACGTCTAATTAATTGTATGGGGGAAATAAAAAGAACTATACGTGTGTCCTTTTTTAAGGTGTCGGGAAGGGGGGGGGGGAGGGGGGGGAGGGGGGGGAGGGGGGGGAGGGGGGGCTGAAAAGAACTAACCGGGTTTCCGGGCCATGAGAAAAGGGGAAAAAACTTTTTCTTCACACAGTCAAACAAATTTGGGTTTTTTTTTCACACGGGAATTTCCCTACCTGGGGAACGTTACCATTTTGGTTCATCCTCTCTTCCCCTCTCTCTCCCCTCTCCCCCCTCTTCCCCTCTCTCTCTCCCCTCCCTTTTCTTCCCCTCTCTCTCTCTCTCCCCTCTCTCTCTCTCTCCCCTCCTCTCTCCCCTAGTAATTTTCAGATAAAAGAAAAAATTCTTTGCTTGTACTTGCTGCCTTCCCCACCTTTTCCAATCCCTACTCCTTCCCCAAATTCCTTTTTTGGGGGCACACTTTAAGACGTGTTTAGCCGGTTTTCCCATTTTTTTTTTGGCACAGTGAAGGGCGTGTTCAACCTTCCTCCCTTTTTTTCCACATTGGAAAAACGTTTCAGCCGTTCCTCCCCCCCTTTTTTTCGGCAAAGTTTAAAACGTTTTCACCGGTTTCTCCATTTTTTGTCGGGCACAGTGAAGAAGTGTTCAACCCCGGTTTTCCCCCATTTTTTTCGGGCCCGTTGAAACTTTCCCGCCGGTTCCCCATTTTTGTCGGCCAAAAGTGAAAAAAAATGTTTAGGCAAATTCCTCCAATCTGTTGGAAGTGAAGAATTTTTTCGCGGTTTCCCCCTTGTTCTATTTGGCACAGTGAAAAGTGGTTTAGCAGGTTTCCCCCCGTTCTGTCGGCACAGTGAAAATTTTCACAAAGGGTTCCCCATTCTGTGGGACAGTGAAAAAGTGTGCCATCGTCACGTAAAGCATCGGTGTTCGGTAACCCGCTCGATCAAGTTTCACTCATTTTTAGCTCAACATAAGATGCTGTCGTTGATGTTTCTGTCTCGATGCTAGGACCATACATTTTGTTTTGTGCGGATTAAGGACCATTCGGTTTTGGTTGCACCATTCTAAGACATCAGTGATACTTTGTTGTAACGATATTTGTACAGACATGATGTTTGTATCACTACAGTGAAGAGAACTATCGTCAGCGAACAGATCACAGTTGACATCATTGTGAGATATGTGCATCGTAGGTCATTTATAAAAATACAGAAGAGAAGAGGTCCAAGACAGAGCCTTGTGGAACGCCACAGCTCACTATTCCTTCAGAGGAATAAGTACCGTTTAAGTAAACACGCTGGGTCCTGCTTTCAAGATATGACTGAAAGAAGGTGACTACTGCCGGATTTTGAACATATGCAGTCATTTTTTTTAATAATATGTTTGTGGTCTACAAGATCAAACGCTTTCTTAAAATCGAGGAAAACAGTTCCAGTGAGTTTTCTTTCGTTGATGGCTGATAGCCATGTATCACAGAGGCGTGTTAAGGCGTGTGCATGAGTGATTTTGACGAGAGAGAGAGAGAGAGAGAGAGAGAGAGAGAGAGAGAGAGAGAGAGAGAGAGAAGGAGATACATATACAGAGAGAGAGAGAGAGAGAGAGAGAGAGAGAGAGAGAGAGAGAGAGAGAGAGAGGAGTACATATACACAGAGAGAGAGAGAGAGAGAGAGAGAGAAGAGAGAGGAGAGAGAGAGAGAGAGAGAGAGAGAGAGAGAGAGACTCAGTCACTGACTGCGGCGTTGGCAGCACCAACGCTAATCCCCCTCCCCTCCCACCCCCCAAAAACAAATACCAATATCAAGTGCGACAACTGCCGCAGCCGCTGCCGCTGCCGCCGCTGGCGGGCTCAGAGCACAGAGAGAGACAGAGACAGAGAGGGGAGTGGGGGCGACGGGGCTGGCAGCAGATAGAAAGGAGGGGGAGGGTTGGCGGTGATTTAAAGGACGCACGTACAGGTGTGGCACAAGCTAGGCAGCGTGTTCCGGAGAAAGCGAATAAGAGCAAGCTTCTCAGTCCAGGAACTTGAGGGGTGAGAGAGTGTGTGCGTGTGCTGAGCGTTACGTTTCAGGACATGTGGAGTGGGACCGTTCCCACAGTCAGTGCACAATCTGACCGCTGTTGAAAGCCGCGCAGAGGGCCACAGGAGTTGTGAGGTATGGCAGGGGGACTTCACATTACTTCTAATACAGCAATTGGCAGCGTCATTATCGTTGAACCTGTGTGTGTTGTGGTGGGGTGTGTGTGTGTGTGTGTGTGTGTGTTGTGTGTGTGTGTGTGTGTAGTCTGCAGCAAGGTTATGTTGGTTTTTTTTATTCTCGATGATGATAATGAGGATGATGATATTATTATCATTTTTGTTAGTTTTGTTAGTATTGTTATTATTATTATTATTATATTATTATTATTATTATATTATTATTTATTATTATACTATTATATTATTATTATTATCGTCATCATTATTGTTATCATTATTAATATCATTATCACCATCGTCATCATTGTTATTGTTGTTTTTGTTTTTCAAATGGAGTTTTAGATACCTGCGTGTAAAAGCACAATTAAAAAAAAAGACCTCAGGAATGGTGTCAGCAATTTAAAGAAGTATTCATGGCAGAAAATAATAATATGGTGTAAGCAATAAATCATTGTAGCTGAATGGAGAAGGATTCAATGAGAAAAATATGTTGTTAGCAATCAATTATTGTAACTGAGTAGATTTTCCTTCAGAAAGACTTGGATGATCACGTTTCTTTCTCTTCAAGCTCCGTCTGTTTGACAGAGCAGACTGATTGATGGAAAATTGTGTGGAAAAGTTGACGACGACAGTGGAGAGGCAAAAGCAGCGATCATTAGAAGCGCAGTTTTCTATTGTATAGGAGTCTGTTCGAAAGCAGCAAAGGTTCTTTCGTTCGTGCGCGCGCGCGCGCGCGCGCGCGCGCGCGCGTGTGGTTGTGTGTGTGTGTGTGTGTGTGTGGTGTGTGTGTGTGTGTGTGTGTGTGCGTGGTGTGTGCGTGCGTGCGTGCGTGCGTGCGTGCCGTGCGTGCGTGCGTGCGTGCGTGCGTGCGTGTGTGTGTGTGTGTTGTGTTATATATAGAAAAAAATGTACAGTTTTAAATGGCTTGGATGATGGAAGAAGGAACAAAAGTCATTGATTGTCATGAACGAAGACGGCTCGTTTGTCTGAAAACAAGTTTTCATCTTATTCAAAGTCTCTCTCTTCTCTCTCTCTCTCTCCCCTCTCTCTCTCTCTCATCTCTCTCTCTCTCTCTCTCTCCTCTCTCTCTCTCTCCTCTCTCTCTCCAGAGAAAGAGAGCGACTTGGGTTTGTGTCTGATGTTTACTGTAGTTTGTAAGGCAACGAGTCATGTACTTCCCTATAAGGTGTCGGGTGGGGGGAGGGGGGAGGAGGTTGGCTGGTGTGGTCTGCGTTTTGTTCGGACAAATAATGTCTCGTTCGGAAGGCAACACTACCCACACGTCAACGGTTTGAATTCATTTCCTTGCTTTGTTTTTTTTACTGATTTTTCTCTCCCTTAAGGTTTCATCATTACGTTCTTCACTCCACTCTTCTCTCTCTCCTCTCTCTCCCCCTCTCTCTCCTCTCTCCCCTCTCTCTCTCTCTCTCTCCTCTCTCCTCCTCTCTCTCTCTCCTCTCTTTCACAACATATACATATATTTATAGATACATATTAAATTCTCAGTATTCTCTGTAAACTCCGCAACGTGCCACGACAAGACATAATCAAAAGGTATTGTTGAATAAAATGAATATTAAAACAAGTTGAACATCTTTTTTTTTCCAAAAGAAAATTGTCCCTTTGGGAAAAGATGTTCAACTTGTTTAGATATTCACATTGAGGGGAGAGAGAGAGAGAGAGAGAGAGAGAGAGAAGAGAGAGAGAGAGAGAGAGAGAGAGAGAGAGAGAGAGAAGAGAATTGATTGATTGATTGATTGATTGATCTTTAATACACAAGGATGGAAATTTTAGGCCAAAGCCTTGTCTTACAATCTGTCCTTGTCATGCATACATTATTTCAGCACATATCATTCATACTGACAATTCAACATAGCAACATGGTAATCTAATTCAACAATGATAAGCAAACTACTCATAAAAGCACTAATGAGATGGGGGATGGTAAAACAGAAGGAAACTTACAAACAAACAAACAAACAAAAAACTACAGAGGGAGAGGTTTGAGGAGGGTGGGGAAGAGAGAATGGAGGTAGGGGGAGGAGAAAAGGGATGGTAACAGAGGGGGAGTGGGGATGAGCGATTTTAAGGGAGTAAGTTTTATGTTTAGACGATTTATTCAAAGTAGGGTTTCACAGAAGACTTAGCGAATGGACGCTAATCATTGTAATCGAATAATTTAACTACTGAGACATAAAATGTTTATGCAAATGTTCCTTGAAAAGTTTTAGAGTATTCATGTTTTGTAGATTCGGTGGAAGTGAGTTCCAGACATATGGTCCAGAGTAAGCTAGGCTTGTTTTGTATAAATCAATGCGTGCGTAGGGAAAGGAAAATTTCGTCGAGCCAGAAAAGCTGTTTGATCTTTTAAAAAGGGCATTGATATAACATGGCATAGTATCTGTCAAAATTGTAAACATAAATGATGCCTTGTTGAATTCCAATTGCCTATTCAGAGGAAGTATGTTCAGCGCTTTTAGTTTTTCGTCTGTTGTTAGAGTACAGCTGGATGGAGTAGCTTTGCTGCACGTCTATGGAGAGAATTCAGCCTTTTTTGTGGACGTCACTACTGCCGTCCCCACTGTTGAGGCGTAATTGATACGTGACATTATGTGTGCATTGAAGAAAGTTTAAGCACATTACTGTTGACGTAGCGCTTTACTTGAGATAACAGGAAAAGGTGTTTTGAGACTACCTTGCATACGTTATTGAGATGAGATTGCCATTTCAATTCTTTATCTATTGTTAACCTAAAACACGATGCTCGTCTACCTGCTCGATAGAAGTGCCATTCAACTGAAGTTTTAGGCAAGAGGAGTCAACTGGTGTTTTTGGCGGGTAGCTATAATGATATATTTGGTTTTGGCTGGGTGTATGACCATTGAGTTTGAATGACACCAGTCTGATACGTCGTTTAGACTTTCCTGGAGAGAAGTTTCTATTGTCTGTAGATCACTACCATTCGTTTTTGGGGTGACGAGTCATCAGCAAATAAATCTGTCGTGACCTTTTCATCTGATACGGACAATGGTAAATCATTGATGAAGATGCAGAATAGTAGGGGGCCAGTACAGAGCCCCGTGGGACTTCATGTCTGACAAAGTCTGAAGCGGAGGTTTTTGCCATTAAGCACCACATACTGAGTCCTATCGTTCAAGTATGATTGGAATAATGAGATTTGTCGGGGTATGGTTCAAGTAGACAGATAGTTTCTTTGGAAGAATGGAATGATCAACAAGATCAAACGCCTTTTTGAAGTCAAGAAGAGAGAGAGAGAGAGAGAGAGAGAGAGAGAGAGAGAGAGAGAGAAGAGAGAGAGAGAGGACAGACAAGAGAGAAGAGACAGAGACAGATAGACGGAGATAGATAGATAGATAGATAGATAGATTGATAGACATTTATATTCTTTTTGTCGACTGGCTGAGGGAATCTCCGAGGAAATCCAAACAGAGACTGTTTTCTGCAAACTGAGTGAGGTCGGAGCTGATGTCACGGCCAACCCTGTAGTAATCTGTCATTGAGGACCACTCCACCAGTTGGCGCGTTCTCACCTTCTCTGCCTTTCTCTTCTGACCCCCGAGAATAGGTACAAAGACTTTCTTTATATATGATATTCTTCATCTTTTTTTTCTTTTCTTTTTTTTCGTTAGTTGAAAAGTGAGGTAACTGCAGGCGAAATTCAAACACATTTTTTGTAAATGTTTGAAATAGCCATGACAGATACCACAGTTGTTTGAAATAGCCATGCCAGATACCACAGTTGTTTGAAATAGCCATGCCAGATACTACAGTGTTTGAAATAGCCATGACAGATACCACAGTTGTTTGAAATAGCCATGACAGATACCACAGTTGTTTGAAATAGCCATGACAGATACTACAGTTGTTTGAAATAGCCATGCCAGATACCACAGTTAAACGTTTTATCTTGTACTCTTATCGCTCATGTTGTCTGGCGGAGTTATTTCAAATACTTCTCTTTTCTTTTCGTGTTTTTTCATTGCTCATTCTTCCCTTTCTCTTAGCTCCCACTGTCCGTCACCAGTCCCTTTGGGAGGCAGCCGAGTTGTCCTGTTCTGCCCCGATGCTGGAAATATCACAGAGTTTCTTAGTGCCATGTTCTGCCCCCGAAGCCGGAAATATCACAGAGTTAAAAGTGTTCTGATCTGCCCCCAGTCCCGGAAATATCCAGAGTTTTTTGTGTCATGATCTGCTCATGGTGCCAAAATTTATCACAGAGTTTCAAAGTGTCATGATCTGCCCCCGGCCGGAAATATCACAGATTTTCTGTGTAATTTTCTACCCCGGTCCCGGAAATATCACAGAGTTCTAAGTGTCATGATCTGCTCAATGGTGCCGGAAATATCACAGATTTTCTAAGTGTCCATGTTCTGCCCCCAGTCCCGGGAAAATATCACAGAGTTCTAAGAGTGATGGATCTGCCATGGTGCTGGAAATTCACAGAGTTCTAAGTGTCATGTTCTGCCCCCACTGCCGGAAATATCCAGAGTTCTAAGTGTCATGATCTGCCCCAGTCCCGGAAATATCACAGAGTTCTAAGTGTCATGATCTCGCCCCCAGTGCTGGAAATATCACAGAGTTCTGAGTGTCATGTTCTGGCATACCACAGAGTTCTAAGTGTCATGTTCTGAGCATACCACAAAGTTCTAAGTGTCATGTTCTGAGCATACCACAGAGTTGTAAGTGTCATGTTCTGAGCATATCACAGAATTGTAAGTGTCATGTTCGAGCATATCACAGAGTTGTAAGTGTCATGTTCTGAGCATATCACAGGTTGTAAGTGTCATGTTCAGAGCATACCACAGAGTTCTGAGTGTCATGTTCTAAGCATATCACAGAGTTTTAAGGGGCCCCTCCATGATAGAAACCAGTGAGGGACGTGTTCACTTAACTGGGGTCCCACTGAGCACACTCTGCCAGGAGACGAAAGGGCTCCAGGCAGTCCCCACTGGTCACCAGACAGAATTCCAGGCAGTCACAACTGGCTGTGGTCACAGACAGAATTCCAGGGTTCCCATAAAGGGCTCCAGGCAGGAGTCACTACTGGTCACCAGACAAAATTCCAGGTTTCCCAGGTTCCCATGAAGGCTCCATGCGGGAAAGTCACCACTGGTCACCAGACAAAATCCGGGGTTCCCATAAAGGGCTCCAGGCAGTCACGATGGCTATGATCACAGACAAAAATTTCCGGGTTCCAGGTTCCCATGAAGGGCTCTAGGCAGGTCATCACTGGTCACCAGACAGAATTCCAGGTTCCCAGGTTCCCATAAAGGGGCTCCAGCAGGAGTCACCACCGGTCACCAGACAGAATTCCGGGTTCCCAAAAAGGGGTTTCCCAGGCAGGAGTCACCACCGGTCACCTGACAGAATTGGGGGTTCCCATAAAGGGTTCCAGGCAGGAGTCCCACCGGTCACCAGACAGAATTCCGGGGTTCCATTAAGGGTTCCAGGCAGGAGTCACCACCGGTCACCTGACAGAATTCCCAGGGTTCCCATAAAGGGCCCCAGGCAGTCACCACGGGTCACCAGACAGAATTCCATGTTTCCCACAAAGGGCTCCAGGCGGGATCACCACCAGCTGTGGTCACCAGACAGAATTCCAGGGTTTCCATAAGGGCTCCAGGCAGGAGTCAACACTGGTCACCAGACAGAATTCCGGGGTTGCCAACAAGGCCCAGGCGGGGAGTCCCCAAACTGGTTGCCAGACAGAATTCCGGGGTTCCATAGAGGCTCCAGGCAGTCACCACTGGTTGGGGTTTCACAAGAAAGAATTCCAGGGTTTCCATAAAGAGTTCCAGGCTTCACCACTGGCTGTGGTCACCAACAAAATCCAGGGTTCCCATGAAGGGCTCCAGGCAGTCACCTCTGGTTACCAGACAGAATTCCAGGGTTCCCATGAAGGGCCCAGGCAGTAAACCACTGGTCCCAGACAAAATTCCAGGGTTGCCATAAAGGACTCCAGGCAGAAGTCCCCCACTGGTCACCGGGACAGAATTCCAGGGTTCCCATCAGAGCTCCAGGCAGTCCCCCACTGGTTACCAGACAGAATTCCAGAGTTCCCATAAAGGGTTCCAGGCAAAAGTCGCCACTGGTCACCAGACAGAATTCCAGGGTTCCCCATCAAGCGCTCCAGGCAGTCACCACGGCTGTGGTACCGACAGAATTCCAGGGTTACATAAAGGTTCCAGACAGAAATCGCCAGTGGTCACCAGACAGAATTCCAGGGTTCCCATAAAGGGCTGCAGGCAGTCACCAATGGTTACCAGACAGAATTCCCGGGGGTTTCCCATAAAGGGCTCCAGGCAGAAGTCGCCACTGTCACCAACAGAATTCCAGGTTCTCATGTGTCGTCAATGAACATTCTTGACATGCTTTAACACCCCTTTTGTTGAAAACCCATTCTTCCTTAGTCCTGTGGTTATTTTTTCTGAATTTATTCTCATAGTAAATGGAAGGCTTGTTTGCTACTCTTAGTTTCTAACCCCCCCCCCCCCCCCCCCCCCGTGAACCATTTTACAGAGGTTATCAAACAGTAGAAATCTGATCATTGAGACCCTGGAGCTTTTTGTACTCCCCTGCATTTTTGGAAGGGTTGATGGTGAATTTTTTTATTTGGGGGGGAAAGAAAGAAAGGTAAAGCCTCCCTTGCCAACTGGGCCGTACAATGAACTTCTCACCTCGTCAAGTCACAGTATTTCAAAGATAGCACTTTTCCCTTTTCTCACCGCCTTTTTCCCCCTGGTCTGAACCAGGTTAGGTAACCATTTACTGCTGGGTGGACAGAGAGGTGAATCAGGTAGCCATTCACGCTGGGTGGACAGAGAGATGAACCAGGTAGCCATTCACGCTGGGTGGACAGAGAGATGAACCCGGGAGCCATTCACTGCTGGGTGGACAGAGGATAACCAGGTAGCCCTTCACTGCTGGGTGGACAGAGAGATGAACCAGTAGCCATTCACTGCTGGGTGGACAGGTGGTTATCAAGCCGTACAAATCCCACCCTGTAAAGCTGGACTTCATGACCCTTAGCTCCCACCCCACTACAAGCCTCTGTCGCTGTCCTTTGCTACCCACTGGAGGTAATGTCTCTATAAAGGTGTGGTGGGGAACTAACGAAACTATTAGAGATATGTCTCTATAAGGTGTGGTGGGGAACTAACAGAACTAAGGAGGTATGTCTCTATAAAGGGGTGGTGGGGAACTAAAAGAACTATAGGAGGTATGTCTCTTAAGGATGTGGTGGGTGAATTAACAGAACTATAGGAGGTATGTCTCTATAAGGTGTGGTGGTAGGGATAACAGAACTATAGGGGTTTTGTCTCCCATAAGGTGTGGTGGGATTAACAGTACTATACGAGGTACATCTCTATAAGGTGTGGTGGGGGGTTAACAGAACTATTTGGAGGTATGTCTCTATAGGGTGGTGGGGATTAACAGAACATAGGAGGTATGTCTCTGTAAGGTGTGGTGGGGGATTAACAGAACTATAGGAGGTATGGGCTCTATAAGGTGTAGTGGGGGCGGATGACCAACAGAACTATAGGAGGTACGTCTATAAGGTGTGATGGGGAACTAAAACGAAAATATACGTGTGTCTCTTTAAGGTGTCGGGAGAGGTGGGGGGAGGGGGGGAGGGGAGGAGGAGGGGGGGAGGAGGGGGGGCTGACAGAACTAAGCCGGATTCTGCTATGAGCAAGGGACGAACATTTTTCTTCACACAGTCAGAAACACATTTGGGTTTTTTTCACACGGAATTCCATACCTGGCGAACGTTACCATTTCTGGTTCATCGCCCCCCTCTCTCTCTCTCTCTCTCTCTCCTCTCTTCTCTTCTTCTCTCTCCCCTCTCTCTCCCTCTCTCTCTCCCCTCTCTCTCCTCTCTCTCTCTCTCTCTCTCTCTCTCTCTCTCTCCCCTAGTCATTGTCATGATGACGGAAGAATTCTTTGCTTGTACTTGCTGCCTTGCCCGAACTGTTCCATATCTCCTACTCCTCCCGAAATTCCTTTTGGCGGCACACTGAAGACGTGTTCAGCGTTCCTCCATTTTTGTCGGCACAGTGAAGAGTGTCAGCGTCCTCATTTGTGTGGCACAGTGAAGAACGTGTTCAGCGTTCCTCTTTATGTCGGCACAGTGAAGAGTGCAGCGGTCTCAGTTGCGGCACAGTGAAGAGGTTCAGCGGTCTCATTGTGGCACAGGAAACTCAGCCGGTTCCTCCATTTTGTCGCACAGTGAGAATGTCACAGTTCCTCCGATCGTTGGCACAGTGAGATGTTCACAGGTTTCCATTCTGTCGGCACAGTGAAGAAGTGTTCACAGTTCCTCCAGTTCTGTCGGCACAGTGAGAATTTCACAGTTCCTCCTTCTGTCGGCACAGTGAAGTGTCAGCGTCCTCCTTGCCAGTGAAATGTTCAGCAGTTCCTCCTCTTTCTTCACATGAAATGTTCGCAGTCCTCCAGTCTGTCGGACAGTGAAGAATTCTGTTCCTCCGTTCTGTGGCACCGGGGAAGTATTCACGTCCTCCGATCTTTTGCGCACATGAAGAGTGTTCAGCGTTCCTCCTGTTCGTCGGCACAGTGAAGAGTGTTCAGCGGTTCCTCCTTTTTGTCGACAGTGAAGACTGTTCCGTTCATCCTGGGTTGTCACTTCTTTCTGTCGGTCAAGTGAGTACTTGTCAGTCCTGGGTTTTGTCACCCTCTGTCATTGTCTCACTGTCAGTCCATGGGTTTCACTCTGTCATTGTCTGTCCTGCAGTCCATGGGGTTTTGTCACCTTCTGTCATTGTCTGCCTGTCAGTCCAGGGTTTTGTCATTCTCTTTCTGTCATTGTCTGCTGTCAGCCATGAGGTGTCACTTGCATTGTCTGTCTGTCAGTCAGGGTTTTTGTCACCTGTCATTGCTGTCTGTCAGCATGGGTTTTCACTCTCCTTTCTGTCTGGCCGTGTCAGCATGGGCTTTTTCACTCCCTTTCTGTCTGCACTGTACAGAGGCTTTGTCACTTCTGTCCATTGTTGTCCGCATCCAGTGGGTTTTTCACTTCTTCCATTGTCTGTTGTCAGTCCATGGGCTTTTGTTCACTCTCCTGTCATTTCTGTCCTGTCAGTCATGGGCTTTGTCAGCTCTTGTCCATTTCTGTCTGCGTCCATGGGTTGTCATCCTGTCATGTACTTCCTGTCAGCCATGGGGTTTGTCACTCTCAGTATTGTCGCCGTCAGTCCAGGGGCTTTGTCATCTGTCATTGGTCCTGTCTGTCAGTCCTGGGCTTTCACTCTTGTAAATTGTTGTCTTCTCATGCGGTTTTGTCACTCTCTGTATTGTCTGTCCTGCAGTCCATGGTTTGTCAACTCTCCTTTCGTCATGTTGCCTCCAGTCATGGGCTGTCACCTGTCATGTCAGTCTGTCAGTCATGGTTTGTCACTCTCCTTTCTGTCATGTTGTGCACAGTGCCATGGGTGCCTCTTTGTCCAGTAGCTGCTTCTTGTCATTGTCTGACTGCCAGTCCATGGGGCTGTTCTGTCATTCTTCCTTTCGTTCACTTTGTCTGCTACCTGCCAGTCCATGGGGCTTTTGTCGTCCACTTCTGTCATTGTCTGCCTGTCAGTCCATGGGGCTTTTGTCACTCCCCTTTCTGTCATTGTCTGACCTGCCAGTCCATGGGGCTTTTGTCACTTCTCTTCTTCTGTCATTGTTCATTTTCTGTCAGTCCATGGGGCTTTTTTTGTCACCTCCTTGTTTGTCATTGTCTGTACCTGCCAGTCCATGGGGTTTTGTCACTCCTTTCTGTCATTGTCTGTCCTGTCGTCCATGGGCGTTTTGTCACTCTCCTTTCTGTCATTGTCTGTCCTGTCAGTCCATGGGGCTTTTGTCACTTGTCATTGTCTGACTGCCAGTCATGGGCTTTTGTCACTTGTCATTGTCTGACCTGTCAGTCCATGGGGCTTTTGTCACTCTCCTTTCTGTCATTGTCTGTCCTGTCAGTCCATGGGGCTTCTGTCACTCTCCTTTCTGTCATTGTCTGCCTGTCAGTCCATGGGGCTTTTGTCACTCTCCTTTCTGTCATTGTCTGTCCTGTCTGTCCATGGGGCTTTTGTCACTCTCTGTCATATGTCTGTCCTGTCTGTCCATGGGGCTTTTGTCACTCTCTGTCATTGTCTGTCCTGTCAGTCCATGGGCTTTTGTCACTCTCTGTCATTGTCTGTCCTGTCAGTCCATGGGGCTTTTGTCACTCTCTGTCATTGTCTGTCCTGTCATCCATGGGGTTTTTGTCACTCTCTGTCATTGTCTGTCCTGTCAGTCCATGGGGTTTTTGTCACTCTGTCATTGTCTGACCTGTCAGTCCATGGGGCTTTTGTCACTCCCCTTTCTGTCATTGTCTGTCCTGTCAGTCCATGGGTTTTGTCACTCTCTGTCATTGTCTGTCCTGTCAGTCCATGGGGTTTTTGTCACTCTCCTTTCTGTCATTGTCTGTCCTGTCGTCCATGGGGCTTTTGTCACTCTCCTTTCTGTCATTGTCTGTCCTGTCAGTCCTGGCGCTTTTGTCACTCCTGTCATGGTCGTCCTTCTGTCATGGGCTTCTGTCACTCCCCTTTCTGTCATTTGTTTTCAGTTATTTTGGGGTGCTTTTTTCTTCTTTCCTTCCTTCTTTTGTGTCCGTCTTCCCCTGCGTCTTCCTGCCTCAACAGTTCTCTGAAACATGTTCCTTTAGTGAGGTCATTGTGTTTTGGTGCACTGGCATACCAACGTGAGTTTTGTTGTTGTTGTTGTTTCTCTTTCTTAACTGCTGGCAGTAGGTGTCCAGATGGTGCCATGTGCTGTTGATAGTGTAACGCACTTGTTCCAAGGAAATACGGTCAATGTGTATGTTGTTCAGTTTCTTGCGGTAACTTTCCATTTTCATGGCTTCGATTCTTCTGTTCGTTCCCAACGTGAGGGTCTGACGTCTATACTGGAAGATACATCACTACACACAGCAGCTCGACCCTTGTGTTGCATACAGGTGTTGTTGCCTTCCATGCAGGGTTCATTTGGACAGGTCGACAGTGCTGCGCTTGTCCTTAAAGGGGTTTGTGCTTTGGATTTCTCGTAGCTGACAGTTCCCTGGTCAGCAAACGTTGAACAGCTCCTAGTGTCTCTCCATTGACAGTTATATCAGTACTGTTGGACAGCTCCTAGTGTCTCTCCATTGACAGTTATATCAGTACTGTTGGACAGCTCCTAGTGTCTCTCTATTGACAGTTATATCAGTACTGTTGAACAGCTCCTAGTGTCTCTCTATTGACAGTTATATCAGTACTGTTGAACAGCTCCTGGTGTCTCTCTATTGACAGTCATATCTGTACTGTTGGACAGCTCTAGTGTCTCTCCATTGACAGTTATATCAGTACTGTTGAACAGCTCCTGGTGTCTCTCTATTGACAGTTATATCAGTACTGTTGGACAGCTCCTGGTGTCTCTCTATTGACAGTTATATCTGTACTGTTGAACAGCTCCTAGTGTCTCTCTATTGACAGTTATATTGTACTGTTGAACAGCTCCTAGTGTCTCTCTATTGACAGTTATATCAGTACTGTTGAACAGCTCCTAGTGTCTCTCCATTGACAGTTATATCAGTACTGTTGAACAGCTCCTAGTGTCTATCTATTGACAGTTATATCAGTACTGTTGACCAGCTCCTGGTGTCTCTCTATTGACAGTTATATCAGTACTGTTGAACAGCTCCTAGTGTCTCTCCATTGACAGTTATATCAGTACTGTTGAACAGCTCCTAGTGTCTCTCTATTGACAGTTATATCAGTACTGATGAACAGCTCCTAGTGTCTCTCCACTGGCTGTTCTATCAGTACTGTTGAACAGCTCCTAGTGTCTCTCCACTGACATTTCTATCAGTACTGATGGTAGTGGTGTGACTAGCCATCAACGTGATCTTCTCGGCGCCGATATCCATGCTGTATCTTGTTGATGTGTCATCCTATCCTTTAACGAGCTTGGCGAGTTCCTGCTCCTTTGGTAACAGGCCATCGATGTCATATGCAAATGGAAGGTTCGTGACGGCTCGGCTCCCGACACCGACATGATCTCCAAGCGCTTTAGGCATGCTTCGCTTCAGACCAACGTTGAAAAGTGTGTGAAACAGAAGGAAGCCCTGACCAAGTCCAGCTGAAGAAGGGAATCGCTGTCCGACAGCTCCCTGTATGAGCGCTGCGCTGGTCGCTATGTTGTATAGTGGCTGCATCAGCTGTTGCCCCATGTTGTAGTCTGGTTGGGCTTGGGTTTGCTTTTTTCAGCCTATAGCCGCTCCTGTCACACTCTGTTGTATGCCTTCTTGAAGTCTGTGAAGACATGGTGTCGTATGCCTTCTTGAAGTCTGTGAAGACATGGTGTCGTATGCCTTCTTGAAGTCTGTGAAGACGTGGTGTCGTATGCCTTCTTGAAGTCTGTGAAGACATGGTGTCGTATGCCTTCTTGAAGTCTGTGAAGACATGGTGTCGTATGCCTTCTTGAAGTCTATGAAGACATGGTAGAACTTGCTCTGGTGCTGGGGTGCTTTAGGCAAAGGGTGAACCGGTCAGAGATGTGATGAATGGTACTGCACGGCCCCAGCCTGCTGCTCAGTAAGAACGGCGTCTGCCTGCAGCTGTAACCGATGTCCAACGGTTCCCAGCATCGCCTGTAGCTATGGCTGATCAGCTGTAACCAATGTCCTGTAGCATCGCCTGTAGCTATGGCTGATCAGCTGTAACCGATGTCCTGTAGCAGCGCCTGTAGCTATGGCTGATCAGCTGTAACCGATGTCCTGTAGCATCGCCTCAAGCTAATTGGCTGATCAGCTGTAACCGATGTCCTGTAGCATCGCCTCAAGCTATGGCTGATCAGCTGTAACCGATGTCCAATGTTTCCAGCATCCCCTGTAGCTATGGCTGATCAGCTGTAACCGATGTCCAATTTTCCAGCATCCCCTGTAGCTATGGCTGGTCAGCTGTAACCGATGTACGATGGTTTCCAGTATCACCTGTAACTATGGCTGATCAGAGCTTTGCTGGTATGATTGATCAGAGCTTTGCTGCTATGGCTGATCAGACTGATAGAGCGGAAGTTCTGGCTGTGGTGGAGATTTCCATTTCTCGGGATGGGTCAGATTAAATGAGTTGTGACAAACAATTCGGCCAAGTTTGCTGAAAACAATATTTGGTTCTTGTCTTACCTCTATAACTTTCAACTTTGGAAACTTTTTTTCAACATGAGTCTGTGTTATGCTTAAACGCTAAAGTTAGTCTACATTTTTCAAACTTAAGTATTTGATTTCTGGTATTACATAACATAACACAAAAAACTCAATGAGCCAATTCAATCCATCAAACATACCAAGACATACATACCAGCAAATACGCACATTTAATTCACTAAATACATCCATAGGTACATACGTTCACAAGTACACACATGCATTACGTCAGATTTGAAAACAAAAATTGCACTGTATAGTACTATGCTACGTTGTATTACAGGCGAAATAGAAGTTGAAAGCGTATCCTTTAGAGACGCATAAAGTGACCGGGAGTCCATTAAAACCGTAATGGACATCCAGCTGTTATTCCTGTCCTCTGAAGATCATTGTATACAGCACAGTGCACGCTACAGTGTACAGTATAGTGTACAGCACAGTGCACGCTACAGTGTACAGTATAGTGTACAGCACAGTGCACGCACAGTGTACAGTATAGTGTACAGCACAGTGCACGCTACAGTGTACATATAGTGTACAGCACAGTGCACGCTACAGTGTACAGTATAGTGTACAGCACAGTGCACGCTACAGTGTACAGTAAGTGTACAGCACAGCGCACAACACACACAGGAAACGACTACAATCTCATGGCAGGAGGGAACATGCAGAAGCAACGACTGCATAGAAAGGATTTATTGTCCGATCAAACATTATTCTCGGCTTTTCTCCGTTTTCCCGCTTCTTGTTACGGTTGCTGTTGTTTTTCAGGCTCTTCTACATTGTAATGTCATACACATCTGGCATATTTGATTAGCTCAGGAACACATGAAGTGGAAAATTGAACTGTAAGAAAAATGCTTGGATTCCAGGAGCAACACAAGGCTTATTTCACACACAGCAGGAAATGTCCGCCATCACTTCTCTGTGTTGTCTTGTGTAACAAAAAACTTATTTTACACCTTGTCCTGCGTGTTCATGTGGGAGTTCCAATTCATACAAACACTTACAAATGTTATAAAGAAACAAATATCTTACCACTTAATGAGAAGCGAATATTGGATGCATATTGTCAGAAGTCTTTCTGTTGAAAATTCAGTTACTGAAGAAATACTGATGGATTCCAGTAAAGATTTTCCTAAGAGTTCGAAAAACACATCATACATCCAACCAGTTAGAAACTACACATCTGAATTTATGTCACATTGTAATATAGATATTACTGCTATACCAAAATTTCCTGCGGTACCTTCAATGCCTCCTTGGGAGCACCTAAATGCTTCTTTTGATTACGAATACACTGTGTTAAAGAAAAGTGATAATGTAAATATCTTAACAACTGAAGTTCGTGAACATTTAGAAAACAGCTATCCAAATCATTTAAAAGTGTTTACAGATGGGTCGGTAATGGAATCCTCTGACAGTGGTTCTGGCTTTATAATACCAACTTTAAATGTCAGGAAATCATTATCATTTAGGAAAGGGGTTTTCAATTTATACCTCAGAATTATATGCAATACTGAAGGCTTTGATGTACATATATGATACACCAATTGCTTTATATAAAATCCTATTGTGTGTTGATTCCAAATCTGTTTGCAATCACTAGAGCGTTGGGACTGCATACCTGGAACACTAAATATTCTCATGGTATTACTTGTGTCTGCGGATAAAACATTTCCGTACGTCATCTTTTGTTTGAATGCTCAGTGTTGACCTCGCTCAATCAGGAGAAAGGTATTGAGATGAATAACTTTGATAATGTCAATACTGTCTTATATGGTTCATGTGTTGCTGAAATTGCCATGGTTGTTTCACAGTCACAGGTTGCAAAATTTTTATAAAGATCGCAACTTTGTATACCTTTAGGGTATTTCACTTATGTAAATATGCATATGTCAGATGTGGGTTTGAAAGAACTAGATCTAGATAAGTTGAGTGAGTGTAAAAGTTTTTTTTTTCGTTTTTGTTTTCTTTAACAAGTGTCTAATATCATCTGACGATGAAAAGACATTAAACAAACCTCTGAACTGAACTGAACTGAACTGTGTGTTCATGTGTATTGTTATTTTACGCCTTGTTCTGTGTGTTCATGTGTGTTGTTATTTTACACCTTGTTCTGTGTGTTCATGTGTATTGTTATTAAACACCTTGTTCTGTATGTTCATGTGTATTGTTATTTTACACCTTGTTCTGTGTGTTCATGTGTGTTGTTATTTTACACCTTGTTCTGTGTGTTCATGTGTGTTGTTATCTTACACCTTTTTCTGTGTTCATGTGTATTGTTATTTTACACCTTGTTCTGTGTGTTCATGTGTGTTGTTATTTTACACCTTGTTCTGTGTGTTCATGGGAATTGCTATTTTACACCTTGCTGTGTGTTCATGTATATTGTTATTTTACACCTTGTTATGTGTGTTTATGTCTATTGGACTCGTTGTCAGTGACGCTGTCACCTGTTCTCCTTTGACTTGAGTTGTGTGACAATAGAGGTGATTCTGGCATGTATATACATACAGCACACAGATCTCACCTTGACTTGAGTTGTGTGGCGATAGAGGTGATTCTGGCATGTATATACATACCGCACACAGGTCTCACCTTGACTTGAGTTGTGTGGCGATAGAGGTGATTCTGGCATGTATATACATACCGCACACAGGTCTCACCTTGACTTGAGTTGTGTGGCGATACAGGTGATTCTGGCATGTATATACATACCGCACACAGATCTCACCTTGACTTGAGTTGTGTGACAATAGAGGTGATTCTGACATGTATATACATACCGCACACAGGTCTCACCTTGACTTGAGTTGTGTGGCGATAGAGGTAATTCTGGCATGTATATACATACCGCACACAGGTCTCACCTTGACTTGAGTTGTGTGGCGATACAGGGGATTCTGGCATGTATATACATACCGCACACAGGTCTCACCTTGACTTGAGTTGTGTGACGATAGAGGTGATTCTGGCATGTATATACATACCGCACACATATCTCACCTTGACTTGAGTTGTGTGGCGATAGAGGTGATTCTGGCATGTATATACATACCGCACACAGATCTCACCTTGACTTGAGTTTGTGGGCGATAGAGGTGATTCTGGCCTGTATATACATACCGCACACAGATCTCACCTTGCCATCCTTTAACGACACCCCACCCCCACCCCCACCCCAAGCCTCCTCCCCCTCCACCCCCCTCCCTCCACCCTCATAGGCCTGCTTTCCGCATCCCTCACTCTACCCCCACGCTCCCTTTCCCCCAACCGCCTTCCATCCTCCTTCCAACCAGCTACCCCCCCCCCCCCCTCCACTCCCCCTCCCCTCTTCCAGCTAATCTTTGAATCAGGGTTCATTAACTTACTGGATTTTTTAATCCGCAAACGTCCTTGCTTGGGTTCTGTTCCCGTTTACCCCTGTAAGAGAAGATGATAGAGAGGTCATTTGTAGACGGAGAGACTCTTGACGACACATTCAGAAGGTAATCTATGGACTGAGAGACACTAAACGAGCAATTAAGAAGGTAATTTTTAGACGGAAGGACACTAAACGACTAATTCAGAAGGTAATTTATAGACGAAAAGACACTAAACGACTAATTAAGAAGGTAATTTATGGACGAAAAGACAGTGAACGACTAATTCAGAAGGTAATCTATAGACAGAGAGACACTTAACTAATTCAGAAGGCAATTTATACACGGAGAGACACTAAACGACTTATTCAGAAGGTAACGTATGGACGGAAAGACACTGAACGACTAATTCAGAAGGTAATATATGGACGGCGAGTCACTTAAGAACTGATTCAGAAGGTAATCTACAGACGAAAAGACACTAAACGACTAATTCAGAAGGTTATTTAAGGACGGAAAGACACCGAACGACTAATTAAGAAGGTAATTTATGGTCAGAAAGACACTAGACGACACATTCAGAGGGCAAATGAAGGACCGAAAGACGACTAACGACTAATTCAGAAGGTAATTTATGGACGGAAGGACACTTAACGATAAATTCAGAAGGTAATTAATGGACGGAAAGACACTTGATAACTAATTCAGAAGGTAATTTATGAACGGAAAGACTAAACGACCAATTCAGAAGGTAATTTATGGACAGAAGGACGCTTAAGAACTAATTCAGAAGGTAATTTATGGACGGAAAGACGTTGAATTAATAATTCAGAAGGTAATCTATGGACGGAATGACGCTGAATGAATAATTCCGAAGGTAATATATGGACGGAAAGACGAGTGGTTCAGAAGGTAGTATATGGACGGAAAGACGACTGGTTCTGAAGGTAATTTACGGACGGATAGGCGACTGGTTCAGAAGGTAATATATGGACGGAAAGACGACTGGTTCAGAGGGTAATATATGGACGGAAAGACGACTGGTTCAGAGGGTAATATATGGACGGAATGACGACTGGTTCTGAAGGTAATTTATGGACGGATAGGTGACTGGTTCAGAAGGTAATATATGGACGGAAAGACGACTGGTTCAGAAGGTAATTTATGGACGGAAAGACGATTGGTTCAGAAGGTAATTTATGGACGGAAAGACGCTTAACGAATTATTTAGAAAGCATCTTTCAGTCAATAGACTGCCTTGTGTTCCGGGGTTTCATTAAGATAATGCTCTGATCACATTCCTGTCCATGTCACCCCGACATTCACCTGGCCCACACATTTTCTGTTTATGTCTTCAACTCTGTGTGTGTGTGTGAGGGGGTGGTGGTTGGGGGTTGAGGGAGGGATTTGTGGATAGCACTTGAGTGCAGACGAGACCTGCCCCAAAGCTCTGGGGTCAGTTGTTTGATTTTACTTCAGTTGCTGTTCTTTGATGTCAGTGAGATGTGCCATGATTACTCATCTCCGCCTTAATCCTATTTCCCTTGCTATGACTTGTTCGCTAATGGCTATACCACATTCTGTCTCTTCCTCTCCCTCTCCTCTCTCTCTCTCTCTCTCTCTCTCTCTCCTCTCTCTCTCTCTCTCTCTCTCTTCTCTCTCTCTCTCTCTCTCTCTCTCTCTCTCTCTATCAATCTATCTATCTATCTATCATGTACGTACTGACCCTGTTTTACTGTGTATTAATGTGACATTTGTTTTGTGTACTTAATCGTTTTGTTGTATTAATGAATTTTTGCAGCTTCTGTGTCAATAAGAATCATTATCATCACAAAGGTTTTTTTCCAAAGATTTCTTCATGTTTTCCTTTACTACAGACTGGATGTGAGGAAAACTAAACTGATGCTACCCACTTCATCCTCATTAAAAACACATTTTCGTTGGTTTGTGTCTTCCATTATCCTTAACTATCTGTCCCTCTTTATGTGCAGATACAGAGAGCGGCCCAAAGAGACCAGACGCCATGTTTTCACGGTCTGTCGCCAGCCTTTTCTGCCTCATTGTCTGCGCATGCGTGTGCTGGTCACGTGCCTCCGGTGAGTTTATGGCTGTCTAAAATGTTTTCTTGTTTGTTGTTGAGTGTTTCAACCACTTGTCTTGGGCCATCAGCTGCAGCCTCTGCTTCTGTCTTGGTCAGGGCGTGGAGGGCATTCATACATAAACCACATGGAGGGCATTCATACATAAACCACATGGAGCTCTGTCTTGGTCAGGGCATGGAGGGCATTCATACATAAACCACATGGAGGGCATTCATGCACAAACCACATGGAGGGTATTGACACACAAACCACGTGGAGCTGTGTCTTGGTCAGGGCGTGGAGGGCATTCATACACAAACCACATGGAGGGCATTCATACACAAACCACATGGAGGGTATTGACACACAAACCACATGGAGCTGTCTTGGTCAGGGCTGGACGGCATTCATACACAAACCACATGGAGGGCATTGACACACAAACCACGTGGAGCTGTGTCTTGGTCAGGGCATGGAGGGCATTGACACACAAACCACATGGAGCTGTCTTGGTCAGGGCGTGGACGGCATTCATACACAAACCACATGGAGGGCATTGACACACAAACCACGTGGAGCTGTGTCTTGGTCAGGGCATGGAGGGCATTGACACACAAACCAAATGGAGCTGTCTTGGCCAGGGCGTGGAGGGCATTCATACACAAACCACATGGAGGGCATTGACACACAAATCACATGGACCTGTGTCTTGGTCAGGGCGTGGAGGGCATTCATACACCAACCACATGGAGGGCATTGACACACAACCAAATGGAGCTGTCTTGGTCAGGGCGTGGAGGGCATTCATAAACAAACCACATGGAGGGCATTGACACACAAACCACATGGAGCTGTCTTGGTCAGGGCGTGGAGGGAATTCATACACAAACCACATGGAGGGCATTGACACACAAACCACATGGAGCTGTCTTGGTCAGGCGTGGAGGGCATTCATACACAAACCACATGGAGGGCATTGACACACAAACCACATGGAGCTGTGTCTTGGTCAGGGCGTGGAGGGCATTCATACACAAACCACATGGAGGGCATGGCATTGATGCACAGACCACATGGAGCTGTGTCTTGGTCAGGGCATGGAGGGCATTGACACACAAACCACATGGAGCTTGGTCGTAGCGATGTTTGCGATGTATTGCAGTGCTAATGCAACAGCCACCAACTCTGCAGTGAGAATAAAGCGACCGACTCTCTTCAGTGTAATTTTTTCATAACGAAAATCAAACTGAATATCTTTTCTTTTTCTTAGATAAGGCATCTACTGCTTGATCCTAAATGAACAAACCGAGTGTGGGTTTTTTTCCCCAGTGGACTGGATAAATGGGTTGAATATGTGATCAAAGAGAAAGTACTAAAAGGGCAGTGACTGTCATTTTGTTTTGAATTTGCACAGTTTTCATGTCCAAACTGGCAACGATCATTTCCTGTGCAAAATGTGAGGAGCCTGGACATGTGTCTCTAAGCTTACTATATAAGACAGCCTGGACATGTGTCTCTAAGCTTACTATATAAGACAGCCTGGACATGTGTCTCTAAGCTACTATATAAGACAGCCTGGACATGTATCTCTAAGCTTACTATATAAGACAGCCTGGACATTGTCTCTAAGCCTACTATATAAGACAGCCTGGACATGTGTCTCTAAGCTTACTATATAAGACAGCCTGGACATGTGTCTCTAAGCCTACTATATAAGACAGCCTGGACATGTGTCTCTAAGCTTACTATATAAGACAGCCTGGACATGTGTCTCTAAGCCTACTATATAAGACAGCCTGGACATGTATCTCTAAGCCTACTATATAAGACAGCCTGGACATGTGTCTCTAAGCCTACTATATAAGACAGCCTGGACATGTATCTCTAAGCCTACTATATAAGACAGCCTGGACATGTGTCTCTAAGCCTACTATATAAGACAGCCTGGACATGTATCTCTAAGCTTACTATATAAGACATGGGGGAGAATGGTGATAGTTAGAGATGAAATGTGGGTCTATATGATAAAGGGGGAGAATGGTGATAGTTAGAGATGAAATGTGTGTCTATATGATAAAGGGGGAGAATGGTGATAGTTAGAGATGAAATGTGGGTCTATATGATAAAGGGGGTAGAATGGTGATAGTTAGAGATGAAATGTGGGACTATATGATAAAGGGGGAGAATGGTGATAGTTAGAGATGAAATGTGGGTCTATATGATAAAGGGGGTATAATGGTGATAGTTAGAGATTAAATGTGGGCCTATATGATAAAGGGGGAGAATGGTGATAGTTAGAGATGAAATGTGGGTCTATATGATAAAGGGGGAGAATGGTGATAGTTAGAGATTAAATGTGGGCCTATATGATAAAAGGGGAGAATGGTGATAGTTAGAGATGAAATGTGGGCATATATGATAAAGGGGAGAATGGTGATAGTTAGAGATGAAATGTGTGTCTATATGGTAAAGGGGAGAATGGTGATAGTTAGAGATTAAATGTGGGTCTATATGATAAAGGGGGAGAATGGTGATAGTGAGAGATGCAATGTGGGTCTATATGATAAAGGGGGAATGGTGATAGTTAGAGATTAAATGTGGGTCTATAATTATGATAAAGGGGGTAGAATGGTGATAGTTAGAGATTAAATGTAGAATGGCGATAGTTAGAGGTTACATGTGGGTCTATATGATAAAGGAGGTAGAATGGTGATAGTTATTAAATGTGGGTCTATAATTATGATAAAGGTGGTAGAATGGTGATAGTTAGAGATTAAATGTAGAATGGTGATAGTTAGAGATTACATGTGGGTCTATATGATAAAGTGGGTAGAATGGTGATAGAGATTACATGTGGGTCTATATGATAAAGGGGGTAGAATGGTGATAGTTAGAGATTGCATGTGGGTCTATATGATAAGGGGGTAGAATGGTGATAGAGATTGCATGTGGGTCTATATGATAAGGGGGGTAGAATGAAGATAGAGATTACATGTGGGTCTATATGATAAAGGGGGTAGAATGGTGATAGTTAGAGATTACATGTGGGTCTATATGATAAAGGGGGTAGAATGGTGATAGTTAGAGATTAAATGTGGGTCTATATGATAAAGGGGGTAGAATGGTGATAGAGATTACATGTGGGTCTATATGATAAAGGGGGTAGAATGATGATAGTTAGAGATTACATGTGGGTCTATATGATAAAGGGGGTAGAATGGTGATAGTTGGAGATGAAATGTGGGTCTATATGATAAAAGGGATACAATGGTGATAGTTGGAGATGAAATGTGGGCCTATATGATAAAGGTGGTAGAATGGTGATAGAGATTACATGTGGGTCTATATGATAAAGGGGGTAGAATGGTGATAGTTAGAGATGAAATGTGGGTCTATATGATAAAGGGGAGAATGGTGATAGAGACTACATGTGCG
>CM031604.1:99760958-99763458 GCA_018398815.1 Conus ventricosus
CTGTCTGTCTGTCTGTCTGTCTGTCTGTCTCTCTCTCTCTCTCTCTCTCTCTCTCTCTCTCTCTCTCTCTCTCTCTCTCTCTCTCTCTCTCTCTCTCTCCCAATCTTATCTGGTTTCGCGGAAACAAGATCAGATTAACACACCATATTTGAGACACAGATTTAATATTACCTGGTTATAACTTAGTTCGAAATGACCCTTCCAGGCCAAGAGAAACAGGTTTACTTGTTTATGTTCACCATTCTATTAAATTTAATCGAGTGGTTTTGCTCGAAAAATATCATATTGAATCATTATGGATAGGATTAGTTTAAAACTTCCAAAGCGATTCTCTTAGGCTTTGTATACAGAAACCCAGCGGAACATGCTGACTGGGTGGATAGTTATTGTTCTAATGATGGAGGAGGCGTCCTTACTCTGAAGCAAAATTATTTTACTGGGTGATTTTAAGATTGATCTTTTAATAGCAAACAAATCCTGGATTCAAACCTACACTTCTTTTAATCTCACTCAGTTAATCGATAAGCCAACACGAATCACTGCTACTTCCCAAACTCTCATTGACCATGTTTACACATCTTCTGTAAAACCATAATAGAAATATTTTCACCCAGTTTTTGGATGCAGCGATCACTCCCTGTCTGTTTCACTTGGTCTAAATGAGGCGGTAACATTCTCCTGAATTATCACAAGTCAATATTACGTACAGAAAACGTCTCAGGTTTTGATAAAGTTGTGTTCCTAACAGATCTGATGAGTTCCTCACTTTCCTCTGTGTATCAGTTTACGAATCCATGTGAAGCCTTAGGAGTTTGGTATCACATTTTTCTCAATGTTTACGATAAACACGCTCCATTAAAAACAATTCGTGTCAGAAGTACCCCTAAAAAAAACCTTGGATAACAAGTGATGGAGCAAAATCCATGGATTTAAGAGACTCACTTCTTGCATCAGGTAATCGTATAGAATTTATGAAACAAAGAAATCTTGTTTACCATTTAAAACGCTCAACCAAAGAAATATTCTAAAGATCTTATTTATTCTGAAACAGACAACCAATCAGTTTGGAAGGCTGGCAATCAGCTCAGTAATAAAAAAAAATTTCCAACGCTCGTGTTACAACACCGAAAGATATATCAGTTGAAAAGTGGAATACATATTTCTGCAATATTGCCAATTACACTATGAACAGAAACAGATCCTCACTAAACTATTTAGATGTTTTGAATTTCTGTCAGTCCCAAAACATCACAACTTGTCAGGATATTCCGTTGTTATAAGAAGTATACAATGCTCTTGTTCACTTAAAGCAAACTAGTACTACTGGTCTTGATCGCGCTGACAGGAAAATTACCAAACTGTCAGCCCCTGTAATTGCTGAAACATTTACAATCTCTGTATTACTGAAAATCATTTCTCCAAGGCTTTTGAATTTGCTAGAATAATACCGATCCCCAAAACAGGTGATCACACCGATCCGTCTAACTACAGGCCCATTTCTATTCTGTCTGTAATGTCTAAACCATTGGAAAACCAAATAGATAAACATATTCTCTATCACTTCAATTCTTTCAATTTATTTCATCAAAACAAATCTGGTTTTCGGACTAACCACTCCTACAAAACGGCATTGACAAACCTACTTCATAAATGGCTTACTAATATAAATAACGACAAAAGTTCTGGTGTTCTAAAGGTAGATTTTATGAAAGCTTTTGATGTTATTGATCGCAATCTTCTTAAAAAGCTAAAGGTACATGACATATCCGAGAATTCGTTAGAACTGCTATCTTCATTTCTTTCTTATAGAAAGCAAATGGTTTCAGTAAACGAATCTGTATCTCCCACATTATGTATTAGTCACGGTGTGCCTCGAGGGTTAGTACTCGGACCTGTCTTATTTTCCATATGTATATATACGATTTACCTATATTCATTGATAGACTATATGCAATGTTCACTGATGACACCATTATACACACTGGTCATAAGAAATTGAAAGTATCTTTGCCACTTTAAAAGAAAGTATAAACAAATTAATCATATGATATGAACTCAATCACATGCATCTCCATCCTCAGAAAACGAAGCACGTAATGATAACCACCAGACAAAAGCGTCGTTTGTTATATTTCCCTGTCTCTTTGTACAAGTAATGAGGTAGTTGAAGAAGTTGATCATCATAAAGTCCTTGGAGTTAAAGTAGACAATGATTTGTCATGGTCTTCTCATGTCACAATGCTCTGCGAACTTCTGTCTCATTTTTACCAGCTTTCGAAACTAAGACAACATTGTCGTAATTGTGTTTTTTTGTGTGTGTTTTTTTTTACTTCGTACATTGAATCTCATTTGAATTATTCTTCTACATTGTTGTGGGATTTGGTCAATTATAACGTAAAAACCACTCTAACGTAAAAAAAACACTCTTCAGTTTTCACATACAGACCGTTAAGCTCATTCTTCTCAAATCTTCAACTGTAACTCCTTCTGATTATAAACG
>CM031604.1:99765958-99773458 GCA_018398815.1 Conus ventricosus
TCTGTAGAACTAACTGTATCAGCACAATGGAAGCAGTTCAATGTCTGTGAGAACTAACTGTATCAGCACAATGGAAGCAGTTCCAATGTCTGTGTAGAACTAAGTGTATCAGCACAATAGAAGCGGTTCCAATGTCTGTGTAGAACTAACTGTATCAGCACAATGGAAGCAGTTCCAATGTCTGTGTAGAACTAAGTGTATCAGCACAATAGAAGCGGTTCCAATGTCTGTGTAGAACTAACTGTATGAGTACAATAGAAGCAGTTCCAATGTCTGTAGAACTAAGTGTAGTGTGTGGTGAGAACGACGCGGGCCCATTCCATCGCAAGGAAAGAGGGTGGGAGAAAGGGTACAAGAGGAGGGGAGGGTGGTACTTGTAGCGGAGGAGAGAGGGGGGGGGGGTGCAGGTAGAAGTATTCTCTTTATATGACGAAACATGTCTTGATCTCGTGGGGGCATAAATAATCAAACGATTTAGTGTGTCTGTGTATCTGTCTGTCTGACTCTGTCGGTCTCTCTGCCTGTCTGTCTGTTTATGTTCCTAAGTGTGTGTATGCGTATGTGTCTGTGTCTGTGTCTGCGTGGCATTCAGCCTGACCATTTCAACATGAGAGCGGGCCAAGACCAATTTCAGGCTATCACTTCAAAATACCAAACTTTTTGACACAAAGAAAAAAACCCATGGCTGTATTTGCATTCCAAATATTTGTTTGCCAAATTGATATAATTGAAAAATGACTCTATGAAGAAGAGGTGAAGGTTTCAGCAGTACTGATCCAGTGACTTGATTCTGAGGTATCTAGCAAATTTGAACAAACTTGGTTTGGTAAACACGGGCCACTGGGGTTACTGGGGTTATAACTCAATTCCGAGGCTGCATTCCAAGAGAAATACTGAAGCCGCCGGTTCTACGAGTTTATCAGTTCCCGATCCAGTCATGGCTATCGATCCAGTCATGGCTATCGATCCAGTCATGGCTATCGGTTTATCAGTTCCCGATCCAGTCATGGCTATCGGTTTATCAGTTCCCGATCCAGTCATGGCTATCGATCCAGTCATGGCTATCGATCCAGTCATGGCTATCGGTTTATCAGTTCCCGATCCAGTCATGGCTATCGGTTTTATCAGTTCCCGATCCAGTCATGGCTATCGGTTTATCAGTTCCCGATCCAGTCATGGCTATCGGTTTATCAGTTCCCGATCCAGTCATGGCCATTGATTCAGTCATGGCTATCGATCCAGTCATGGCTATCGATCCAGTCATGGCTATGGATCCAGTCATGGCTATCGGTTTTGAAAGAAATTTATAGTGCACCCGCCAGATAACAGGGACAAACACCTAACAAGACAAAACACGACGGGTTTCGACCGGTAGGTCTTCTTCAGGCAAGGTAACATTGATTCAACGCCCACCTTGCGCCGAATTTGAGACGATAGGTGATTGCTCGTTTTTCATTTTCATTGTTATGTCCTGAATGTTGTTTAATGTCCTGAATGTTGTTTAATGTCCTGAATGTTGTTTAATGTCCTGAATGTTGTTTATCTTGCCTGAAGAAAGCCTAAAAGGTCGAAACGTGTTGTGTTTTGTCTTGTAATTTGTTTGCCAATTGAAATGGCAGATTTGCTTTAAATTTTGTATTTAAAATCTTGTTTCATTTTCCGCCTGCAGTCACCTCACTTTGAAAATAGCTGTCAGAAAATAGCTATCGGCTGTCAGAAAATAGCTGTCGGCTGTCAGAAAATAGCTGTCGGCTGTCAGAAAATAGCTATCGGCTGTCAGAAAATAGCTGTCGGCTGTCAGAAAATAGCTATCGGCTGTCAGAAAATAGCTATCGGCTGTCAGAAAATAGCTATCGGCTGTCAGAAAATAGCTATCGGCTGTCAGAAAACTACACATTTAACACGCACCCACCCCTTCAAAAACAGTGTGTTACATCCCTTTTTCACAAACATTCAGTAACTCCAGAACCATGAAATTGAGCGCAAAAAAAATGTCAAAGGTTATCTTTTAAAATATTTAAACCACCTGAACAAATACTGGAGATATAAGTCTGGAACACAACACCACACCACACACACACACACACACCCAACACACCACACACACACACACACACACACACACACACACACACCCCACACACACACACACACACACACACACACACAAACACACACACACACACCACAACCACCAACCACCACGCACCACGCGCACACGCGCGAGCAACACACACACCACACACACACACACACACACACACACACACACCACACACACACACCACGCACGCACCACGCACGCACGCACGCACGCACGCACCACACACACACACACACACACACACACACACCACACACACACACACACACACACACACACACACACACACACACACACACACACACACCACGCACACACACACACACACACACACCACACACACACCACACGCACACACACACACAGGTACACATATACACACACATACACACACACATACACACGCGCGCACGCATACACAAACACATACCCCAAAGCAGTATGTGATCAGAAGGCGTATGTGTTCACTTATCACATGACCAGGCAGCAGGACTATCCGATCATCATGCAGCAACGCTTTCCATTTGCCCACAAAGCAGTATGTGATCCAAAGGCGTATGTCCTCACTGATCACATGACCAGAGGGCAGGACTATCCGATCATCATGCAGCACATAGGACACAGGGAGATCCACACACAGCACATATGACACAGGGAGATCCACAGACAGCACATAGGGCACAGGGAGTTCCACAGACAGCACATAGGGCACAGGGAGATCCACAGACAGCACATAGGACACAGGGAGATCTACAGACAGCACATAGGACACAGGGAGATCCACAGACAGCACATAGGACACAGTTGACATCCACAGACAGCACATAGGGCACAGGGAGATCCACAGACTGCACTTAGGGCACAGAGGGATCCACAGACAGCACATAGGACACAGGAAGAGCACAGCACAGACAGCACATAGGACACAGGGAGATCCACAGACAGCACATAGGATACACACAGCTGTTCAGAGTAAGCCACTTAGTTTTGAGAGGAAGGGGAGTTTACAGCTCGCCCACAGCTGCAGAGGCCAAGCCGTGAATGCAGGTCAGGGAAAGGGG
The DNA here is from genome assembly GCA_018398815.1 of Conus ventricosus. NCBI lineage: Eukaryota > Metazoa > Mollusca > Gastropoda > Neogastropoda > Conidae > Conus > Conus ventricosus. Next base: position 99,769,124 of record CM031604.1, read on the forward strand.
TGTTTTCTGCAGGCTGCTCCCCACCAGCCAGCTAACCCCGCTGTACTAGGCAAACTGAATGTCATCTGTGTAAAGCCGGTCTGGCAACAATGTGTTTGGCATTGCTGAGCGGCCATTACAAGTGGGGCTGTTAGTTTGATAATTAGCAGTTGTCATGAAAAATGTAATATATCTGTGCTTTTGAGATGACTGAATAGGCAAATTCCCGACAATTATTTTAATACCAAACCCGACCAGGTTTATTTTCCTGTAGATAATGTAGATATGGCATGAAAGCTTGTACACAAGTGGTCAGGCGATATTCAAACAATGACAACACACACACACACAATTGTGCAAAAATGACGTCATCACTTTCTGGGAACTTAATTTTCCCTAGTTAACTAGTACACAAGTTTGATATATGCCTCTGCTTGGACTACAACAACAAAAATGTTGGATTAGAAATGTGTAAGCCTTGTTTGTTCAGCCCTTTAACTAAGTGTCTCAAATGGGACGGAAAAATAAAGCTGTGGGAGATCTACAGACTGCACATAGGACACAGGGAGATCTACAGACAGCACATAGGCACAGGGAGATCCACAGACAGCACATAGGACACAGGGAGATCCACAGACAGCACATAGGCACAAGGAGATCCACAGACAGCACATAGGACACAGGAGATCCACAGACAGCACATAGGGCACAGGGAGATCCACAGACAGCACAAGGACACAGGGAGATCCACAGACAGCACACAGGGCACAAGGACCCCCCCCCCCCCCCGCTCCCCCACCCCAGGACAGCACACAGAGCACAGGGAGATCCACAGACAGCAGTGAGCAAACGAAACCACGCTGCTATGTCGGCACAAGATCTTAATACAACCGCCCCCCCCCCCCTGCTCCCTCACCCCGGAACAGTGAAGAGAAAGGCGAGGAAATAAGAAACAGAACGATGGACTGACGTCATTGTAGATTGGCCAAGAGAAAGATTGGCACAGACCCACAGAACGATGAACTGACGTCATTGTAGATTGGCCAAGAGAAAGATTGGCACAGACCCACAGAACGATGGACTGACGTCATTGTAGATTGGCCAAGAGAAAGATTGGCACAGACCCACAGAACGATGGACTGACGTCATTGTAGATTGGCCAAGAGAAAGATTGGCACAGACCCACAGAACGATGGACTGACGTCATTGTAGATTGGCCAAGAGAAAGATTGGCACAGACCCACAGAACGATGGACTGACGTCATTGTAGATTGGCCAAGAGAAAGATTGGCACAGACCCACAGAACGATGAACTGACGTCATTGTAGATTGGCCAAGAGAAAGATTGGCACAGACCCACAGAACGATGGACTGACGTCATTGTAGATTGGCCAAGAGAAAGATTGGCACAGACCCACAGAACGATGACTGACGTCATTGTAGATTGGCCAAGAGAAAGATTGGCACAGACCCACAGAACGATGGACTGACGTCATTGTAGATTGGCCAAGAGAAAGATTGGCACAGACCCACAGAACGATGGACTGACGTCATTGTAGATTGGCCAAGAGAAAGATTGGCACAGAGCCACAGAACGATGGACTGACGTCATTGTAGATTGGCCAAGAGAAAGATTGGCACAGACCCACAGAACGATGGACTGACGTCATTGTAGATTGGCCAAGAGAAAGATTGGCACAGAGCCCACAGAACGATGGACTGACGTCATTGTAGATTGGCCAAGAGAAAGATTGGCACAGACCCACAGAACGATGGACTGACGTCATTGTAGATTGGCCAAGAGAAAGATTGGCACAGACCCACAGAACGATGAACTGACGTCATTGTAGAGGGGCCAGAGGAAACATTGGCACAGACCCACAGAACGATGAACTGACGTCATTGTAGAGGGGCCAGAGGAAACATTGGCACAGACCCACAGAACGATGGACTGACGCCATTGTAGAGGGGCCAGGGGAAACATTGGCACAGACCCACAGAACATTGGCACAGACCCACAGAACGATGGACTGACGTCATTGTAGAGGGGCCAGGGGAAAACATTGGCACAGACCCACAGAACGATGGACTGACGTCATTGTAGAGGAGCCAGAGGAAGCATTGCCACAGACCCACAGAACGATGAACTGACGTCATTGTAGAGGGGCAAGGGAAACATTGGCACAGACCCACAGAACGATGGACTGACGTCATTGTAGAGTGGTCAGGGGAAACATTGGCACAGACCCACAGAACGATGAACTGACGTCATTGTAGAGTGGTCAGGGGAAACATTGCCACAGACCCACACAACGATGGACTGACATCATTGTAGAGTGGTCAGGGGAAACATTGGCACAGACCCACAGAACGATGAACTGACGTCGAGGGGCCAAGAGAAACATTGGCACAGACCCACAGAACGATGGACTGACGCCATTGTAGAGGGGCCAGGGGAAACATTGGCACAGACCCACAGAACATTGCCACAGACCCACAGAACGATGGACTGACGTCATTGTAGAGGGGCCAGTGGACACATTGGCACAGACCCACAGAACGATGGACTGACGCCATTGTAGAGGGGCCAGGGGAAACATTGGCACAGACCCACAGAACATTGCCACAGACCCACAGAACGATGGACTGACGTCATTGTAGAGGGGCCAGTGGACACATTGGCACAGACCCACAGAACGATGGACTGACGCCATTGTAGAGGGGCCAGGGGAAACATTGGCACAGACCCACAGAACATTGCCACAGACCCACAGAACGATGGACTGACGTCATTGTAGAGGGGCCAGTGGACACATTGGCACAGACCCACAGAACGATGGACTGACGCCATTGTAGAGGGGCCAGGGGAAACATTGGCACAGACCCACAGAACATTGCCACAGACCCACAGAACGATGGACTGACGTCATTGTAGAGGGGCCAGTTGACACATTGGCACAGACCCACAGAACGATGGACTGACGCCATTGTAGAGGGGCCAGGGGAAACATTGGCACAGACCCACAGAACATTGCCACAGACCCACAGAACGATGGACTGACGTCAATGTAGAGGGGCCAGTGGACACATTGGCACAGACCCACAGAACATTGACACAGACCCACAGAACATTGACACAGACCCACAGAACGATGGACTGACGTCATTGTAGAGTGGTTAGGGGAAACATTGGCACAGAACCAGGCCTTGGTCCACAGTCCACAGAACTGGAAGAACCTGGTGAACGTTCTTCAGTGTGGTGCCCTCCCAAGATTCCCCCACGGGATTAAGAAACAGAGAGAGACACACACAGGAGAGAGAGAGAGAGAGAGAGAGAGAGAGAGAGAGAGAAGAGAGAGAGAGAGAGGAGAGAGGAGAGAGAGAGAGAGAGAGAGAGAGACAGACAGAGAGAGAGAGAGTTAATGCTAAACAGCGAAATATGTGAGCGTGCAAATAAGCGTTCCGGTCCAGGCCAGCGAACCAACGGTCCGCCAGAAAACGTTGTGTTGTTTAGATTTGACTGTGTTTGTTTCTTTGGTACACCATTACAAACTCCAGTAACAAGCTGATGACGTGTATTCGCTGCTTTCCATTATGCTTGATCATGGTTGTTTTCGGGGAACGTTGCAAACTCCGGCAACAACGCGAATACGGCCCCAAGACCCGTTTCCATGGAAACGCCATGAACAAGGACACAGTAGGCAGACTAAACGTAGTTCCAAAATCATAAACTTCGTCGTTATGGAGCCAGGAACATGACACTTTATCTTGTGCCACTTTTTGGACACAATGGAAGCGAAATGAACTGAATGTAGTCTTGGGGCTACCCTTGGCCAGCATTTAGAATGTAAAAGCTTTATCTAAAGCTGCCTAGCAGTGATTAGCATCGCTAACTTGCAGGCTGGAGGGTGGTGGGTCGATTCCCGTCAGAGCCATTTATTTCAGGGCCTGCCTGCCCAGACATGATCCTCCCCAGGGCTGAGTGCGCCGAGGATTCTGTTGGAAGAAAACTACAACATCGAGTGTCATCCACTAAACGGAATGTGTCTCTGTGGGTCCTATTCCTATTTCCAAAGCAAAATGCAGCTGTCTGTATCTTCTGATCTACTTGATGCCGGGGTACATTAAGAAAGAATGTGTAGAGTACAGCCCTATCACCTGTTCTGAAACCAGACGAAACTCCGTAGCATCATTTAAACATTCCTATCCTCGTCGATCATTGAAAACAAAAGAGGTTACACACACACACACGCACACACACACTCACACACACTCACACACACACATATACATGCGCGCGCGCGCGCGAGCGCAGATCCTGTGTCCCGTTATACCCTGCCCCGGCGTTGACCTCAC
>CM031604.1:99780395-99792895 GCA_018398815.1 Conus ventricosus
GGGGGGTTTTGGTGTGGTTGCGTGCGTGCGTGGTGGTGTGTGTGTGTGTTGTGTGTGGTGTGTGTGTGTGTGTGGTGGTGATGTGTGTTGTTGGTGTGTGTGTGTGTGTGTGCGTGCCTGCGTGTATGCGTGTGTGTGCTGTGCGTGCTGGTGTGTGGTGTGTGTGGTGTGTGGTGTGTGTGTGTGTGTGTGCGTGGTGGTGTGTGTGTGTGTGTTGTGTGTGGAGTGTGGTGTGTGTGTTGTGTGTGTGTTGTGTGTGTGTGTGTGTGTGTGTGTGTGTGTGGTGTTGTGTGTGGTGTTTGGGTTTGGTTTTTGGTAACACAGCAGTTGTTGTAGTCCTAAGACAAAACACGGCGATCGGAATCGGGAGGAGAGGAAGGGAGCAGAGAAGAATAGGGGAGGGGCAGGCCAAAGAGGAAAGACCCTGGAAGTGGGGCCACCGATCGGTCACTCAAGTGCAGGGCCAGACTAAAGGAGCCTCGGGTGGAAATGGGGATGGGGTGGATTTGATCATTTTGCCCCGAGAAATGGAACGGTGATTGTTTGCTCTGAAAAACGGGGGTTCTCCTGTCTGGGAAGAAGTGGTCTTCTATCACACGGAGCGGAGGTAGGCCATCTGGACAGGGGAGCTGGGGGGGGGGGGGGGGGGGGGAGGGGGGGGTGGTGGGGGAAGGCTGGCGCTGTGTGCGGGGAAATTGGGCTTGCTTTGTACGGCGCTGTCTGTCGAGAACAAGTACGTAGACAGTGAAAGACACAGGGCTCTCCCTCAGTCCCTCTCTTGTTCTCTTAAACATATAATCGTGTAACTGGTGTTTATTTAGCAATTCATTATCCTCTCTCTCTCTCTCTTCTCTCTCTCTCTCTCTCTCTCTCTCTCTCTCTCTCTCTCTCTCTCTCATATTTTGACCCCAAATCTTGGCGAGGACGGAAGTAAGACACCACGTTCGTGCTTATCTATTATGCTCGTAAATAAGAATGTTTGTGTCCTCTCTCTCTCTCTCTCTCTCTCTCTCCTCTCTCTCTCTCTCTCTCTCTCTCTCTCTCTTCTCCTCTCTCTCTCTCCTCTCTCTTCTCTGTGATATGAAAATAACAAATCGAAATGGCGATCTCATATTGATAATGTTTACAAACTATTGACTCGCAATTTCCTTTCAATACATACCTTCACACCGTGTTGACGCTGATACCCCTTTCCCCCCCCTTCATTCTAACGACACCTTTGGCTTTGTCATGTTAATTGCACATCTCTAGTCTGGAATGGTGCCGACGAAATGGCGATTCCATCATAGTGGTGCCGACGATAATTCCATCATAGTGGTGCCGACGATAATTCCATCATAGTGGTGCGACGATAATTCCATCATTAGTGGTGCGACGTAATCCCATCATAGTGGTGCCGACGATAATCCCATCATAGTGGTGCCGACGATAATTCCATCATAGTGGTGCCGACGATAATTCCATCCGATGAATGTACAACACGCAACAGGAGAGGCTCTGAACTGATGCTACCCTAGAGGTCTTCATCAACACTTGATCCCAGAGGTCTTCATCAACACTTGACCCCCCAGGGTCTTCATCAACACTTGACCCCAGAGGTCTTCATCAACACTTGACCCCAGAGGTCTTCATCAAAACACTTTGACAAACTGACCCTTTACGACATAGCATCATTACACAACAGCTGACCTGTAACTCGTAACCCAGTACTGAGGGTCAAAGCCCATACACATGTAGCATTACCGTATCTTGAGGGTTTGTTTAAGTGCCAAACAAAATGTGATTTCCAAAATGCAAATCTAGCCTTTTTCTTCATTCATCATCATCTTTCATCTTCTTCTTCTTTTCTTCTTCTTCTTCTTCTTCTTCTTCTTCTTTTCTTCTTCTTCTTCTTTTTTCTTCTTCTCATTCTTCTTCTTCTTCTTCGCTTTCTTCTTCTTTTCTTCTTCGCATCTTCTTCTTCTTTTCGATTTTCTTTTTTCTTCGATTCTTTTCTTCTTCGCATTCTTCTTCTTCGCATTCTTCTTCTTCTTCTTCGCATTCTTTTCTTCTTCGCATTTTTCTTCGCATTCTTCTTCTTTTCGCTTTTCTTCTTTTCGCATTCTTCTTCTTCTTCCCATTTTCTTCGTCTTCTTCCCACTCTTTCTTCTTTTCTTCTTCTCACTCTTTTCTTCTTTTCCACTCGACTTCTTCTTCTTCCCATCTTCTTCCCACTCTTCTTCTTTTCTTTTTTTTCTTTCTTCTTCTTTCTTTCTTTTTTTTCTTTCTTTCTTCTTCTTCGCATTCTTTTTTCTTCGCATTTTCTTCGCATTTTTCTTTTTTCGCATTCTTCTTCTTCGCATTCTTCGCATTTTTTCTTTTCGCATTCTACGTTTTGAACTTTCTTCCTACGTCCATCAAAACATGTCAGTGATGATACAGTTCTTTCGAGTGAGTTTCAAAACGAAGTGACTGAGGACAGAAATGAACCAAATTTTAGAAGAGAAGGGGTTAGTTACCACAAGGACATAGACAAGCAGTGTACAGGACAAGACACAACGCTATCGACCTCTTGGGTCTTCTTCAGGCAAAACAAATAACACTGAGGACAGTGGAAACGAAGAACGAGAAACCACTTATCTTCTCAGTTCGGCGCATAATGGCTGTTGGTTCGTTCGATTAACAAAAGGGGTATTGCTACTTAAGCAACGATTCATTGTCCTTGTAGCTGGTAATTGTAACGACACGAGATTTCCTCTCTCTTCTCTCTCTCTCTCTCTCTCTCTCTCTCTCTTCTCTCTCTCTCTCTCTCTCTCTCTCTCTCTCTCTCTCTCTTCTCTCTCTCTCCTGATGGCATTAAAACAAAGAATTCCTTGGCATCATTCAAAAGCTGCTACCATGATTACTTATTTAAGTTTATTATAATAATTATTCCTTTTTGCTTACTGTTCATTTTAATGGTATATGTCTGCAATGTATTCAGTTACCCTGATGATGACCCTCTCTTCTCTTTCTTTCTTTCTCTTTCTCTCCTCTCTCACTCTCTCTCTCTCGTCTCTCTGTCTGTCTGTCTGTCTGTCTGTCTTTCTCTCTCTTCTCTGTTTCTCTCTGTCTCTCTCCCTCTTCTCTCTCTCCTCTCTTCTCCTCTCTCTCTCTCTCTTTTCTCTCTCTTCTCTCTCTCTCTCTCTTTCGTTGTACTTTTATGTACAGTAGGTAAGTGTACATGTATATATTTGTGTATATATGTTATATATATATATATGTATATATATATATATAATATATATATTATATATATATATATATATATATTATGTTATATATATATATTATATGTATATAATATATATATATGTATGTGTATATGTGTGTTATAAAATAGATATTATGTCCTGATTATATAATGTACTCTGCCCCTTTGTTTTTATTTTGTTGATTGCATCCCGATCTTTCTTTATTAATATAAATTTATTGCTTTGTCATAGTTGATATTATTGTTAACATACTCTTACTGCTCTTTCTTGGCCTTTGTTTAATTTTGTGATGGGGGTTTGCTTGTTTTTGAGGACCTGATGAAAAAAGTATTGAAATGCTTATTCAGTTATCCTCATTAAAGATTTCAGATTTCAGATTTCTCTCTCTCTCTCATCTCTCTCTCTCTTTTCCCCTTTCTCTCTCTCTCTCTCTCTCTCTCTCTCTCTCTCTCTCTCTCTCTCTCTCTCTCTTGTCGGTCTGTCTGCCTGTCTGTTTGTCTGTCTGTCGCCCCTCTCTCTCTCTCTCTCTCTCTCTCTTCTCTCTCTTCTCTCTCTCTCTCTCTCTTTTCTCTCTTATTGATTTCCTGCCATCCTTTAATGCCCATTCTTTTCTCCTTTCTTGTCAGATCCCTGAATCTTTTTGACATCTCTTTTTCCCCTTAACCCCACCTCCCCCCACCCTTCCTTCTCCCGCACCAGCTGATCACTCAGAACAATAGTTGAAACTTACTTTTCAAAGGTCATTTTACTATTGAAAGTTTCATATGCTAAGACTTTTTCATTAATACAATGTTATTTGCCCTTCTACGATGACAGTTGGTGATGCCACTGTCCCTTCTCATCCTCTGTTGTTAATCTAGGAGTTACCTTGACCATCATTTGGAAATGAAAGTTCATGTCAGAAATGTTGTTCGGGCTGCCAATTATGAACTCCGCGTATTGGTTCCATCCGCCGTTTTCACAACCCAAGCAGCAGCCACACTTGTCTCTACATTTGTTCTGTCTCGGCTTGACTACTGCAATTCCATCCTGTATGGTTCCATGACTATCTTCTTGAAAGTTGCAGCGTGTTCAGAATAATGCAGTGCGAATGGTTTTGCGAGTGCCTAGAAGGGACCATATTACTCCTCATCTGATTTCTCTTCACTGGCTCCCAGTGTCTGCTCGGATTGAATTTAAATTGGCCTCTATCTGTCATAAACGTGTCCAAGGTTGTGCTCCAGATTATCTGAAGGACTTAGTCCATTTAAAGCAACATCATCATCAATACAAATTGCGTTCATCTGTTGACGCTACCGCTTTACAAGATCGTCCTGTCAATAGCCAAAAGACATTAGGTGACAGATGCTTCTCACATGCTGCCCCCTCCATCTGGAACACTATCCCTGCAGAAATAAGAGAAACTAGTAACTTTGACTCCTTCAAACGCTCTCTGAAAACTCACATCTTCCAGAAAGTTTACAATTAGTTCATTTCGCTGTCAATCTATGGGCACGTGTGGGGTGTGTGTGTGTGTGTGTGTGTGTGTGTGTGGTGTGTGTGTGTGTGTGTGTGTGTGTGTGTGTGTGTGTGTGTGTGTGTGTGTGTGTGTGTGTGTGTTACTCTGTGTGTGTGTGTGTGTGTGTGTGTGTGTGTGTGTGGTGTGTGTGTGTGTGTGTGTGTGTGTGTGTGTGTGTGTGTGTGTGTGGTGTGTGTGTGTGTGTGTGGAAGGGTGTGTGTGTGTGTGCATGTGTAGGGTGTGTGGTGTGTGTGTGTGTGTGTGTGTGTGTGTGCGTGCGGTGCGTGCGTGCGTGCGTGCGTGCGTGCGTGCGTGGTGTGTGTGTGTGTGTGTGTGTGTGTGTGTGTGTGTGTGTGTGTGTTGTGTGTGTGTGTGTGTGTGTGTGTGTGTGCTGTCTATTATTGCCTTAGTTGTTTATATATATATGGAGTTTGTAATGGGCCGCGTGCTCTGTTTGACAGAGAAGTGTGCACATAAAAATGTTCATTATTAGTAGTATTAGTAGTAGTAGTAATGGGTGCATTGTGTCTGTTTATAGAATGCTAGATATGGGTGTATTTTGTCTATTGATGTAATGCTAGTAATGGGTGTATTTTGTCTATAAATGCAATGCAGTAACGGACGAATTTTTGTCTATCAATATAATGTCAGTAATAGATGTATTTTTCTATGATTACTTTGCTAGTAATGGGGCATTTTTTTCTATTAATGCAATGCTAGTTATGGGTGCATTTTGTCTATTAATGTAATGCTAGTTATGGGTGAATTTGTTAATGTAATGGTAGTAGTGGGTGTGTTTTGTCTATTAATACTTTGCTGGTAATGAGTGCTTTTTCTTTTGATACAATGCTAGTGACAGCTGTATTTTGTCTATAAATACGTTACTAGTAATAGGTGTATTTTGTCTGCAGCTTTCATGTCCCAGAAAGTGTCCAATAAATCGAAATATTTGACAAAATAAAGTGGCGTCCACGAAGCAGTTGTGTGATTCAATTCTCTCATTCGCCCCTTTTCATGTGTCTTTCTGCACTAAGAGAGCTGACCATTTAGCTTTGAAAGAATGGATGTTGACTGGAATTTGAAATTTCATGTATTAAACATACGAAGATTCTTTGGATCACAAGTGTCAAAAAATGTCGGTCTTTGGTTTGTCATTTTTGTCAAAGCCACCAGAAAAGATTTGTTTTGTTTCAGTTCTCGTCTCATTTGAAACAAAACTTTGTCGTTAATTCCCATCAGTCATAAGATAGACGGGGTCACAGTTGCGAAGTTGTTCTTTTTAGAATAGTCGATGACTTAGTTTCTGCGTCTGACCATGGAAAAAATATTTCTTCTTGCTCTATGCGACTTTTCGGCAGCTTTTGACCTTCTCACCCCTCCAGTCTCTTGACCAGTCTTAAAACTTCTGTTACTGTTTCGTCAAACTGTGCTGCAGGTATTAATTCTTACTAACAGATCGTACACAGAAGGTACGTGTGAAGGATAGATACAGTGACGTAAATGCCACGAAGTATGGTGTCCCACAAGGGTCGGTCCTGGTTACAGTTCTTTTCGTGTTGTATGCGACTCCTGTGTTTGAAGTCATCAGTTGTCCGGTGATGTTGCATGTGAGCTTTGTCTGAAGTCATCAGTTGTCCTGTGATGTTGCATGTGAGCTTTGTCTGAAGTCATCAGTTGTCCTGTGATCGTTGCATGTGAGCTTTGTTTGAAGTCATCAGTTGTCCTGTGATGTTGCATGTGAGCTTTGTCTGAAGTCATCAGCTGTCCTGTGAGTTGCATGTGAGCTTTGTTTGAAGTCATCAGTTGTCCTGTGATGTTGCATGTGAGCTTTGTCTGAAGTCATCAGTGTCCTGTGATGTTGCATGTGAGCTTTGTTTGAAGTCATCAGTTGTCCTGTGATGTTGCATGTGAGCTTTGTCTGAAGTCATCAGTTGTCCTGTGATGTTGCATGTGAGCTTTGTTTGAAGTCATCAGTTGTCCTGTGATGTTGCATGTGAGCTTTGTCTGAAGTCATCAGTTGTCCTGTGATGTTGCATGTGAGCTTTGTTTGAAGTCATCAGTTGTCCTGTGATGTTGCATGTGAGCTTTGTCTGAAGTCATCAGTTTGTCCTGTGATGTTGCATGTGAGCTTTGTTGATGACACTGAGCTTCACTAGCTGTCCTTCATTGCTGAGTTTGATGCATTCGGACACAGGAGTATTTTAGTGATTTCAAGGACTGGACGCTTCTGTTAAGGTTCCGTTTAATGATGACAAGACACGACCTACGCTAGCCTGTCTCCAAAAAAAGTAACGTCCCTCTCTTCCTGATTTTATTCTCATTAAAGTACCCCTTTGTCCTTTTCCTCTTTTGTTAACAGTCTTGGGTGTGTCTCTTTTTCTGTTAACAGTCTTGGTGTAACTGATGGCTGACTCTTTCTTCTTCTGTTAACAGTCTTGGTGTAACTGATGGCCTGACTCTTTCTTCTTCTGTTAACAGTCTTGGTGTAACTAATGACCTGTGTCTTTCTTCTGTTAACAGTCTTGGTGTAGCTGATGGCCTGTCTGTGTCTTTTCAACAGCCCATTTCAAAGCTCTGTGAAGTTGCCTGTCTGGGATGGCGTACGCCCAGTTCTATTTGTCACTATCTTTCCATGGTTGCAGCTCAGTACTGGTGTGCGCTTTTGTATTCTCAAAGATGGATTGCTCTAATTCTCCTTTGTACGGTCTTGCTGACTGTCTGTCAGGCAGACTTCAAAGAATCCTGAGTAAAGCTGCCAGACTCACTTGTAGAGCTGCCGAATCAGATCACGCTTCTCTTTTCACTCGCTCACTCTTTGACTTTTTCTTCGATTCAGTAGACTACAAGTATCTATTCTCTCTCTCTCTCTCTCTCTCTCTCTCTCTCTCTCTCTCTCTCTCTCTCTCTCTCTCTTCTCTCTCTCTCTCTCTCTCTCTCTCTCTTCTCTCTCTCTCGCTCTCTCCTCTTTCTCAGATCAAGTAATCAATCAGTATCTCTCCATTTCCCCCCTCTCTCTCACACACACTCTCTCTCCTCTCATCTCTCTATATCTCTCTGTGTCTATCCCCTCTCTCTTCTCTCTCTCTCTCTCTCTCTCTCTCTCTCTGTTACATACACACACACACCACACACACACACACACACACACACACCACACACACACACACACACACACACACACACCACACACAACACACACACACACACACACACATGCACACAACACGCGTCCACGCGCGCACCCACTCACAAGTATGTGCACACACACACATATACAGAGAGAGAGAGAGAGAGAGAGAGAGGAGAGAGAGAGAGAGAGAGAGGAGAGGAGAGAGAGAGAGAGAGAGAGAAGTCCTAAAGAACATACTCTGTTCAAGCCTAAGCATGTATGAATGGACAAAGACCTGCGTGTGCCATAGTCAATGCTTCCCATTGCATGCGTAGCTTGTCGTTAAGGCACTAAGGAACTAAAGGAAACGGAACTGACACCTTTGCAATAAAGATTGATTGGGGATAACGCTCAAAAATGAAAAGGAATTGAGGAAATAGGCAGAACGACTTGATTCTAAAGTAAAGAGAAATTGAGGATAGAGGCGGATGACAGCATTCAATGGTAAAGAGAAATTGAGGAGAGAGGCGGATGACAGCATTCAAGTGTAAAAGAAATTGAGGAGAGAGGCGGATGACAGCATTCAAGTGTTAAGAGAAATTGAGGGAGAGAGGGCAGATGACAGCATTCAAGTGTAAAAAGAATTTGAGGAGAGAGGCAGATGACAGCATTCAAGTGTAAAAAGAAATTGAGGGAGAGAGGCAGATGACAGCATTCAAGTGTAAAAAGAAATTGAGGAGAGAGGCAGATGACAGCATTCAAGTGTAAAAAGAAATTGAGGAGAGAGGCAGATGACAGCATTCAAGTGTAAAAAGAAATTGAGGAGAGAGGCGGATAACAGTATTCAATATTAAAGAGAAAAAAGCAGACACGCAGTAGACAGAATACACAAAAACATATATGGAGGAGAAGGATAGAAGACAGCACTCAAAAGTGAAGGAAAGAACAAGGAGACAGAGAATAGCATTCAAAAGGAAATGACAGAATGAGGAGACAGACAGAGAACAGCATTGAAAAGGAAAGGACAGAATGAGAGACAGACAGAGAACAGCATTGAAAAGGAAGGACAGAATGAGGAGACAGACAGAGAACAGCATTGAAAAGGAAAGGACAGAATGAGGAGACAGACAGAGAACAGCATTGAAAAGGAAAGGACAGAATGAGGAGACAGAGAACCAGCATTCAAAGGAAAGGACAGAATGAGGAGACAGAGGACAGCATTCAAAAGGAAAGGACAGAATGAGGAGACAGAGGACAGCATTCAAAAGGAAAGGACAGAATGAGATGACAGACAGAGAACAGCATTCAAAAGGAAAGGACAGAATGAGGAGACAGAGTACAGCATTCAAAAGGAAAGGACAGAATGAGGAGACAGAGGACAGCATTCAAAAGGAAAGGACAGAATGAGATGACAGACAGAGAACAGCATTCAAAAGGAAAGGACAGAATGAGGAGACAGAGTACAGCATTCAAAAGGAAAGGACAGAATGAGGAGACAAAGAACAGCATTCAAAAGGAAAGGACAGAATGAGGAGACAGAGGACAGCATTCAAAAGGAAAGGACAGAATGATGAGACAGAGTACAGCATTCAAAAGGAAAGGACAGAATGATGAGACAGAGTACAGCATGAAAGTGAGGAGACAGTGAACAGCATTCAAAAGGAATGGACAAAATGAGATGACAGACAGAGAACACCATTCAAAAGGAAAGGACAGAATGAGGAGACAGAGGACAGCATTCAAAAGGAAAGGACAGAATGAGATGACAGACAGAGAACAGCATTCAAAAGGAAAGGACAGAATGAGGAGACAGAGGACAGCATTCAAAAGGAAAGGACAGAATGAGATGACAGACAGAGAACAGCATTCAAAGGAAAGGACAGAATGAGGAGACAGAGAACAGCATTCAAAAGGAAAGGACAGAATGATGAGACAGAGTACAGCATGAAAGTGAGGAGACAGTGAACAGCATTCAAAAGGAATGGACAAAATGAGAAGACAGACAGAGAACAGCATTCAAAAGGAAAGGACAGAATGAGGAGACAGAGTACAGCATGAAAGTGAGGAGACAGTGAACAGCATTCCAGAGCACCTTGACAAATGTTCTGCAGCATTCGGCATGAAGATCAGCGCTGAAAAGACAAAACTGATGACCTACGACACCTACAACACCAACGGCATCAGCGCTAACATCGCACCTACAACACCAACGGCATCAGCGATAACATCGCACCTACAACACCAACGGCATCAGCGATAGCATCGCACCTACAACACCAACGGCATCAGCGATAACATCGCACCTACAACACCAACGGCATCAGCGATAACATCGCACCTACAACACCAACGGCATCAGCGCTAACATCGCACCTACAACACCACGGCATCAGCGATAACATCGCACCTACAACACCAACGGCATCAGCGATAACATCGCACCTACAACACCAACGGCATCAGCGATAACATCGCACCTACAACACCAACGGCATCAGCGCTAACATCGCACCTACAACACCAACGGCATCAGCGCTAACATCGCACCTACAACACCAACGGCATCAGCGCTAACATCGCACCTACAACACCAACGGCATCAGCGCTAACATCGCTATTAAGGGACAAAAACTAGAGACAGTTCAGGGTTGAAGTGCCTCGGGGCCATTATTTCAGACGAGGGATCAAAACGTGAAGTGCTCTCCAGAGTTGCACAAACGACAGCAGCGCTAGCCAGACTAAGACCCATCTGGAATGACAGAAACATCACGACCAGGTCCCAGATCAGACTCATGCGCTCCCTAGTCATTGCCATATTTCTCTATGCCTGTGAGACATGGACTCTGACAGCTGAACTTGAGAGAGGGATTCGGGCATTAGAAATGAGATGCTTCTGCAAGATCCTTGGAGGTCCAGACCAGAGTAAGGCAAGCCTTTGGACCATACGAAGACCTGTTGTCCATGTTGAAAAGAAGGAAATTGAGATGGTATGGTCATGTAACAAGATCTACTGGACTTTCCAAAGCCATTTTAAAAGAAACAGCGCTAGAAGGCAGAAAGAGAGGAAGACAGAGAGAGTTGGGAAGACAACATCAGTTCATGGACTGGCCTCACACTCAGCAACTGCCTCAGAGCGTCTGAGAACCGAGAAGAGTGGAGGAAGCTGGGTGCAAAGTCATCTGTGACGCCCCAGTGGTCTTCAAGACTCCGGGATAGCTAGATCTCGAGCTGGATTAAGCTATTCCAGTACATAGGTAATGTTTTGGTCAATATGTTGTACTGTAGGAATATGTTACTATTTTGATTGTATTTATACTTACTGTGCTCTACTTTGAATGAACAATATGTTATTATGTTGATTGTATTTATACTTACTGTGCTCTACTTTGAATGAACAATATGTTACTATGTTGATTGTCGTTATACGACTGTGCTATACTTTGACTGTCATCTTCCATCAGAAGGGGCTATGAACTGTCTTCAATTTATTTCATTTCTCTATCTGTCTGTCCGTCTGTCTGTCTGTCTGACTGTCTGTCTGTCTGCCTCTCTCTCCTCTCTCTCCTCTCTCTCTCTCTCTCTCTCTCTCTCTCTCTCTCTCTCTCTCTCTTTCCTCTTGCTTTTTTTTTTCTTTCTTTTTCTTACTTTCTTTTATTCCCCTTTCATTCTTTTCCCGTGTTTGTTTTTCCCTTCTCTCTCTCTCTCTCTCTCTCTCTCTCTCTCTCTCTCTCTCTCTCTCTCTCTCTCTCTCTCTCTCTCTTCTCTCTCTCTCTCTCTCTCTCTCTCTCTCTCTCTCTCTCTCTCTCTCTCTCTCTCTCTCTCTCTCTTTCCTCTTGCTTCTTTTTTTCTTTCTTTCTCTTACTTTCTTTTATTCCCCTTTCATTCTTTTCCCGTGTTTGTTTTTCCCTTCTCTCTCTCTCTCTCTCTCTCTCTCTCTCTCTCTCTCTCTCTCTCTCTCTCTCTCTCTCTCTCTCTCTCTTTCCTCTTGCTTTTGTTTTCTTTCTTTCTCTTACTTTCTTTCATTCCCCTTTCATTCTTTTCCCGTGTTTGTTTTTCCCTTCTTTTTTATTCTTTGCCGTGTGTAGTAAGACAAGCCTCAAAAGGCGACCGGCACAACTGATAACTCACGGTTGCCATTGTTTTGTTTTTGTGTGTTTTCAATTGTCTTTGTCTGCCATAGAACCTGAAATCAAAGTCGACTCCTTCCCCCCCCCCCCCCCCCCCCCCCCCTGAAGAAAAGGCCATCAAAAACATAAAAAAATGAAACGAAGCCAGACAACTCGGTCATTGGCAAGTTATCGCATTCACTGTCACGACGGAACGACATCAGAGTGTTGCACACAGAAAGGCACCATTGCCTTTTACGTCTCCGGTGTCGGCTGTCTTTACCGTTCCGGTGATTATCCTTCTGTCTGTTCATTTTTCTTTCCTTTTCTCCCTATCTTTCTTTTTGTTTGTTTTGTTTTTACTTTTTTTATCTCGCTCTTTCTTTTCTCTTCGGTTTTTTTTTTCCTGCAATAATTTCAGTATAACTCTGGGCAACCTGTTATGGCAGCTTTTGCCCCCATTTGTGTGCGGGGACCATTCTTCAGCGATTCCCAGTTATAATAATAATAATAATGATAATGATGATGATAATAACAACAAAAATAGTGATGAT
>CM031604.1:99800395-99815395 GCA_018398815.1 Conus ventricosus
ACAACAGCGCTACACTGACCGAAAATACACAGATCTAAAAGCCATAAATACAAGGAGGCTGGCAGCGCGTCATTATTGCTATGACGTCTTTCACAAAAGTCCCCCTCTCTTGTCTCCCTTTTAAATTGTAACACAGTCAGTGGCTCTGTTGGCACCGAACCACACCATCACCGCACTATAACTACACCATCACCACATACCGCCAGTCAGTGGCTCTGTTGGCACCGAACCACACCATCACCACACCATCACCACACCATCACCACACCACCACAACATACCGCCAGTCAGTGGCTCTGTTGGCACCGAACCACACCATCACCACACCTTCACCACATCATCACCACATACCGCCAGTCAGTGGCTCTGTTGGCACCGAACCACACCATCACCACACCATCACCACACCATCACCACACCATCACCACACGATCACCTCACCATCACCACACATCACCACAATACCGCCAGTCAGTGGCTCTGTTGGCACCGAACCACACTATCACCACACCATCACCACACCATCACCACACCATCACCACATACCGCCAGTCAGTGGCTCTGTTGGCATCGAACCACACCATCACCACACATCACCATCACCACACCATCATCACACCATCACCACACCATCACCATCACCCACACCATCACCACACCATCACAACACCATCACCATCACCATCACCACACCATCACCACACCATAAACCATCACCATCACCATACCATCACCACACCATCACAACACCATCACCATCACCATCACCACACCCATCACCACACCATCACCACACCATCACCACACCATCACCATCACCACACCATCACCACACACCATCACCACACCATCACCACACACCCCACCATCACCATCACCCCAGCATCACCACACCATCACCACATGCCGCCAGTCGAGTCGGCAACGTCCACACCCTCCTGATCCCCTTTACCAAAAAAAAAAGCAAAAGCTAAGTCAACATCTTCATGATGGAGGAAATATTTGTCAGCGCGTTTATACCCCCCCCCACCCCCCCCCCCCCCCCACCCCGCCCCTTCCTTGTTTTATAAGGAGAGAGAGGGGGGAGCAGGGAGACGGATGGATAGAGAGAGAGAGAGAGAGAGAGAGAGGAGAGAGAGAGAGAGAGAGAGAGACAGACAGACAGACAGACAGTGAGAGACAGAGACAGACAAGCAGACAGAGAGAGAGAGAATTGTCATGACTTTCATTCTATGTAGCCGTTGTCAGTGTTTCTGTAGGGGCCGTGTTCCATGTGATCCGTGTGTATTGTGTGACAGTGTGAGCGGTGACTGTAGCCGTTGTCAGTGTTTCTGTGGGGGCCGTGTTCCATGTGATCCGTGTGTATTGTGTGACAGTGTGAGCGGTGACTGATGTCTCCCCAGTTGATGACTGACTTCCGCCTGCACCTAATGGTCACCAGCCGGGGGGCAATGATACGTGGTTGGTTTGTTCTCAGTTGAAAAAACTCCTAGCAAGGCACACAGGCGTCGAAGATTTAGCGCAAAAAACTGTCACTTGTTTTGCTCTCTCTCTCTCTCCTCTCTCTCTCTCTCTCTCTCTCTCTCTCTCTCTCTCTCTCTCTCTCTTCTCTCTCTCTCTTCTCTCTCATTCTTCGCATTCTTCTTCGCACTCTTTTTCCTCTTCTTCTTCTTCTTCTTCTTTTTCTCTCTCTTCTTCTTCTTCTTCCTACTCTTCTTCTTCTTCTTCTTCTTCTCTTTAATCTATGTTTATCTAAACGTTACTTTCCAGAAGCATATAAACATGCAAAAATTATCCCTCTGCACAAAAAACGTAATTTAGATGATCCAAATAACTACAGACCAGTTTCGCTGCTACCGTCCGTCTCAAAGCCATTAGAACGTCATATCCATCACCATCTATCATCTTTTATTGAGAAACAAAAACTTGTATATCAATCAGTTAGGATTTAGGAAACTACATTCATGTGAAACGGCTTTGTGTCGGATCACAAATTTGTGGCTAAAAGATATCAACAACAGGAAAGCAGTTGGTGTAGTGTTTATTGATTTAACAAAGGCTTTTGATTTAATAAATCCCAATATATTGCTTTAAAAAAAAAAAAAAAAAGCTGAATGTTTACGGCGTCGACATCAATACGGAATCATTTTTAGATCTTATTTGTCAAACCGTACGCAATCTGTTTTTTTTTTCACGAGGTGTTATTTCTTTTAAAAGACAGTTGCCAAGAGGCGGGCCACAGGGATCAATCTTTGGTCCTCTGTTCTTCTTCTTCTACATAAATGATCTCCCTTTATCAATTCAAAATGCAGGCAGTGTGTGATTTGTTTGCTGACGACAATACTCTAGTCATAGCATCGATGAAATTAATTATCATTTAAATGCAAGCATGAAATCAGTGGAAGACTGGTGTGATTCAAATGACATGCTTGTTCATCCTCATAAGACCGAGTCTATGTTAATACGTGCACGTCAAAAAAGACAAGTCATAAAAGAAGCAAAATTAAAAATAATGTACAAAGATAAAACAATAAAACAAGTTACAAAGCACAAATTATTATGCATCGTCATTGGTGAAAATCTCTCCTGGCACGATCAGATTCATAACCTAATCAAACAAGTCTCGTGTTGTGTGTTCCAGTTGTCACAGATAAAACACCTTCTCAACGAACATTCACGAAAAATGTATTATTTTGCTTTTGTGCAGGCTCGATTTGCGTGATGTATTTAGGTACAATAGAATACTGCCTATTCACTCATGTATAGCATTCAACGCTCTGATCCTTATGCACAAAATTGTTCATGACGCATGCCCAGATTATTTGAAATCAATAGTACATTCACATCACCATCATGATTCGCTCGCTCAGATTCATTATTCCTAAAGCTAATTTAGATTAATTCAAAACAAGTTTCTCCTTCTGTGGCTGTAAAGAATGGAACACACTTCCAGCAAAATACAGAAATATTTCCTAATTATCAGCTTTCAAAATGAAGTAAAGTTACTTCTTTTTGATTCACATGACTGACCTATGCGCAGACATTAGCCTGACAATACATACTTACCGGAAAAAAAAAGATTAAGATGTGTGTGTGTGTGTGTGTGTGTGTGGTTGTGTGTGTGTGTGTGTGTGTGTGTGTGTGTGTGAGAGTGAGAGACAGAGACAGAGAGAAAGAAGAGGGGGGAGGAGGGAGAGTGGGAGAGGGAGAGAGAGACAGGAGAGAGTTAGATAATCTTATATGGTCATTTGTATCATGTTACTTACGTTATTAATTGTAGTTATTGTTGTACGAATTGTAAAAGGCCTCATGACCTAATATCACAATAAAGATTTTCATTCATTTTCATTCATATCATTGTATATTATAATTCATCTCTTCAATCTCTTTTCTTCACATCTTCTCTTGTTCATTCTTCCATCTTCTTCATTCATTCAGCATCTCATTTCCATTTCTTCTTCGCATCTTCTTCATTCATTCTTATTCTTCTTCTTCTTTTTCTTCTTCTTCTTCTTCTTCTTCTTCTCTCTTCTTTTTTTTTTTTCTACTTCTTCTTCGCACCCTTCTACTTCTTTTCACTTCTTCTGCACTCTTCTTCTTTTCGCACTCTTCTTCTTCTGCTCTTCTTCTTCTTCTTCTTCTTCCCTCTTCTTTCTTCTTCTTTCTACTTCTTCTTCTTCCACTCTTCTTCTTCTTCTTCTTCTTCTTCTTTCTTCTCGCACTCTTCTTCTTGTTTCTCTTCTTTCTTCGCACCCTTCTATCTTCTTGCATCTTCCACTTCTTCTTTGTCACTTCTTCTTCTTTTCTTCTTCTTCTTCTTCTTCTTGCTTCTTCTTCTTCTTCTTCTTCTTCTTCTTCTTCTTCTTCTTCGCAATCTTCTTCGCATTCTTCTTCGCTTTCTTCGCACTCTTCTTTTTCGCACTCTTCTTCCTACTCTTCTTCTTCGTCAGCTTCTTCTTCTTCTTCTTCTTCTTCTTTTCTTCTTCTTCTTCTGCTGCTGCTGCTGTTGCTGCTGCTTCTTCTTCTTCTTCTTCTTCTTCTGCTCTGTTTGCTCTTCTTCTTCTTCTTCTTCTTCTTCTTCTTCTTCGCATTCTTCTTCTTCGCATTCTTCTTCGCATTCTTCTGCATTCTTCTTCGCATTCTTCTTCGCATTCTTCTTTCGCATTCTTCTTCGCATGTCTTCTTCTCTCTTCTGCATTCTTCTTCTTCTTCTTCTCTTCTCTTTCTTCTTCTTCTTCCTCTTCTTTTTCTCTTCTTCTTCGCATTCTTCTTCTTCTTTCGCCTTTTCTTTTCTTTTTCTATTCTTCTCTCTTCTTCTTCTTTTTCGCACTCTCTTTTCTTCTCTACTCTTCTTCTCTCTCTTCTTCTTCTTCTTCGCACCTTCTTCTTCTTTTCGCATTCTCTTCTCGCATTCTTCGCATTCTTCGCATTCTTTCTTTTTCTTCTTCTTCTTCTCTTCTTCTTCTTCTTCTTCTTCTCTTCTTCTTTCTGCACTCTTCTTCTTCTTTTTCTACTTCTTTCTTCTTCTTCTTCTTCTTTCTTCTTCTTCTTCTTCTTCTTCTTTTTCGCACTCTTCTTCTTCTTCTTCTTCTTCTTCTTCTTCTTCTTCTTCTTCCTTCTTCTTCTTCTTCTCTTCTTCTTCTTCGCATCTTCCTTTCTTCTTCTTCTTCTTTTTCTCTTCAAAAAAGACAAGTCATAAAAGAAGCAAAATTAAAAATATAATGTACAAAGATAAAACAATAAAACAAGTTGCAAAGCACAAATTATTAGGCATCGTCATCGATGAAAATCTTTCCTGGCACGATCAGATCCATAACCTAATCAAACAAGTCTCGTGTTGTGTGTTCCAGCTGTCACAGATAAAACACTTTCTCAACGAACATTCACGAAAAATGTATTATTTTGCTTTTGTTCAGGCTCGATTAGACTACTGCTCTATAATCTGGGGTAAATGTGCGCCATCTACTTTAAAACCACTTTGTTCATTGCAAAAACGAGCCATTAAGATGATCAGCTGTCAGAAGCAATCCGATCCTTCTATGCGTGATGTATTTAGGTACAATAGAATACTGCCTCTTCACTCATGTATAACATTCAACACTCTGATTCTTATGCACAAAATTGTTCATGACGCATGCCCAGATTATTTAATTAAAATCAATAGTACATTTACATCACCATCATGATTCGCTCAGATTCATTATTCCTAAAGCTAATTTAGATTTATTCAAAAAATTTCTCCTTCTGTGGCTGTAAAGAATGGAACAAACTCCAGCAAAACACAGAAATATTTCCCAATTATCAGCTTTCAAAAATGAAGTAAAGTTACTTCTTTTTGATACTCATGACTGACCTATGCGTAGACATTAGCCTGACTATACATACGTACCGAGAAAAAAAAGTGTAATTCTGATAAACGATGCAGTTGATTGAGATGTGTGTGTGGTGTGTGTGTGTGTGTGTGTGTGTGTGTGTGTGTGAGTGTGTGGTGTGTGGGTGTGGTGTGTGTGGGATGAGAGAGAGAGAGAGGAGAGAGAGAGAGAGAGAGAGAGAGAGAGGGGGGGACAGGAGGAGAGAGAGAGAGAGAGAGAGAGAGAGAGAGAGATTTTAAGCATGAAATCGTTATATTGATGTTATTTTGTAATTCGATGTTACCTTACTTTTTAAATTGTAGTTATTGTTGGGCAGAATTGTAAAAAGGCCTTCAATGAGCCTAATTCTCAACCCATTAAAGATTCATTCATTCATTCATCTCTTCTTCTTCTTCTTCTTCTCTTCTTCTTCTTCTTCTTCTTCTTTCTTCGCATTCTTCTTCGCATCTTCTCCGCATTCTTCTGCATTCTTCTTCGCATTCTTCGCACTCTTCTTCTTCGCACTCTTCTTCCTACTCTTCTTCTTCGTCTGCTTCTTCTTCTTCTTCTTCTTCTTCTTCTTCTTCTTCTTCTTCTTCTTCTTCTTCTTCTTCTTCTTCGCATTCTTCTTCGCATTCTTCACTTCTTCTTCGCACTCTTCTTCTCTCTTTCTTCTTCGTCTGCTTCTTCTTCTTCTTCTTCTTCTTTTCTTCTTCTTTCTTCTTCTTTTCTTCTTCTGCTTCTCTGTGCACTGCTGCTGCTTGCTTGCATCTTCTCTCGATTCTTCTTCTTCTTCTTCTCTCTTCTTCCTTCTTCTTCTTCTATTCTCTTCTTCTTCTTCGCATTTTTCGCATTCTTCTTCGCATTCTCCTTCTTCGCATTCTTCTTCTTCGCATTCTTCGCATTCTCTCTTCAGGAACGGTTTTTTTGCATTCATCCCTCTGGGGAAAAGATGTTCACGTTGTTTTAATCTTTGATTCTTTTAATGACCTGTTCATGTAGTTCTCTTTTGGGAAAAGATGTCTCTTGTTTGAATGTTTATTTCATTTTTTAAATACCTGCTCATGTCGTTCTGCTCTGTGCTCTGCCAGCTTCACCTGAGCATTTTTGTGGTGTGTGTGTTTTGTGTGTGTGTTTGTTGTCGTGCGTGCGTGCGTGCAGTGCGTGCGTGCGTGCGTGCGTGCGCGCGCGCGCGTGTGTGCGTGTGTGTGTTGTGTGTGTTGTTGTGTGTGTGTGTTGTGTGTGTGTGTGTGTGTTTCAGGACATTTTTTTTCTCTTCATTAAGTCTCCTACTTGTTTTGCGCTACTTGTTTCTTTGCTCAGACCTTTCTCCTCATGTCCTCATTCTGCTCCAGGCTTTCTCCTCGTGTCCTCTTCTGCTCCAGACTTTCTCCTCATGTCCTCTTTCTGCTCCAGACTTTCTCCTCATGTCCTCTTCTCTAGACTTTCTCCTCATGTCCTCTTTCTGCTCCAGATTTCCCTCATGTCCTCTTTCTGCTCCAGACTTTCTCCTCATGTCCTCTTTCTGCCCAGACTTCTCCTCGTTTCTTCGCTCCAGCTCTCGTGTCCTCTTTCTTGCTCCACTTTCTCCTCATGTCCTCTTTCTGCTCCAGACTTTCTCCTCATGTCCTCTTTCTGCTCCAGACTTTCTCCTCATGTCCTCTTTCTGCTCCAGACTTTCTCCTCATGTCCTCTTTCTGCTCCAGACTTTCTCCTCGTGTCCTCATTCTGCTCCAGGCTGGCTCCCTTTGAGCGATTTGATGGAGAATTTCTCTAGTCCCTGTGGCCTTGACAACATCACAAACCTACAGGATGTTACAACCTTCCAGGTGGCATCTTTCTGGGAATTACCAGGGTGGGCTGACACTGCTCTATCAGCCGGCTTCTATCTAGCCGTCTGTCCCAGGAGACTCAAGTTGTCACAGTTAGTTTGTACAACACAAAGACTTCAGTACTTCCCGCATGCCGTCAGTGAAGGTAGTCATGGTTACTTCCTCGTCCCCATGCCCTCTCCTCCCACTCCTCTCCCCTTCCCTTTCCCCACCTTGCCTCACCCCACCCCTTCACCCCAGAATCTTTGCTAACTGGTCATGAACACGAAGATGGCCTGAACTCGTTCTCTTCATGACAACTGTTGGCTTCATTTCGTCCTTTGGTCAACTAGTGAGGGACTGAGGTTGCATTTCTCAGGAGACCCAGGTGTAGGGTAAGTTCTACGGTTCTAAGAAAAAAAAAAGGGGGGGGGGAGGAACAAAACACACAACCAGTGTTAGGTAGGCACCCAAGGTCTGACCATCGCAATGGGCTAATGCGTAGGTCAGACATATGCGAAGTCGTAGCCACAAGACCTTCTTTTTCAATTTTTTCATCTTAGTTGGTAATTCATTTGTCCATCAGCTTAAAATCATGCGTAGTGTGGTCTCAAAACTTAGCGGATGTGGTGTAGTGTATGTGGACCAGTCCGCACACAGTGACGCCTCCTTGATGAAACTGAAACTGAAACTACGATTCTTTGCCGCTTGTCAGCGCTGATGTGGCCAACACACTTCGGTTACTGAACCCTAGAAGTGACCAGTCTGACTCTTTGGCGCTGATGTGACCAACACACTTCGGTTACTGAACCCTAGAAGTGACCAGTCTGACTCTTTGGCGCTGATGTGACCAACACACTTCGGTTACTGAACCCTAGAAGTGACCAGTCTGACTCTTTGGCGCTGATGTGACCAACACACTTCGGTTACTGAACCCTAGAAGTGACCGCTCCGACTCTTTGGCGCTGATGTGACCAACACACTTCGGTTACTGAACCCTAGAAGTGACCGCTCCCGACTCTGGCGCTGATGTGACCAACACACTTCGGTTACTGAACCCTAAAAGTGACCGCTCCGACTCTGGCGCGTTCTGACTTTCCTGGCATCCTTTGTGGCATCCTCAAGCGTAGGCACACAAGGATCGTAGGCACACAAGGATCGCCGTTCTTATTGATTACACCATACTTATTTTGGGCTACTTGTTTATTGATACTGTGACTTCCCATTTTGCTAATCCTCCTCCCTGGCTGCCTTGACAGATTATTGGATTGTTATTTTTCCCCTGCTGGTGAGAATACCGCAGGATCGTGGGTGGTATATTTCCGTTGGATACCAGGGGGTAAAATAACATGACAGCCGGGTACTCTCACCCGGCAGACGAAAGTCGCCTCCAGGTTGGCGCAACAAAGGTTGTGTTGACAGGACGGAGTTCAATCGTTAGGACATGTTGGCACTGGAAGGTTCCACGCCTACTCCACCTCCTCTCCCCTCCCCCATTTCCCCATCCCCGTCTATCTTTCTTCTTTTTTTCTAATCTTTCCGAAGTCAATACTGTCTTAACGAGGGGGGGGGGGGGGGGGGATGGAACTGGGAAGGGGTTGTTTGTCTGAACTGGATTTCAGCCATTGCTCACTTGCATGTTTGTTAGACGTCTCTTCAGTGTGTGCGCATTTTGACATTACTTCGGCAGTGGCACCTCCCCCCCCCCCCCCCCCCCCCCCCGCCCCCGCGTTGAATCTTGCGATTATTTCTGTATTGGCTGTTACCTCCCTTCTCCCTTACCATTACTGCTCCAGTAGCTGTTTGCTCCCTTTTCTCTTACCATTACTGCTCCAGTGGCTGTTACCTCCCTTCTCTCTTACCATTACTGCTCCAGTGGCTGTTACCTCCCTTTTCTCTCACCATCACTTCTCCAGTGGCAGTTTTCTCCCTTTTCTCTTACCATTACTGCTCCAGTGGCTGTTACCTCCCTTCTCTCTGACCATCACTGCTCCAGTGGCAGTTTTGTCCCTTTTCCCTTACCATTACTGCTCCAGTGGCTGTTACCTCCCTTTTCTCTTACCATTACTGCTCCAGTGGCTGTTACCTCCCTTTTCCCTTACCGTTACTGCTCCAGTGGCTGTTACCTCCCTTTTCCCTTACCATTACTGCTCCAGTGACTGTTTGCTCCCTTTTCTGCATAACTAAGTAACTTCCCTCAGCCGTAACAATTTTTTGCTTCGTTTCTTGAACAAGATCACGTGTACTTCCATTTACCTGTTGAGAATTCGTACAACATGTGTTTCGTGTTTCATTTGACGGTTTGATTTGTATTTCTATCTTTATGTCTGTTTCAAAAAATTACTTTCACATTAGCAGTGGTACTTCTGTTGTGAGTATCAACATTATTGTCATTATGTTTGTTTCTGTATTTACTCCCCCTGTTTCTTGGAGCATGGACATGACAAGAGATCTTTCAGTCCTGCTGTATATCTGTCTCATGAACATTGTGTTTTGCTCATCTGTCTCATGGACATTGTGTTTTGCTCATCTGTCTCATGAACATTGTGTTTTGCTCATCTGTCTCATGAACATTGTGTTTTGCTCATCTGTCTCATGAACATTGTGTTTTGCTCATCTGTCTCATGAACATTGTGTTTTGCTCATGTCTCATGAACATTGTGTTTTGCTCATCTGTCTCATGAACATTGTGTTTTGCTCACTTCCTCTTTCCTGCCCATTTCTTGCTCTTTGTTTTCTTTCTGTGCTGTTGTCAATGATTGTTCGACTGTGCTCTTTGTTTTCTTTCTGTGCTGTTTTCCATGATTGTTCAGTTCTGCTCTTTGTTTTCTTTCTGTGTTGTCAATGATTGTTCAACTGTGCTCTTTGTTTTCTTTCTGTGCTGTTTTCCATGATTGTTCGACTGTGCTCTTTGTTTTCTTTCTGTGCTGTTGTCAATGATTGTTCAGCTCTGCTCTTTGTTTTCTTTCTGTGTTGTCAATGATTGTTCAACTGTGCTCTTTGTTTTCTTTCTGTGCTGTTTTCCATGATTGTTCGACTGTGCTCTTTGTTTTCTTTCTGTGCTGTTGTCAATGATTGTTCAGCTCTGCTCTTTGTTTTCTTTCTGTGTTGTCAATGATTGTTCAACTACGCTCTTTGTTTTCTTTCTGTGTTGTCAATGATTATTCAACTGCGCTCTTTGTTTTCTTTCTGTGTTGTCAATGATTGTTCAACTGCGCTCTTTGTTTTCTTTCTGTGTTGTCAATGATTGTTCAACTGCGCTCTTTGTTTTCTTTCTGTGTTGTCAATGATTGTTCAACTGCGCTCTTTGTTTTCTTTCTGTGTTGTCAATGATTGTTCAACTGCGCTCTCTGTTTTCTTTCTGTGTTGTCAATGATTGTTCAACTGCGCTCTCTGTTTTCTTTCTGTGTTGTCAATGATTGTTCAACTGCGCTCTCTGTTTTCTTTCTGTGTTGTCAATGATTGTTCAACTGCGCTCTCTGTTTTCTTTCTGTGTTGTCAATGATTGTTCAACTGCGCTCTCTGTTTTCTTTCTGTGTTGTCAATGATTGTTCAACTGCGCTCTCTGTTTTCTTTCTGTGTTGTCAATGATTGTTCAACTGCGCTCTTTGTTTTCTTTCTGTGTTGTCAATGATTGTTCAACTGCGCTCTCTGTTTTCTCTCTGCGTTCTTTGGTTTCTTTCTCTGTTGTTGTCCATGATTGATCAACTGTGCTTTTTTTTTCTTTTTGCTGTTGTCCATGATTGTTCTGTCCGTGTGGTCCACTCACTGGTCTTTGTGTCAGGCACTCTTGACTCTTATGTCTGTAGCCCATGGACTGGAGAGGGTGGCGGTGGGGAGTGGGAGTGGGGGGTGGAGGTGGTCTTACAGTATGTTTGTATCCTCGCCTGAAGAAAATTCCCCTTCTGATAATTTCATGTCTTCTGCCACTGTGTCCGACTGCTGTGTCTCTTTCTTTGCGCCCGTGTCTGTTTTTTTTTTTTCTCCAGCATGTATGTATTTCAAATTTTTGCTGGTGTGTGTGTGTGTGTGTGTGTGTGTGTGTGTGTGTGTGTGTGTGTGTGTGTGTGTGTGTGCTGTGACGACTAGGCAGTGAAAGTTGCACAGGAGTGATCCCTAACTGTGTATTCCGTGGCGCTATCAGTTCATCTAGTATTGTTTTCGTTTCTTTTCCTACTGAATTTATTTTAATCCTGTTTTAACCATCTATTTTCAAACATGGTCGCCCTGAACTAAAGTGCAAGGCTGTCTCATGCTGCATGGTTTTGCTGTGTGCTCCTTGCAGCCAGCACTGAGGAGGGGGGGGGGGGTCATGGTTTTGTTGTGTGCGCCTTGCAGTCAGCAGTGAGGGAGGGGGGGGGGGGGGGGGGGCAGGCTGTCTCATGCAGCATGGTTTTGTTGTGTGCGCCTTGCAGTCAGCAGTGAGGGGGGGGGGGGGGGGGTAGGCTGTCTCATGCTGCATGGTTTTGCTGTGTGCTCCTTGCAGCCAGCACTGAGGGGGGGGGGGGGCTGCCTCATGCAGCATGGTTTTGTTGTGTGCGCCTTGCAGTCAGCAGTGAGGGAGGGGGTTGGGTAGACTGCCTCATGCAGCATGGTTTTGTTGTGTGCGCCTTGCAGTCAGCAGTGAGGGAGGGGGGGGGAGTAGACTGCCTCATGCAGCATGGTTTTGTTGTGTGCGCCTTGCAGTCAGCAGTGAGGGGGGGTTGGGTAGACTGCCTCATGCAGCATGGTTTTGTTGTGTGCGCCTTGCAGTCAGCAGTGAGGGGAGGGGGGGGTTAGAGCTGCCTCATGCAGCATGGTTTTGTTGTGTGCTCCTTGCAGTCAGCAGTGGGGGGGGGGGGGTGGGGGGGGGTAGGTAGACTGCCTCATGCAGCATGGTTTTGTTGTGTGCTCCTTGCAGTCAGCAGTGAGGGGGGGGGGGGGGTAGACTGCCTCATGCAGCATGGTTTTGTTGTGTGCTCCTTGCAGTCAGCAGTGAGGGGGGGGGGGGGGTAGACTGCCTCATGCAGCATGGTTTTGTTGTGTGCGCCTTGCAGTCAGCAGTGAGGGGGGGGGGGGAGGAGCTGCCTCATGCAGCATGGTTTTGTTGTGTGCGCCTTGCATCCAGCACTGAGGGAGGGGGAGGCAGCAGTGAGGGAGGGGGGGGGGGGTATTCAGCAGCAAGGTCCTCTGACGAGCTGTTCTCCATGGTCCGAGGAGCCACGGGCCTTAGTAGGGAAGGGAGGCTAGGGTGACTGGAATTGATATGCATCACACTGCCTTTGTCAATTCAGAGCTGTTTTCCATGCCAGCTGTGGTTCTATTGACCACGTCACCCAACACTCTGTGGTCCTATTTACCACGTCATGCAATACACTGTTGTCCTATTTACCACGTCATCCAATACACTGTGGTCCTATTTACCACGTCATCCAATACAACTGTTGTCCTATTTACCACGTCATCCATTACACTGTTGTCCTATTTACCTCGTCATCCAACACTCAGTGGTCCTATTTACCTCGTCATCCAATACGCTGTTGTCCTATTTACCACGTCATCCAATACACTGTTGTCCTATTTGCCACGTCATCCAATACACTGTGGTCCTATTTACCACGTCATCCAATACACTGTTGTCCTATTTACCACGTCATCCAACACTCAGTGGTCCTATTTCCCTCGCCATCCAATACACTGTTGTCGTATTTACCACGTCATCCAACACTCTGTGGTCCTATTTACCATGACAGTGAGGTTGACCGGATTATCATCCAACACATTGTGGTCCTATTTACCATGACAGTGAGGCTGACCGGGTTATCATCCAACACACTGTGGTCCTATTTACCATGACAGTGAGGTTGACCGGGTTATCACCCAACACACTGTGGTCCTATTTACCATGACAGTGAGGTTGACCGGGTTATCATCCAACACACTGTGGTCCTATTTACCATGACAGTGAGGTTGACCGGGTTATCACCCAACACACTGGTCCTATTTACCACGTCATCCAACACTCTGTGGTCCTATTTACCATGACAGTGAGGTTGACCGGGTTATCATCCAACACACTGTGGTCCTATTTACCATGACAGTGAGGTTGACCGGGTTATCACCCAACACACTGGTCCTATTTACCACGTCATCCAACACTCTGTGGTCCTATTTACCATGACAGTGAGGTTGACCGGGTTATCATCCAACACACTGTGGTCCTATTTACCATGACAGTGAGGTTGACCGGGTTATCATCCAACACACGGAAACTGAAGCCACTGTTTGTTCTTCGTTCAACATTATTGTGATCCTGCCCCCCACTCCTTCAACCCCCCCCCCCCCCCCCCCCCCCCCCCACTACCACCCCGCCCCCACCTTAGGCATTCCCTTCATCCCTTCACTTCCTTCCCTCTTTATCTTGATCTCCCCTCTCTCCTTCCCGCTCGCCTTCTCTCCCTCTTCACGCCACTCTGGTGAACCTCCCCTCTCTTCTCCTCTCTCTTCTCTCTCTCTCTCTCTCTCTCTCTCTCTCTCTCTCTCTCTCCTCTCTCTCTCTCTTCTCTCTCTCTTCTTCTCTTCCTCTTCTCTTCTCTCTCTCTCATCTCTCTCCTCCCTCTCTCTCTCTCTCCTCTCCTCTCTCTCTCTTCATCCTCCCTTCCTCCATCTCTTTCTCTCTATCTCTTTCTCTCTTCTCTCTCCTCTCCTCTCTCTCTCTCTCTCTCTCTCTCTCTCTCTCTCCTCTCTCTCTCTCTCTCTCTCTCTCTCCTCTCTCCTTCACGCCACTCTGGTGAACCTCCCCCTCTCTACCTCTCTCTCTCTCTCTCTCTCTCTCTCTCTCTCTCTCTCTCTCTCTCTCTCTCCCCTCCTCTCTTTCTCTCTCTTCCTCTCTCTCTCTCTCTCACTCTCTCCCCCTTCTCTCTCTGCCTCCCGCTCTCTTTCTCATCCTCCCTTCGTCCATCTCTCTCTCTCTCTCTCTCTCTCTCTCTCTCTCTCTCTCTCTCTCTCTCTCTCTCCCTCTCTCTCTCTCTCTCTCTCTCTCTCTCTCTTTCCTCTCTCTCTTCCCCTCTCTTTCTCTGCCCCTCCCTGTCTCTCTTTCACCTCCCCTCATCTCTCTCTGTCTCTCTGTCCTCTCTTCTCTCTCTCTCTCTCTTCTCTCTCTCTCTCTCTCTCTCTCTCGCTCTCTCTCTTCTTCTCTTCAAACTGTCAGCCCTGTAATTGCTGAAACACTTACGTATATAGATAATCTCTGCTTTCTAAAATCAGTTCCCAAGGCTTTTAAAATTGCTAGAGTAATGCCGATCTACAAAACAGGTGATCACACCGATCCGTCTAACTACAGGCCCATTTCTATTCTTTCTGTGCTGTCTAAACCATTGGAAAACCATCTGAATAAACATATTCTCGATCACTTCAATTTTTTCAATTTATTTCATCAAGACCAATCCGGTTTTAGGGCTAATCACTCGTGCCAAACAGCACTGACAAATCTAGTTGATCAATGGCCTCACTAATATAAATAACGACAAAATTACAGGTGTTCTCATGGTAGATTTTATGAAAGCCTTTGACGTTATTGACCGCAATCTTCTTCTTAAAAGCTTAAGGTATACAACTTATCAGAGAATTCGTTGGAACTCCTATCTTCATATCTTTCCGGTAGAAAGCAAATGGTCTCAGTAAATGAATCTGTATCTCCTACATTATCCATTAGTCATGGTGTGCCTCAAGGGTCAGTACTCGGACCTATCTTATTTTCCATATTATATATAAACGATTTACCTCTATTCATTGATAGTCTCTGTGAAATGTTCGCTGATGACACCACAATACACTGTAGTCATAAAGAATTGAAAATG
>CM031604.1:99820395-99837895 GCA_018398815.1 Conus ventricosus
TTTTTGGGAAAAGCCCCCCTTGCAGGGCGGTCGGGGTGTTTGGGATTTTGGCTGTTTTAGCAACGTGCCCCCGCGACGAAAGCCACTCAGGTTCCCCATGCGTAAGATCTTTTTTTTGTTCCCGCTCATGAGGAGGGGGTTGGGGTTTGTTTAGAGGGGGACTGCCTTAAAAATTTCCCACCCAACCCACTTCATGACTTTGTATTATTGCTGTGATTATTGGCTTCACGGCTTTGCTTCAATTTCCTGCTTCAATTTTTGGGTTCCCTTTGGGCGGCCGCAAAATGATTTATTAACTGTTTGTTTAAAAATCTTTTTTTTGATAATTGCACTTGGGGGCTGCTTTGAATAATTTTCCCATTTGGGCAGAGAGCCGGCAGCCTTTTCTTAAATTTACGGCGTTTAAAAGCCCCAAACCAAAAAACCCTTTTTTCCCAATGAAAGCATTTCCTTTTTTTTTTAAATGTTTGGGGCGTGTGTGTTTTAAATTGGGGGGGGGTTTTTTTGGGTTTTACTGATAAAAACTTATTTTTTTCGGGAACCCTTTCTTTTTCTTTTTAATTTAAAAGGTGGCACCACACCGCAGCAGGGCCCCCACCCCCCCCCCACGCCGCGCGCCCCCCACCCCCCCCCAGACGCCGCCCCCCCACCCCCCCCCCCCGCCCGCCGTCCCCCCCCCCCACCCACGCAGGGACGTCCTCCCCCCCCACCCCCTGTGTACCCCAACACACCCCAAAACCCCCAAGTCCCCCCAAAAGGTTCTTAATTAATTTTTTAAAATTTTAAGTCCCCCCAAGTTTTTAAATTTTAGTTTTTAAATTAAGTTACTTCAAGTTCTTAAAAGTTCTTGATTAAGAAACTTCTAAGTTTTGTTTAAAGTCACCCAAGATCAAAAACCCAAAGGGTCATCTTTAAGAAACACCAAATTTTTTTATTAATTTAACAGCTAGGGTTTTTTTTAAAATTAGTAAATCCCTATATAGTACACACAGCCTCAAAAAAGTGCCCATCGTGAGAATGCTTGCCCCAGCGTTTCTGCATAGATTTTAAAATAAAGTTTTTAAAACCCGAAGAAAAACCGCATTGATTACATTTCTGGTCTAGGGAAAATTGCTTTTATAGACCCCAATTTTTTTTTATTGACTTTTATCATTTTTTTAATACGCCTTGATCAAATTTTTTTTAAAAAAAAATTTTAAAATTAATTCTTAAAAATTTTTCCATCTGAAATGGATAAAAATGTTCTTTTTTTTTTTTTGGGACGGTTCTGGGTGCTGTTTTTTTCTGTTTTTAGTGGTTCAGTTTTTTTTTGGTTTGCTTTTTTTTTGGCTGCCATTTTTTTATATTTTTTATACAGTAAAAACCCCCGCAGCCGCAAGGGCCCCCCAAAAAATGGAAAAAGTTTTAAGTTCAATTTCCCCATGAAGATTTTGGTTTGCTGTGGTTTGAATCACATGAATTTTTTTTAAAACCCGGATTGAACCCAACTTTTTTTGGCGTTGGCGGTGTATGTTTTCATGATGATTTTATTTTTAAAAACCCTTAATTTTTTTTGTTTTGTTCCACTCTGTAATTTTTTCCCTGCTTTAACCGCCCGGTGCTTTTCAGGGCCCCCCCAGGGTTTTCGTGTTTTTTGATTCTGTGTTTTCTGGGGGTTTTAATTTCCCCACCTGATTCGGGTTTTCTGATTCTGTGATTTTCTGGTGGGTCATTTTAAAGGGGAAATAAAATCTATATGATTAAAAGTTATTAATCCCATGTTTAAATGGCGATAACAATTTTCCCAAATTATAGAAAATAAATAAATCCTGGGAGACTTAAGGGACTTTTTTAAAAACGGGATCTTGCTTTAAAATTTCCAACGTAAGATTTGTTCAGAATAAAGGGGAGCAAATCTACTGCTAGTTTAGTGTACAAACTAAAAACCCGTTTGCCCCAACTTTTCACCTTTTCAGACCCCAGAGCGTTTTCATCCCTGTTATGTTTACTTTTAAAATGTCTTGTGGCGACATCTGTTGAATTTTTCAAGGCTAAAATTTCATTTCCCGAGGAACGGGGTTTTGTTTTTCCACAGCTGCCCAAAAAATAAGCCTTTCCTTTTGGGCATAATAGTTGGTCATCAACTTGGTATTCTTAAGTTCGGAGGTTTAGGCTGCCTTGTAGCGGTATTTAGATCATCGCTGTTAAATTTTTTTTTATTTTAAATTTATAATTATTTTATTTTCAAAAAATGAGCACCAAAAAAAACGGGTTACCAACCGGGTATCCCTTTTCGCTGTTATTGGAGGTTAAGGTGGGATCCCAAATGTTGGTAAAAGCCTTTTTTAAAAAATAAAGCCAGAGCTCTTGGCAAACCTAGATTTGAGGATTCAGCAAAAGCAAATTTGATCTTGCGTTCCCGTTTGTACGAAAGTTTTTCTATTTAAAGAAAGGGAAAAATTTCCGGCCCAAAAATAAATATGAAAGGGGAAAAAAAATACTTTAAAAAAAGGGGCTTCACTCGTAATGATGATAGGCGGCGCTTGGGTTAATCCCGTTTCCGTTTTTAAGGGGAAGAAAATTACGCATTTGTAAACTGGAGATGAAGGAGAGAGAAAAAGCCCAAAACAAACTGTGGGGGAAACTGGCTGCAGCCAAGCCCCGCTTTGAAAAGCAGAAAATTGGAGTTAGATTTTTTAAATAACACACTAAAAAAACGGGGCATGCGGGTTACACTTTTAAAAGATTTTGTTTCAAGCAAAAAAACAATATTATTTGAAACAGGAAAACCCCAAACGGGGACATTGCCCCCCCAAAATTTAGCGACTTTTATCCATCAGAAAAAAAAAAAGTGAAAATGGGGGTTTTGTTTTTGGGAAAGACGGTTGTGTATTTTTTTGGGCACTTAATATTGGCTGAGTAAAAAAGAAAAAAATTATTTTCCCCAAAAGGGATTTTGGGAAGGGAAATTTAACCCCCAATTAAAAGCTACCCCAAAACCCGGCGGGAAAGTTAGTGAAAAAACCAGAAAAAGAATGGTTATTTTCCCCCAAGCGTTTGGCAATTTATTTCCCAGCCCCCAAAAACGTTTACAGGCCCTTCATTTTGTCAATCCCCCCCCAACCCGACACCATCAAAGGGGATTTTTTATATTTCCCTCTGATCCGAAAGCCCCGGAAACCGATTTAAGTCGCACTCACAGTCATTAAATGCTTAAGTACAAAGTGGGGGAAAAACCTTTAACCCAAAAGAGTGCCTCTGCTGTTGCTTTTTGCCATAAAACCTGTTTAAAACCAACGAGGTCCTTTAAACCTTACCCTCGATAAACCCCGCCGATTTTGGGAAAGAATTTAAAGGCCAAGGAATCTTTTATTGAAAAAACCTAGGTTCCCTTTTAAAAAAAGGCTTTCCCGGGGATTTCCAGACCCCCGGCTTTATTTTAAAAAACTTTAAAAAAAACATTTTCCCAAAAGACTTTTCTCCTCCCATTTACCCCAGAGGCTGTTTGACAATTTCGAAACCACAGAATGGGTTGAAAAATTGCCCTCATTTTTTGGCCTAAGGGAAAAATAAAGAATTTAAAGGACTAAAACCAGTAAAAGGGCAATCAAAGAAAAAAAATTAATGTTGTTGAAGTGAGTCTTACCGGCAAACTATTCCCTTTTGGGGTTTTTAAAAGGGTAAGGTCCTTTATTTCCCGGGGGAAGCAAAAAGGGGCACTCGCATCAGGGCCCCCGATCCAGTTTGGAGTGTTGACCCGTATGAATAAAAAAAATTGAAAAAATTTGAATTCCGCCCGTGTATTTTTCCGGAAACGACAACAAAAACAACCGGGCCCCTCAAAGACCCTTTTGCAAAGAAGAACCCTGCAAAAAATTCCCAAAAGACACAGTTCCATTTGCTTAGTTTTTTAAGTAAAAAATTTTTGGGTTTTAAAAAATGGAAGTCGAAGGAAGCGCAGAATGAAACGAAAGTAAAGGAAGGCCTTAAAAATTTTGTTTGGGGAATCTTTTTTTTTCCATGGTTTTATGCTTTTGGGGGGAAAAACATTTTCGGGGATTAATCAAGGGCATGCAAAATCACCCAAAATCACCTAAATTTTAAACCCCCCAAATTGGGAAAAAAAGAATTTTTCTTGAATAATAAAAAAAATTTCGACCGCATAAAGCAAACATGAAAAAATTTTTTTAAATAAATTGGTTGAAGCTATGATTGATCTTTAAAAAATTTGGATAAAAAATTAAAACCCCCCCCTGTTTATGCGGTCCCCCCGTGCCGTTTGGCTATAAAAAACGGGGGAAATTAACAAACGCTTTTTGGGGTTTTTTGTTCTATCAAAAGATTCTTTGTTACAATTTTTGTGTTGCCCTCATGTAGAATTAAATCGCAGTTTTACGGGGGTCTTGGTAAAAAAGTTTTTATTCCCCAAAACAATGCTTCTTTGTAGTTGTCATGTGATTTTGTTGCCCTGCCCCAACCGGGGATTTTTCCCTTTGCTTTTTATAAATTTTCTCCTGGCTGAAATACTGTTTTTTTTGCCCTTTAAAAACCAAAAACTCCTTGTAACCTTTCCGGTTTTAATTTCACCCTTCATTTTTCCTAAACCCCTTCTTTTTTGAAATTAAATCCCCAAAGGCGAATTTTAGGTAATCGGACGTGTCTACACCGGCATCCCCCTTTCGTATTTAATTCCGGTCATAGATGTTTTTCTTTGGGTTTATAACAAAACTATCTGTATTTTGTGAAAAGTACTCGGGGATTTCGGGGATACAAGGGCTTAAAGTGGGTCAAAAAAAATTCCCAAACATCAAACCCTTTGAAAATTTAAAACCCAGAAAACCCCCAAAAAAAACGGGCTTTTTCCAATTTGATTTCTTTTTTTTCATTTTTTCCCAAAAAAGCTGACCCATAAAAAATTTCGGGAAGCCCTGAAAATTTTTGGTTTTGGCCCGTTTAAATTTTGCTTTCTTTTTTGGTGATTAATTGCCCATCTTTGCGTTTGTCCCGGATTCCCCATTTTTTTCCCCAAAAAAGTTTTGGGCCCTCAGTTTAAAAAAAGACTTTTTCTGAGAAACGGGTGGATTTTTTTCTGAGTCAGTGTTCTTCATGATGTATGGTTTCATGAATGTTCTTGACAAAAGCAATTATACGATGAACAGCTTTTAAACCTTAAAACCCATGTTTAAAAAAAATTTGGTGAAGTCTGTAATGCCAGCATAATTTTTTTTGCCTCAAAAGTTTAGGAAACCAAGTTTAGGGGGGTATTTTGGGAAAACCTTTCTTTAGATTTTCTGCTGCTAATGGTAGTCATTAGGGCAGGTCATGGAGTTCAGGAGGATATTCAAAATAACTTCTAAAAGGGAAAACCACGCTGCTGACCCGGCGTTAAAGGGCCCAAACCACTTTAATGTTTTTTGAATTTTACGGATCGCCCCCTGTGTCCATTTTAATTTACGAAATGGAAGTGTTTGGCGCCTTTGGGCCCCCATACAGATTTTTTTTGAAATTTTAAATACTTTAAGATATTTAGACCTTTTACTGGGTTTCAAAATCGTCCAAGTATTTGTTGTTTGTTTTAAACAGTAATGTCCCGAGCCATACAAATTCCTCCCCCCCAACCCCGTTTTCAATATCTGGACCCTTTGGTAAACCCCGAAAATAAACCCAATCTTTTCCTCAGTAAACTTTAAAAAAGTTTCCCAATCACCCCGGGCGCAAAATGTAATGCGGGGGATCCAAGCTAAATTGTTTTTGCGGTCTTTTCTATTTTTTCCCAAAGAGTCTCCCAAACAAAAACATCGGCCCTCAAGTAGGGTTTTTCTTTATAGTTCCCATTTTTTTACACTCAAAACTTCTGCCGCATCTTGAGCATGCTGGTTTTTTTTTCAAAAAAAACACGTGTCCTTTCCTCAAAGACTAAAAAAGGAACGCCCCCTTTAGGGGGAAAGTTTTGTCTTATCAAATTTTTCCCCAACTGTTCATTTTACTCATAAGGGGAACGCCCTTTCAAAAAAGGTTTTGATTTTAAAATTTCTTCCGTTATTGGGGGGGACTTTAAGGACTTTAGCCTTTTGCTCTAATAAACCCCATCATGTGCTGATGGAGTCTAAAAAGACATGTTTTTTAGTTTAAAAGGGCATTTGTTTTTTCTGATGACTTTTGCAATGCAGGGACACCCCTAAAGGCATCTTTCCACTGCTTTATTAAAAGATGAGGTCGTAACCTCGCAAAGTTATAAAAGGGAATACAGGCAGTTTCCCTTTTAAAGGATCAATTTTTGGGTTGAAAAATTGCATTTATGTCCCGGCTGTCCTTTTAAAATTTTCCCCCAAATGTGATCAGGGTTTCTCTTACTTTTTGGATTCCTGGGGGTCTGTGAGGGCCCTTTAAAACCCAAAAACCCAACAATGTGTGGCAAAGCATACTTTTCTTGGTCTTCAGGGGGCCCCCTTATGTTTTCAGAAAAATTTTCAGTTTTTAAAACCCGGGTCATTACGCCTTTCTGCATGCGTTCTAAGAAGTATTCTGCAGCATCGGGGGCCTCTATACCCAATTTTTGGTGCTTTAATGGGGCCATTCCCACCCGACAACAATGGGAAAGGGAAATTTAAAAAATTTTGATGAATTACTCTTAAAGGGTGTTTTTTCGAAGTTTTTGTGGCGCTGGCCCTTTCCTAAGGGAAAAATGAGTGTTCAAAGTCTGCATAAAAAATGGGGCTTTTTTTGCATCCCGTTTCCATTCTTAAAACCCAACTTTAGATCCCCGGGGGGAGGTGTAATTAGTTCTGTAATTTCAGTCTACAGAACTTTTTCAATGTTTCTTATGTTCGCCGCGGGTTTTAAAAAGTTTCAATTTTTGTTTAAACTTTTTTTACCCGAATTCTTGTTTTTTGCCCATCTTTTTAAGTATGCTTTCATTAGTCTACTCCTTTTGCGTATCAATGTGGTTTTAAAGCGGTAGCCCCCCTTGGGGAAAGCAACAGTAGGGAAGTAACTTTTATTTTTTTTCTGGTTTTCCCTATTGTTTGGGGGCTGTTCTTGGGGCAAATTTATTTTTGGGACCCCCAAATTTTTTTCCTCATCCCCTTTTGGGTTTCATTTAAAAGGGGTTTGGGGTTTGTTTTGTTTCTTCAAAAGTTTAATTTGGTCTACACTAACAGGGGAAAGGGGGCACCCCCCCTAAAGTTTTTTAAAATCCTTGGGGGTAAGGGTGATAGTTGACACTCTTTGCGTTTTTGCGGGCGTGATTTAGCCTTTTCGAGAAAACACCCCATGAAAAATTTGTTGGGCTGTTTCTTTATGTTTTTGGGAATGCTCCCTTTTTTCAAAAATAATGCTGGAGGGGTGGAAAGTAAGACTTGCCAACAATCGGTGATACCTTTTGGGGCCGGGTTTTTTTCTAATCTTAAAAAATTCGCCCCCTGACCCAAACCCGGCCTCTCATTTTGGCTTTTCAGCGGGGAAACGTCAAATGGGGGTAAGCAGTTCGTTCGCCCAAACCCCGGGGGTTAAAAAGTTATGAGAAAGAATAGTCGTTTTTTTAGTTTGGGGCCCCCCAAAATTCTTGTTTTCTTCATTTAGGGTTTATAGTCGATTTAAAAAAAGCTAACATTTCTTTTAAATGGCGGGTTATTGTTAGTTTACTTGGAACTTTAAGGGGAAAAAGCATGTACAACCCCTTGCCTGTTTTTGTTGGGTCAAAAGACTTCCCAAAAAAATTTCTTCAGTGTTTGTCCCCCCTCTCTCTCAAAACCCTTCTTCAAAAATTTTGTCTTGCCCTCTATATTTTGCCATGTTGGGCTTTTTTTCTAAAATCAAAAAAATTTATTTAAATTTTAAAAAAAAAAAAAAAAATCAGAATCAAAATCAACGGTCTTTTTGGGGCTTGGCCCCTTTAAAATAAAGTATAAAACCCCTTTGGTGTTTTTTCTGTGAGTGGTTTTTAAAAGGTTTTTAAAGTTCGTTTACTTTTTTTAAACATTCCCTTTTTTCTGTCGGGTTCTGGTGTTTTAGAAAAACTTGTCCTTGCCTTTTTTGAAGATCAAAAATTTTGTTTTTTTGTAGTCATCAAAAACGGCCGGTAAACCCATTAAATTCTTAAACCCGGGGTGTTTGAGTCAACTTGCGCCCTTTAAATTTTTTGTCCCCTTTAAACGAGCTAAATTTTGCTGTTTTTTGTTGAACCCTTTGCTGTGTTTCTTTGGAGTTTGTTTTTAATTTTTTTCCCGCCGCATTTTCAGCTAAGGGAAAACAGGGGGCCCAGAGCTAAAGAAAAACCCCCCTAGAGTTAAAGCTGCGGGGGGGGCCTATGGCCCCTTGCCCAAGAGGGCCCAAAACTCGTTCCCCGCTGATAGAGACTTATTGTTGTGCTCCAGTATTTTCATATGTAAAAAGCATTTAAAGGCAGCAGAATACCTTGTTTGGTTTTTCTGTATTTTTTAAAGGTCTTGCCTTGTACTTGTGCCCTTTGGGGTAATGGTTTGGGAAAACTGAAGGTTTTTATGTTAGGGGTTTCTACTATCTCTTTTTTTGGCGGCGCTGGGGGCACATTTTTTGGGTAAACCGGAACAGCTGCTTTTTTAAAAAAAAAATTAAATTTGTATAAAACATCTTTTAATCTGTTTTTCTCCAAAATTCGCTGCGCTTTATTTTTAAAAACAAAAGTACATTTGCGGTTTATCGGCTTCTTTTCTTTTTCAATTTGAATTTTTTAAATTTGTCTCCACAGCTCTCCCGCTTCCCCGCAATGATTTTCCTCTGTTTACCCTTGGGGCAATCCTAAACCGTATTTCGTTGTTAAATAATCTTTTAAACCAACCTTTTGAAGATGTTTAAAACTTTAGGCCCAAAGGGCAAAAGTTGGATTTTACACCCCCGCCCCCAAACAGTTTTTTTATTTCATCAAAATGCTGATAAAGGGTTTTAAACCCCCAGGTAGATTTTGGGTTGGATACCCTCATCGAAAATTTCACTTTCCCTTATTTTTGGATTAAAAAAACTTTTTCACTTGCTTTTTGACCGGGGGTTTTTCATCCCTTCCCCACAGCAATTTAAAATTTCCTTTAAGCGATCTTGCGCGACGTAAAAATAAAAAATTTCCCTTGTTCTTTCCCTGCTTCTGGGTTGTTGTATGAGACAACAACCTTTTGTCGTAATATTTTACCCCTTTTCTCGATATTGTTGTTTAAACCGCTCTCTAGAAAAAAGGTTTCTAAACCAAAAGTCAAACTCTAACCCGGGTGTCAGAAATGCTGTACTTTGCCCCCGGGGTTGATGATTGATAACACGTTTGTATTTATTAAAAATTTGTTATATGACAAACTGTTTTTAATCCCCCCTTGGAAAAATATGGCGATTCGCTTTTAAAAAACTCAAAATCTAAGGGGGAAAAAAGGGGAAAAACGTTTTTAAAACGCAAAATTTACAGCTGCCCCCCCCTTTTTGGAAAAACTTCGGCGGCCCATTCTATGTTTTTGTGTTTTCATTTCGATTCCCTTTAAACGCAAAATCAAACCCTTTCATTCCCGGTTAGCCCTGATCGAATAGGTTAAAAAATATGTCTGCATTGTGTAAAGAAAATCAATTTTTTTGCCCTCAAGGGTTTTAGAAAAATTTTTTTTAACGATTGCCCCCCCCCAGATTTGTAAACTGTCCTGTTTTGGGGCTGTTGTTGAAAAAAGTTCTTTTTGAAAGTAAGACGGCCAAAGGGCCCGGGGACAATCAATTCATCTGCTCCCCCGGTTGGAAATTTGACAGTAAGGGTTTGTTTTGCCCTCCCTAGTAGATGGGTTTTTGGAACCAAAAATATTCCGGGTTTTTTTCCCCTTTAGCCTTTGGGGGTCTTTCGCCCTTTATGCGGGTTTAAAAACCCAGCCGTGCTTTGTTGTGGCATTTTTTTTGAAGCCCAAAATAAAAGTTATTTAAAAAAACATGGGGAGGAAATTTAAGGGGAAGAAGATTATGAAGGGTTTTTTATCCTTTGGGGACGACATGGGGTGAATGGGTCCCCTTTGGCCCCAATTTGCTCAACGCTTTCAATGCGGGTGAATTAACAGAAAGTAAGGTTTTTCAAAAATTTTACCCCAAGTTTTTGGGCCCAAAAACTCCCCAATTTTTTGCCCAAAAGGGTTTTGAATTAAGGGTTTTCATTTTGGGCCGGGAAAAAGAAAAACAAGGGCAACTTGTTTGGCTTAAAATAAACCCCCACCCTCAAAATTTTTAGCCAAAAGTCCCAATTTTACAAAGACTCAGTGGAAGACCACCTGCCCTTGGCCCTTTTTGCCGAAAAATTTGATAGGGGTTTCAGTTGCCCAAACTTCAAAAAAACGCTGCAGGAACTCCCCAAAAGTTTAACCCCAAAAAAAACATGGAAAAATTAAAAAAATTAAACATCGGGAAAATGAAAAAATAAAAGCAATA
This sequence comes from Conus ventricosus, assembly GCA_018398815.1. Taxonomy (NCBI): domain Eukaryota; kingdom Metazoa; phylum Mollusca; class Gastropoda; order Neogastropoda; family Conidae; genus Conus; species Conus ventricosus. The sequence goes on from CM031604.1 coordinate 99,830,794, forward strand.
AAGCAGGAAAAACCCGTTTTTCAGAAGAAACAAACCCCTTTAAAACTTCCCGGCCCCCCGTACCCCCGCGAGAAATAGCGGCCCCTTTATCTGGGTTTTTTAAAACCCCCTCAGAGGCGGGAAATTTCCCCAAAAAATTTTTGCAAAAATAGGTGAAAATGGTTGGCAATTAAGAAAAGAAAAAAAATTTAAAAAAGTTGAGGTGATGCCCCGACTTTTGGGCTGAAATAACCCCCCGGAAAAACCCCCCGACTAAAAATTTGGGCAAGACGATCCGCCCCCGACTGAATGCTAAATATACCCCGGGCAATTCCGAAACCCCAAAAAATAGAATAAAAAACATCCGAAAAAATTTTCCCCACCTAGCAGCCCCCAAAATAAAAAAACCCCTTTTAACCCAAAATTTAAAAAACCCAATTAAATCCAACCCCCAAATTTTTCACACCCAACACCCTCCCCCCCCCCCCCCCCCCCCATAAAAATTAAAAAAGTTACCTTGGAATTTATTTTACAAAACGGGAAGTTTTCCAAAAAGTTTTTAGTGGGTTTTTTTCCGCCAAAACGGGGGTTTTTTCACCCTTATAAATATCAAATTTGGCTAAAAAAAACCAAATTAAATCCTTGCCAAATTTAATTAAAAAAAGCGGTTTTTTAACGGGCCTTTTCCGGGAAAAGGCCGGGGGAGTTTGCTGGCTTTTTCAATGAACTTTTGGGGTTTTTGGGACTTTGGGGAAATTTGTTTCTTAAAAATTTTGGGGGTTTTTTTTTAGTTTTTTTTAAAAGGGCCAAAAATTTATGCCGTTTTTCCCCAAGAAAAAAGCTTGTTTTTTTTTTTAATATTTTCCATTGGGTCTAGGCGAACAGAGTTCCGGCCCCCGGGGTTTCTTTGTCTTGGATGGAAAATTTTGGGGTTTTTTAAAATTGGGGTTTAAAAAACTTTTAAAATTTGGGTTTTTTTTGTTTTTTTTTGGCTCAAAGGGAAAATTAGTTTTTCCCCTTCCCGTTCTTGGCCCCGCCCAAAGAATTTATTAATTTTAAACTTTTATTGTTCCTATTTGGGGTGTAGGTTAGAAGGAAGATAAACCGTTTTCCAACGGAAAACTCCCTTGCCTTGGCCCCATTGTAAAAATGTTGGACTTTGGGAAAAAATTGAAGGAATTTCCGTCAATTAATTTCGTCCCTAAAATTTTTAAGTATTGTTTTTGTCCCGTCGGTTTAAAGGGGTTTTGTTACGATTCTTTGCCTGTTTTTGGGCCCGAAAAAAACCGGGTTTTTACCCGGAAAAGGGTTTTTTTGTTCTTTTTAGTTAGGCTTAAAAAGTTCTGTTTAAAGGGTCCCCCGGTGGATTATTTTTGGTCAGGGCAGGGGAACCCCCCGTTGTGCAAAAAAGAAAAATTTTAAGGTTTTTTTCAGCATCTTATAAAATTTTTGGAGAATTTTTTAAAAAGGGGGGTTTAAGGATTGGGGTTTAAGGGGTCCCACTTTTGTCTAAAAATTTGGGTTTTTGATGTTTTTAAATTTTTGGGAAATTTGTTCCCGATTTTTCAAAAAGGGGGGTTTTTTTTTTTTTTGTTAAATTAAACGGTTTGGGCAAATTTCAATAAAACTTCCTTCGTTTTGAAAGGGGTAATAAAATTGGGGGAAAATGTTCCCCGAAACTCCCAAAAGGATGGGGGTTTTAAAGTGTCCAAAAAAGAATAAAGGGTTAAAAAGCCCAAAAACCCGGGCCCCCCGGGGTTCGGTTTTTAAAAAAATTGGATTCGGGTTTTCTTAACCCCTTCGCGATGGGGTCTTTTTAAAATTTTGGTTAAAAACTGTTTTGGGCCTTCCCCCCCCAAACCCCAAGAAAGGGAGGTTCTGGGTTCAAAAGGTCCAAAAATTGGTTTTTGGTTTTTTAAAAGTTGCGCCCAAAAAATATTTTAGGGAAAGAAAAATTTTTAATTTCTTTCTTTTTATTTATTCAAAATTTTGGTAAACAATAAAAAATAAAGACCCTCCTTTTTTTTTAAAAACCTTGTAGGGGAAACCCTTTGCGGGGAAAAAACCTTCCCTAAAAATTTAAAAAAGTTTTTAATGGTTTTTATAAAAAAAAGCCCTAAAAAAGGGAAAAATAAGGTTTTAAAAAATATTGACCAAAAAAACCCCGGGGGGAAAGTTAGGGTTAAAATTTCCGTGGTTTTTAAGGTTTAACCTTAAAAAAACCAAGGAACCCTTCAAATGTTCAATTTAACAAGAACCCAAAACCTTTTTTGGTTTTTAACCAAAAGCGGTATTTTAAAAGTAAAGAGGTTTCCCCCAAAAAAATTTTAAAAAGGGAAATACCTTTCCTTAAGGTTTTTTGGGTTTGGGCCCAAAAAATAAAAATTAAATGCCCCAATGGTTTGAATTTTGAATTTACATTAAAAATTAATTTTAATTTTTTTTAGCCTAAAAAATTTTTGAAAACTTAATTGGGCCTTTTAAAGTTTTAAACTTTCCGGCATGGGAAAAAATTTTAAAGCCCAATGGGAAAAAACAATTCCCTAAAAAATTTAAAGTTTAAAAATTTAAATTTTGGGAAATTGGGCCAATTTAAAAATAAATTTTAAACGCAAAGGGGGGGGGGGTTGTGGGGTTTTGACGTTTTTAAAAAAATAATATTACTCAAAAATTGCGTGGGCCAAGAATCGGGCTTACAATTGGGGGGATCTTAAAAATTAAAAAAAACCAAAACAATGTTGGGACTTTGAAAAAAACCGGCGAATTGGGTTTTTAATTTTGGTTCTAAAAAGGGGGTTTTTTTTAAAAGAAAAAGGGGGGGTTTTCCGAAAAAAAATGGTTTTAAACTTTTAAAAAAACCCCCCCCCCCAAAGGGAAAAGTTAAACTTTTGAAAACCCCTCAAATTTTTTTTTCAAATTTTGGGGGAACCTTTTGTGGAAAAAAACAAAAGGGCCTTTAATTTTTTTCAAAAAGCCCTTTTAACATATTTTTTTCCGTCCCAAAAAGGGCAAAGCATTCAAATCGGTTTTATGGAAGTCTTATTTGGGAACCGACAAAAAAGTGGGGTTTGAAAATTGAAAAAAGGGTTTTTTAAAAGCAGACATCTTTTTTAAGGGGAAAAGGGAAAATTTTTTAAAAAAAAAACCTTTTTAAAAAAAAAGCTTTCCCGGAAAAAATTAGGGATGTTTTGGGTTTTTGGAAAAATTTCGGGTTTTTTAAAATTTAGAGGGGGTTTGGGGGGTAGGGGATTTAAAAAAAAGGAATAATTTTAAAGTTTTGGGAAAACTTTTTGGAAAAGTTAAGAAAAACTGGTTTTCCCCAAAAAAAAAAATTAAAATTTTAAAAAATTAAAAAAAAAAAAAAAAAAAAAAAAAAAAAAAAAAAAAAAAAAAAAAAAAAAAAAAAAAAAAAAAAAAAAAAAAAAAAAAAAAAAAAAAAAAAAAAAAAAAAAAAAAAAAAAAAAAAAAATGAAAAACCGGAAAAAAAAACCTTTCACAGTATTTTTTTTGTTTGTTTTTTTGATTAATTTCCGGTTTTCCTTTTTGGTTAAAATTTTAAAAGTTCTCTTATTTTTTTGTTTCCCCAAAGGAGGAGGAAAAACAGGGAAAAAGGCCGCCCCCCTTTTAAATAGAAAATCTTCGAATGATTGATAATTTACACATTTGGCCTCGTAGAGTTTTATTACTGACAGTTTGACGGAGAGTTGATAAAAATAATACTGGAAGATTAATTTGTTTAAACTATGGAGCAGTTAAACTTTATGATAAAATCCCCTCATTGTTCAATGATTTGTGGGCAGACTGGTTGTGGAAAAACAATATTTGTCCTAGACTTATTACAAACAGTTTATCGTTATAATTTTAATCATATTGTGATTTTCTGTCCAACACTTAAAAGGAACAAAGCATATCATGATAGAAGGTTTATATGGACAGACAATGACGTATATTTAGTTAATCCTAGCACTAAAACTGAGTGAGTGTTTAGAATACTTTTATAAAGTGTTTGAAGGAACGCAGACACTCTTTATTATAGATGACTGTTCAGCAGAAAAAGATATAGTTAAAAGAGAAACACTTTGTCAAAACTAGCTTTCAGTGGAAGACATGATGGGATAAGTGTGTGGATTTTATGCCAGAAATATAACTCGGTTTTAAAAGACTTTAGAGAACAGTTAAAGACTGTAGTGTTATTTCACATGAAAGACAGAGACTCATTTGAAGAATGTTTGCGCGAAAATGATGTTATTGAAAACGATCAAGAAAAACATAGGATTAAACAAAAACTGAAATCTGAAAAGTTTAGTAAATTAGTATTGAAAACGGATAACCCTGCACAGTATGTTTGTTTGTAGATAATCGTTATTTTTTGGTTATTGAAGTCTTACTTGTCAGAGAACAGGGAAAGGCGGCTTTTAGGCCGCTTTCGCCCAAAAACTCGGTGGAGGAGCAAGTGAGTTAGAATTGGTAAAATGCTGTTCTCTACGTTGCTCATCGATAGATTTGTCTTTAGTTTCCCCAGACATAAACCCTTGTGTACTTGGCAGGTTCATCAAATACCGTTAGGCAGTGATCATCTCCCCATTGAAATCCAACTTCTAGTGAACCCTGAAAAAACAATCTACAATTCTGAATGCACTAAATATAATGAAGATAAGGCTAATTGGGCGCTTTTCAATCAAATTTTGACAGCAGGTTCGTCTTTTCTAAATTTCAATCAAAATACAGTGTTAGAGGAAGGTTTGGAAAATTGTTATTTTGAACTAAGAAAACTTATCCTTCAGGCTGCAGATTCTGCAATCCCAAAAGTCAAATTAAAGAATCATCCAAAGAAAGCATCAAACCCATGGTGGAATATTGCGTGTGAAGTCGCCGTGGGTGCGAAAACTAAGGCCTTCAAAAGCTGGATGATAAGCCGTCATACGCAGCCTAAAAGTAGAGTGGAACAGTTACACGCTGAATACAAAAAAGCTAACACAATAGTAACAAAGTTGTTGCTTTTGCAAAGCAGCAATATTACAAAAACCTAGTCATCAACTGTTCCAAACACCCAAACGATAGCGCCTTACTTTGGAAAGAAATGAGAAAATCTAAAGGTTCTTTTCATCTCCCAGAGCCTGTCTTGATCGAAAACGATAAAATCTGTAAAACAAACGAGGAGAAAGTTGAATTATTTGCTGACACTTTCGCAGCAATGAGTCAGACTGAACATCTGCCTAAAGAAGAGCAAGAACGAAGAAGAAATATTGAAAACGAAGGGAGAACCATTGAACCACATGACAATGACAACATGTTATATATTAATAAAAATCTAACAATGGAGGAGCTTCTGTACTCACTTCGCCGTCTAAATCTGGTAAAATTGCGACAGGATTTGATCCATTTCTTACAACATGATAAAGCATTTTCCACAATGCTTTCTGAAAAAGTTATTAGAGTTCTTCCAATTATGCTGGATTTCTGGAAAGCTGCCAATGGCTTGGAAGAAAGCAACAGTTGTACCTATCCATAAACAAGGAAAATCAAAAAGAAAATCTTCTAATTTTCGACCCATTTCTTTGACTCCTCACATTGGAAAACTTTTTGAGAGGATAATGAAATTCAGATTAGAACATTTCCTTGAAAAGAATGGGATTTTGCCAATTTTCAAGCTGGTTTCAGGAAAGGGAGGGGGTGTCACTGATCATGTTAGTCTTTTAGCTTCACACATCAAAAAAGCCTTGGCTAAGCGACACTCACTTTAGCCACGTTTTTTTTATATTCATAGAGCGTACGATTCCGTTTGGCATTTCAAATTATTGTCCAAGGCTCATGAAATTGGGATTAAAGGTCGTTTCCACATGTTTTTACAATCATTTTATCTGAAAGAACGCTACAAGTAAAACTAAATGGTGTGCTGTCAAGTACAAGATATGTTAACATGGGTGTCCTCAAGGAAGTGTAATTTCTCCAATCCTCTTCTCATTGATGCTTTATGATCTTAACCAAATTGACACGAAAGGGGCAACTTTAGCTGCTTATGCAGATGATATTGCAATGTGGAAAAATGTAAATTGTAATTTTACAAAAAACAAAATCAAGCGTAATAAAATTGTTGAACAGTTTCAATTTGCGATCAGTAAACTTGTTAATTATTTGAATTCAAACGGTTTTAACTTATCAACGGACAAATCAGTTTTTATTATATTTACAAAGAAAAATATCGATTTTGAAGGTAGGGACGCTGTAAAAGTAAAAATAGGTGATTCTTTCATTTTCCAAGTAAGCAAGTAAAATTTCTAGGCGTTATTTTTCACTATAAATTATTTTGGTGTAAACATAAATCATCTCGTGGAAAAGGCAAGAAGAAAATTGCGTTATGCGAGTCCTAACTGGAATCCCTCTGATAAATTATGGATCTAATCTTATCCATGTCGCCTTAGGGACAGTTCGTTCGATTGTAAGTTATGGTCAAGAAGTATTTTTTACTGCACCAAAGACAGATTTACATAAGTTAACTAGTATTGATTCCTTAGCACTTAAAATTGCTTTGGGGCTTCCAAGATGGGCATCAATGATATGACCTACAGAGAGGCAGGAGTTTTACCTTTAAATGAACATAGGATGCTCTGTGCTTGTAGCTACTCAGCACGAGCAAGAACAGTCCCTAACTCAGTTACTTCTGAACTTGATGAAAGCACCTACGTTTCTAGAGAGATACGGAATAAAAAAGCATATACTTCATTGTCTGATTATGTATCTCCTCTTTTACATGCATGCGACTTTTCGCTTGACAACATTGTTAAAATGACCAAATACCCTTTCCCCCTTTGGTTGATGAAGCAAGCAGATTTTTTCTATTCCTATGGTAATATTACTAAAAATGAGAATCCACTTTTGCTTGCTTCTCTTGTTAAAGAATTGATTTACACTGAATATGAATCTTATCTGCATATTTTCACTGATGGTTCAGTTTCGTGTACTTCTGAGGTTGGAGCTGCTTTCGTGATACCTTCCCTTAACATTGAAAAAAGATTTCATATTACCAAAGGTTGTTCTATTTTCACCGCTGAGTTATTTGCTCTTATGAAAGCTATTAATTTCATTCTTGATATGCAAGTATTACAGAAAGAATACTGATTTT
>CM031604.1:99842895-99867895 GCA_018398815.1 Conus ventricosus
AACACACTACCTCACTCACTCAACGGGCTGCCTACCCAGGTACAGCCAGCCGAAAAGCAGCCTACTGGCGCCCATCCAGTCGTTTCCCGTACCATTCAAATATCAGTCACTCATTTTCATTTATCTTATTTATTCCTCCAGTTTCTCACATACTATGCATGTAATGTTTGTACGTGTCCTCCATTTCCACCGGTACACGATGGCACACGATAACACTCTAACACCACCCCCACCACACCAACCCCCCACCGGTACACGATGGCACACGATAACACTCTAACACCACCCCTACCCCACCAACCCCCCCCCCCCCCCCCACCACACCACACACACACACACACACACTTCTCCTGGGCCCTGGGTCTTCCCTTCTTTCAGCTCACCATCAAGTCTGTTCAACCTTCTCTCTTCTGTCTGTGGTCTTCTTTGCACCTGCTGTGTTTCAGCTCACCATCAAGTCTGTTCAACCTTCTCTCTTCTGTCTGTGGTCTTCTTTGCACCTGCTGTGTTTCAGCTCACCATCAAGTCTGTTCAACCTTCTCTCTTCTGTCTGAGGTCTTCTTTGCACCTGCTGTGTTTCAGCTCACCATCAAGTCTGTTCAACCTTCTCTCTTCTGTCTGTGGTCTTCTTTGCACCTGCTGTGTTTCAGCTACCATCAAGTCTGTTCAACCTTCTCTTTTCTGTCTGTGGTCTTCTTTGCACCTTCTGTGTTTCAGCTTACCATCAAGTCTGTTCAACCTTCTCTTTTCTGTCTGTGGTCTTCTTTGCACCTTCTGTGTTGGCTGTGCGGTGTGACGTATCATGGAAGGGAAAGGAGATGCTAGAGATGGATGGAGCAGTGGCTGTCAGCGTCATTCATTGGCATGGTGTTGTGGACGAGAGGAAGGCGTTGGCCGTGTGTATCAAGTGGCTGTGCTACAGGAAGTCGTTGGTTATCCTACAGGAAGTCGTTGGTTATCCTACAGGAAGTCGTTGGTTATCCTACAGGAAGTCGTTGGCTATCCTACAGGAAGTCGTTGGCTATCCTACAGGAAGTCGTTGGCCGTGCTACAGGAAGTCGTTGGCTATCCTACAGGAAGTCGTTGGCTGTCCTACAGGAAGTCGTTGGCTATCCTACAGGAAGTCGTTGGCCGGTGTGCATAAGGTGGCTATCCTACAGGAAGTCGTTGGTCGGTGTGCATAAGGTGGCTATCCTACAGGAAGTCGTTGGCTATCCTACAGGAAGTCGTTGGCTGTCCTACAGGAAGTCGTTGGCTGTCCACAGGAAGTCGTTGACTGTCCTACAGGAAGTCGTTGGCTATCCTACAGGAATGTAAGTCGTTGACTGTCCTACAGGAAGTCGTTGGCTATCCTACAGGAAGTCGTTGGCTTATATCCTACAGGAAGTCGTTGGCTATCCTACAGGAAGTCGTTGGCTGTCCCACAGGAAGTCGTTGGCTGTCCTACAGGAAGTCGTTGGCTGTCTACAGGAAGTCGTTAGCCCGTGATATCAAGTGGCTGTCCTACAGAATTCGGGTCAGGACAGCTTCGCGTGGTGCCAGGTTAACCTTTGTAGTTTTCAGCTCTCTGTTCCGGAAGCTGGGCAGACCATGTCGGGGATGGGGGGGGGGGGGGGCGGGTAGGACTGATTGGATTCTGTGTATGTCCTTCCGAAACCGTGAAGGGGCCAACACTGCGATTTTCCTCTGGATCCTCAGGTGAACTCCATGGTGGGTGAGTAACAGAGGGATGAAGAATGAACAAAACCTGACTTCTGTAACAACTCCCTCTCCCACCCCCTAATATTCGTCCCCTCCCCAACGGAAAAGACCATGAATGCCGTTAGACATAGATCATCATTCAGATTCTCAGACAAAACTGAGAGTGGTGACGGTTTGGAAAGGGGGTGGGAGATCATTGCAGGCAGTGGGCGGGGGGAGGCGGGGGGGGGGGGGGGGGGGGGGGGGGGCAGGGGGGCAACTTAGGGGGACGAGCCTTCGTTTGCTCTCCACCCCTTTGCGAGTCCAAGGGGCTTTGCGAGGTTAGGCAGGCAATCCCCAGTCCATTAAGCGATCAAGGAGTGGAGCAGTTCTCCTGCACTGCAGATCACAGCACATCATTGCCGCTGCTGGGGATGTTTGGCTGATGGCCACAGCAATCAAGGAGTGGAGCAGTCCTCCTGCACTACAGATCACAACACACTCACTGCCGCTGCTGGGGATGTTTGGCTGATGGCCACAACAATTAAGGTGTCACCACACAGTCAGTCCATTCATCACGGGCTGTGCTGATGACCACAGCAATTAAGGTGTCGCCACACAGTCAGTCCATTCATCACGGGCTGTGCTGATGACCACAGCAATTAAGGTGTCGCCACACAGTCAGTCCATTCATTACCATTCATTACAGGATGTGCTGATGACAACAGCAATTAAGGTGTCGCCACACAGTCAGTCCATTCATCACGGGCTGTGCTGATGACCACAGCAATTAAGGTGTCGCCACACAGTCCATTCATCATGGGGTGTGCTGATGACCACAGCAATTAAGGTGTCGCCACACAGTCAGTCCATTCATCATGGGGTGTACTGATTGCCACAGCAATTAAGGTGTCACCACACAGTCAGTCCATTCATCACGGGCTGTGCTGATGACCACAGCAATTAAGGTGTCGCCACACAGTCAGTCCATTCATCACGGGCTGTGCTGATGACCACAGCAATTAAGGTGTCTCCACACAGTCAGTCCATTTATGAAGGGGATCTGCTGATGACCACAGCAATTAAGGTGTCGCCACACAGTCAGTCCATTCATCATGTGGTGTGCTGATGGCCACAGCAATTAAGGTGTCGCCACACAGTTGATCCATTCATCATGGGGTGTGCTGATGACCTCAACAATTAAGGTGTCTCCACACAATTGATCCATTCGTCATGGGGTGTGCTGATGACCTCAGCAATTAAGGTGTCTCCATACAATTGATCCATTCATCATGGGGTGTGCTGATGACCTCAGCAATTAAGGTGTCTCCACATAATTGATCCATTCATCATGGGGTGTGCTGATGACCTCGGCAATTAAGGTGTCTCCACACAGTCAGTCCATTCATCATGGGGTGTGCTGATGACCTCAGCAATTAATGTGTCTCCACACAATTGATCCATTCATCATGTGGTGTGCTGATGACCTCAGCAATTAAGGTGTCTCCACACAGTTGATCCATTCATCATGGGTGTGCTGATGACCTCAGCAATTAAGGTGTCGCCACACAATTGATCCATTCATCATGGGGTGTGCTGATGACCTCAGCAATTAAGGTGTCTCCACACAATTGATCCATTCATCATGGGGTGTGCTGATGACCACAGCAATTAAGGTGTCGCCACACAGTTGATCCGTTCATCATGGGGTGTGCTGATGACCTCAGCAATTAAGGTGTCTCCACACAATTGATCCATTCATCATGGGGTGTGCTGATGACCACAGCAATTAAGGTGTCGCCACACAGTTGATCCATTCATCATGGGGTGTGCTGATGACCTCAGCAATTAAGGTGTCTCCACACAGTCATTCCATTTATCATGGGGTGTGCTGATGACCACAGCAATTAAGGTGTCAATGATTACTCTTCACAAAACAGTGACCACTTGTTCCTTATACATACCACCATCTGTATCTCACACTTACAACCATCTGTATCTTCAACTTACCACTATCTGTATTTTATACTTACCACCATCTGTATTTTATACTTACCACCATCTGTATCTCACACTTACAACCATCTGTATCTTCAACTTACCACCATCTGCATTTTATACTTACCACCATCTGTATTTTATACTTACCACCATCTGTATCTTATACTTACCACCATCTGTATTTTAGCACCATCTGTGTCTGATAGTTAGTACCATCTGTATCTTATACCATCTGTATCTGATACTTACACAATCTGTATCTTATGCTTATACCATCTGTATCTTATACTTACTACCATTTGTATCTAATACTTACTACCATTTGTATCTAATACTTATAAAGAAATAGTTCTCATTTGATCTGGAATGTCTAACACAAGGAAATAGTTCTCATCTGATTTGGGATGAGTTCTCACTTGATCTGGAATGTCTAAAACAAAGAAGTAGTTTTCCTTTGATCTGGAATGTCTGAAACAAAGAAATAGTTCTCATTTGACCTGGAACGCCTAGAATCAAGCAATAGTTCTCATATGATCTGGAATGTCTAAAACCAAGAAATAGTTCTCATGTGATCTGGAATGTCTAAAACCAAGAAATAGTTCTCATGTGACCTGGTATGTCTAAAACAAAGAAATGGTTCTCATGTGATCTGGTTTGTCTAAAACAAAGAAATGTTTCTCATGTGATCTGGTATGTCTAAAACAAAGAAATAGTTCTCATGTGATCTCAGACTCAGTGGAAGATACATCCAGTGTCAGTGCGTGTTGATGTTGTTTGAAATAAACCAGTTCATATACACCCAGTGTCAGTGCGTGTTGATGTTGTTTGAAATAAACCAGTTCATATACATCCAGTGTCAGGGCGAGTTGATGTTGTTTGAAATAAACCAGTTCATATACACCCAGTGTCAGGGCGAGTTGATGTTGTTTGAAATAAACCAGTTCATATACACCCAGTGTCAGGGCGAGTTGATGTTGTTTGAAATAAACCAGTTCATATACATCCAGTGTCAGGGCGAGTTGATGTTGTTTGAAATAAACCAGTTCATATACATCCAGTGTCAGGGCGTGTTGATGTTGTTTAAAATAAACCAGTTAATGTATCAGTTTTTAACAAACATGTATGAAATCACTCTGACGATCTGAAAGCTTTGATTTTTCCTTCCTCTATCACCCCCACCCCCTCTTCATCCGGACCCCCCCCCCCCCTCCCTCGCGGATGGCTGGGCTATTACAACCTGAATGTGAGGTGAACACTTTGGACTGAAGTGTCTCTCTTGTCTTACATTCATCAGCAGCATAATTATGAAAATAAATGGATCGTAGTTTTGGTGGAACTGTTGTGCTGGCTCGAAAGAGCGTTTCAGGGGATGTGATGAAACTGGAAGCAAAATGGGACAATATGATTATGTGCTTCGAGGTATCAACAGAGCCCTGTGGCTGTGAGAGAGAAGGTCTTTTCGTTGGTGTCACAACACCCACTAAAGAGGCTATTCCACAACAAAGAGCTCACGTTTGCAGTCCGTAAACTTAAGATCTGCCAAAGCGCTGGTTTTGATCAAAGACCATGCAAATGTGTGAGCAAAGCGGAAGATATGGCTCCTCTTGTCCGAGGCATGGGTTTTCGTTCTTTTCGTTTTCTTTTTTTTTTCCGAATGAATGATCGCGACAGGAACAGTTCTTTTACTGGGAAAAAAATACATTTTTAATTTCAGAAATTATATGAACCACCCGTTAACTTTTTACTTTGGACTAAAAAGATACAGTATCAAATGCGAGAAGCACAAAGAAAACAAAATTAACGAGGTAAGAAGTGCCACTTGTAAATACACTGAGAATTTAAAACTAAACCACAAAAGTAAACAGGGAAAAAAAGAACAGGGTTCGGACCAAACAATGCGCGCGCGCGCACACACACACACACAACACACACACACACACACACACACACACACACACACACACACACACACACACACACCACGCACGCACGCACGCACACCACACACACCACACACACACACACACACACACAACACACACACACACACACACACACACACACACACACACACACACACACACACACACACACACACACACACACACACACACCGCGTACTCACGCACACGTACGCACGCGCACACACACACACACACACACACACACACACACACCACCACACACACACACACACACACACACACACACACATACACTACCATCATATGATAAGTGAAAAGGCTTAAGGGGGGGGGGGGGAGGGGAAGGACAGAAGGAGGAGGGGAAGTCATACGTGTCACCAAATTGTCTCTCCAAACGTATTTGCTTTCTGATACCATCCCTTCTCTCTCTCTCTCTCTCTCTCTCTCTCTCTCTCTCTCTCTCTCTCTCTCTCTCTCTCTCTCTCTCTCTCTCTCTCTCTCTCTCTCTCTCTCTCTCTCTCTCTGCTAAGATCAGTTTCTTTCCGTCAATAAATTTGGCGGCGCTGTAAGTAGAACTAATAAAGACGAAGTCTCATTACGTTAGGTTGATGGTTGCACAGCAGTCCGGGCAGTGTATTACTGCCACTAAAATGTCTTTACCTCCTGATGGACCGACGACCGGCAGATGGGGATCGGAGAAGTCAGTATCTTGCTCCTCCATCTTACCAGCACAACGCAACTCGTGACCTTTAACAAGTATCTCTCTCTCTCTCTCTCTCTCTCTCTCTCTCTCTCTCTCTCTCTCTCTCTCTCTCTCCTCTCTCTCTCTCTCTCTCTCTCTCTCTCTCTGTCTGTTTGTCTGTCTGTCTGTCTGTGTAGGAATTTTAAGAACCATTATCCAACAGACCGTAAAGAATGGCCGAACTATCTCTTCAAAGAAATGCAGCAATTACGTAGAGCTGGGAGCGAAATTCAATCTATCTAAAGTGAAAGATGAAATAATTACCGTTAGCAAAAATATGAGGTTCAATAACATTTTGTTTCCTTAGGTAGAGAGTTGCTAGCTGCTTCTGGCCTTTGTGGGTAAACGTCCCGCGGATATTAGATCATCGGCAGGGAGCCATGGATCAAAGAACATCCACGATGACCTGGTGCTGCTTCTGAACATATGTATCTTCCTTAACGATCTGGAGGGAATCTTTGTATGAAGTAGTAGAAAATTGCGGAGATGTGTATAAACATATTTCATACAATTCTCAGGAATTAAAGCATTTGTGTGTGCTTGTACCACGTGAACAGGCACGCGTGCACGAACTCTCTCTCTCTCTCTCTCTCTCTCTCTCTCTCTCTCTCTCTCTCTCTCTCTCTCTCTCTTATTATATATTATATTATATATATATATATATATATATATATATATATATATTGAATTATAAACAAAGCTTGCTCTTATGTCTTAGATTGAAGAAATAGGGGGAGATACGCATTCATATCTGCAGTGGTAGATGATTCTGCCTAACTAACAGTATGTGCATGAGTGGGTGAATGGGGAAAAATAAAATAAATGCTTCTCAAAATGAGCCTTCAGCAAGCTTATATTCTCCAAGAGGGAGACATCCTCCAATATGGAGGGAAACTCACAAACATATAACTCCTGGTCATATACCGATATTTCGAAACTTGGTGGTTTCTCCTCAGTGACCGCGGAAAGTGGTAATTTGACTCCTCTGCCTTTTCAGTTTTAAGAAGAATGCAATCCCAGAAAAGGTTGGTGTGCAATACCGTAGTATGTTTGTTGAGTTTTCAAAAAACCAACCAAAGGTGCCATCTAAGAAGCAAAAGAAAATCATAAAAGAGCAAAACAAACTACATTTTCTTGTGAAAAATAGAAAATATAAACCTGGGATTGCATTCTTCTTAAAACTGAAAAGGCAGAGGAGTCAAACTTTGTTTATAATTGAATATATATATATATATATATATATATATATATATATATATATATATATATATAATATATATATATATATATATATATATCTGTCAATGATGTTAAAAAGGAAGGTTAAAACTCGTGTGTGTGTGTGTGTGTGTGTGTGTGTGTGTGTGTGTGTGTGTGTGTGTGTGTGTGTGTGTGTGTGTGTGTGTGTGTGTGTGTGTGTGTGTCTGTCTGGCTGTCTGTCTGGCTGTCTGTGTGTGTCTGTGTCTGTGTCTGTACCTGTGTGTCTATGCGTGTACGTGTGTTTACAAACATACACGCTTTTCGCAGTTCCAAAGATGAGATGTCAGAGGGCTCCTAGGATGGCGCAAAAGCAGAAATGATAAAACTTCAGGCAAGATCCATTTCTTCCGCAGACAGGGAGTGGAGGAAGAATCACAATCCGTTCCAGTGACAATACAGACCTTAAATGAACTCGCCTCCAAGGAATAGTGACCACGAGAAGTAATCCTCCTGTAGTCAGTGCTCTGTCAGTGTTAGTGCTCCTCTCAAGCAGAAGACAACAGGACCAGCAAGCGTTGACTGTTTCGCTGTGTGAAGAGATCATCAGGCGTGCTACTGCAAGCAGAAGACAACAGGACCAGCAAGCGTTGCCTGTTTCGCTGTGTGAAGAGATCATCAGGCGTGCTACTGCAAGCAGAAGACAACAGGACCAGCAAGCGTTGACTGTTTCGCTGTGTGAAGAGATCATCAGGCTTGCTACTGGGTCCTGGCCACCTGTTGATGAGAAGCACTTCCAGGTAAGCAACAACAACGACAACAAACGAAAATATTTAGATCGATCAGATCCTCCTGCATATCTGAAAACTGCAAAAACAAACAAGTGGTGGTTGATAAAGTGTATGAAACAACAGTAGGTTATTGTATGGCTTCCAGATTTGGGGAGTGTACTCCCTTTTCTGGTCGTGGGACACTGTTTGGGTTGAGATAGATAAGGCGACGACTGACACGGAAGCTTTTGTGGTATTCCTATCTGAAACTTGTATGCATCCCGTTAGTTTCATTGAATTGGGCGTGAATCTAGTCAGAGATTCCACAGCTTGATGCAGATTAAACAGACTGATTGTCTGAATCCACCGGATGTTGCATTTTCCTCAGCTCATTGCCGAAGTCTCCAAGTGTCCACTCGTTCACGTGAGACCATATCCATCATCGTAATAACTGTATCCACACAGTCCACGCGTGACCATATCCACCATCGTAATAACTGTATCCACACAGTCCACGCGTGACCATGCTTGCCATCGTAATAACTGTATCCACACAGTCCATGCGTGACCATATCCACCATTGTAATAACTGTATCCACACAGTCCACGCGTGACGATATCCATCATCGTAATAACTGTATCCACACAGTCCATGCGTGACCATATCCACCATCGTAATAACTATATCCACACAGTCCACGCGTGACCATATCTACCATCGTAATAACTGTATCCACACAGTCCACGCGTGACCATATCCATCATCGTAATAACTGTATCCACACAGTCCACGCGTGACCATATCCACCATCGTAATAACTGTATCCACACAGTCCACGCGTTCTTATTGGTCCCTGCGACAGAGTCTGGCGAAAGTGGAAGGGGTTTTCTCAGCCTAACACTTGTCCTAGCTGACACCACCTCATTCTGTTCAAAGCGTGGAAGATGTGTGAAGATCTGTTCAAGTGAAGGTGTGAAGATGTGGGGAGATGGAAGATCTGTTCAAGAGCGTGGAAGATGTGTGAAGATCTGTTCAGAGCGTGGAAGATGTGTGAAGATCTGTTCAAGCGTGGAAGATGTGTGAAGATCTGTTCAAAGCGTGGAAGATGTGTGAAGATCTGTTCAAGCGTGGAAGATGTGTGAAGATCTGTTCAAAGCGTGGAAGATGTGTGAAGATCTGTTCAAGCGTGGAAGATGTGTAAGATCTGTTCAAAGCGTGGAAGATGTGTGAAGATCTGTTCAAAGCGTGGAAGATGTGTGAAGATCTGTTCAAAGCGTGGAAGATGTGTGAAGATCTGTTCAAAGCGTGGAAGATGTGTGAAGATCTGTTCAAATCGTGGAAGATGTGTGAAGATCTGTTCAAAGCGTGGAAGATGTGTGAAGATCTGTTCAACGTGGAAGATGTGTGAAGATCTGTTCAAAGCGTGGAAGATGTGTGAAGATCTGTTCAGAGCGTGGAAGATGTGTGAAGATCTGTTCAAAGCGTGGAAGATGTGTGAAGATCTGTTCAGAGCGTGGAAGATGTGTGAAGATCTGTTCAGAGCGTGGAAGATGTGTGAAGATCTGTTCAGAGGTGGAAGATGTGTGAAGATCTGTTCAGAGCGTGGAAGATGTGTGAAGATCTGTTCAGAGCGTGGAAGATGTGTGAAGATATGTTCAGAGCGTGGAAGATGTGTGAAGATCTGTTCAGAGCGTGGAAGATGTGTGAAGATCTGTTCAGAGCGTGGAAGATGTGTGAAGATCTGTTCAGAGCGTGGAAGATGTGTGAAGATCTTTTCAAAGCTTGGAAGATGTGTGAAGATCTGTTCAAAGCGTGGAAGATGTGTGAAGATCTGTTCAAAGCGTGGAAGATGTGTGAAGATCTGTTCAAAGCGTGGAAGATGTGTGAAGATCTGTTCAAAGCGTGGAAGATGTGTGAAGATCTGTTCAAAGCGTGGAAGATGTGTGAAGATAAAGGCCTGGCTTAGGTAGACAAGCCCGTTGCTCTGGTCTGCGTGCAGTCCTTTGGAAGACGTTATATTCTGGTCTGCGTGCAGTCCTTTGGAAGACGTTATATTCTGGTCTGCGTGAAGTCCTATGGAAGACGTTATATTCTGGTCTGCGTGAAGTCTTTTGGAAGACTTTATATTCTGGTCTGCGTGAAGTCCTTTGGAAGACGTTATATTCTGGTCTGCGTGAAGTCCTTTGGGATGACGTTACATCCTGGTCTCTGTGCAGTCCTTTGGGATGACGTCATATTCTGGTCTCTGTGTAGTCCTTTGGGATGACGTCATATTCTGGTCTCTGTGCAGTCCTTTGGGATGACGTCATATTCGGGTCTGCGTGCAATCCTTTGGGATGACGTTATATTCTGGTCTGCGTGCGGTCCTTTAGGATGATATCATCAGCTGCAACCTGTCCGTCATTGGCAGTAACATTTTCAGCCAGTCTTGATCCCAATAATGTGGAAAGGCATGCAATGGTTTCATATCAGTGCCAGTACGCCTGTAGTCTTGGATAATCGGATGGAGGACATCAGTTGTGTTGATGGTTGTGCACTGTTTCGTGGGTATTTTATATCGTGAGGGAAACACACAAGACGAAGTGAGCCGTTAGACAGCAGCGAGATGTTAAAAAGCCAGGAGCAGAAGACTGGCACATGGAAAGGGAAAATGCAGATGGGACTTGACGTGCAGACTCGGAGAGGTACGAGCAGTTGAACTGTATGAAAAAAACAGTGGGTCAAGTATGTCCACATTTGCCTCGTTTACAGATGACACTTGTTAACACACTCTGTTCAAAGTAATCTACGTCAGAAGAACACCCTAACAAACAATTCAAACAAACAAAACAGGGGAGAGTCAATACAAACACAATGGTCAGAGCAGCTAACTGTAAGATGTGGTGGTGAAACACCAATAGAGAACAGGACGCCAACACAGAGCATGTGAGCGGAATGCACCAACAGAAAACAGGACGCCAACACAGAGCATGTGAGCGGAATGCACCAACAGAGAACATGACGTCAACACACAGCATGTGAGCGGAATGCACCAATAGAGAACAGGACGCCAACACAGAGCATGTGAGCGGAATGCACCAACAGAGAACAGGACGCCAACACAGAGCATGTGAGCGGAATGCACCAAACAGAGAACATGACTCACACACAGCATGTGAGCGGAATGCACCAATAGAGAACAGGACGTCAACACACCAGCATGTGAGCGGAATGCACCAAATAGAGAAGAGGACGTAAACACACAGCATGTGAGCGGAATGCACCAAATAGAGAAGAGGACGTCAACACACAGCATGTGAGCGGAATGCACCAATAGAGAAGAGGACGTCAACACACAGCATGTGAGCGGAATGCACCAAATAGAGAAGAGGACGTCAACACACAGCATGTGAGCGGAATGCACCAAATAGAGAAGAGGACGTCAACACACAGCATGTGAGCGGAATGCACCAAATAGAGAAGAGGACGTCAACACACAGCATGTGAGCGGAATGCACCAAATAGAGAAGAGGACGTCAACACACAGCATGTGAGCGGAATGCACCAAATAGAGAAGAGGACGTCAACACAGAATATGTGAGCGGAATGCACCAATAGAGAACAGGACGTCAACACAGACCATGTGAGCGGAATGCACCAAAAAGAGAACAGGACGTCAACACACAGCATGTGAGCGGAATGCACCAATAGAGAACAGGGACGTCAACACACATCATGTGAGCGGAATGCACCAATAGAGAACAGCACGTCAACACAGAGCATGTGAGTGGAATGCACCAATAGAGAACAGCACGTCAACACAGAGCATGTGAGCGGAATGCACCAATAGAGAACAGCACGTCAACACACAGCATGTGAGCGGAATGCACCAATAGAGAACAGCACGTCAACACAGAGCATGTGAGCGGAATGCACCAATAGAGAACAGCACGTCAACACAGAGCATGTGAGCGGAATGCACCAATAGAGAACAGCACGTCAACACACAGCATGTGAGCAGAATGCACCAATAGAGAACAGCACGTCAACACAGAGCATGTGAGCGGAATGCACCAATAGAGAACAGCACGTCAACACAGAGCATGTGAGCGGAATGCACCAATAGAGAACAGCACGTCAACACAGAGCATGTGAGCGGAATGCACCAATAGAGAACAGCACGTCAACACAGAGCATGTGAGCGGAATGCACCAATAGAGAACAGGACGTCAACACACAGCATGTGAGCGGAATGCACCAATAGAGAACAGCACGTCAACACAGGCATGTGAGCGGAATGCACCAATAGAGAACAGGACGTCAACACACAGCATGTGAGCGGAATGCACCAATAGAGAACAGCACGTCAACACACAGCATGTGAGCGGAATGCACCAATAGAGAACAGCACGTCAACACAGAGCATGTGAGCGGAATGCACCAATAGAGAACAGCACGTCAACACAGAGCATGTGAGCGGAATGCACCAATAGAGAACAGCACGCCCAACACAGAGCATGTGAGCGGAATCCCACCAATAGAGAACAGCACGTCAACACAGAGCATGTGAGCGGAATGCACCAATAGAGAACAGCACGTCAACACAGAGCATGTGAGCGGAATGCACCAATAGAGAACAGCACGTCAACACAGAGCATGTGAGCGGATTGCACCAATAGAGAAATGCACGTCAACACAGAGCATGTGAGCGGAATGCACCAATAGAGAACAGCACGTCAACCCCAGAGCATGTGAGCGGAATGCACCAATAGAGAACAGCACGTCAAACACAGCATGTGAGCGGAATGCACCAATAGAGAACAGCACGTCAACAGAGAGCATGTGAGCGGAATGCACCAAAAGAGAACAGCACGTCAACACACAGCATGTGAGCGGAATGCACCAATAGAGAACAGACGTCAACACAGAGCATGTGAGGGGAAAATGCACCAATAGAGAACAGCACGTCAACACAGAGCATGTGAGCGGAATGCACCAATAGAGAACAGCACGTCAACACAGAGCATGTGAGCGGAATGCCCCAATAGAGAACAGCACGTCAACACAGAGCATGCGAGCGGAATGCACCATAGAGAACAGCACGTCAACACACAGCATGTGAGCGGAATGCACCAATAGAGAAACAGCACGTCAACACACAGCATGTGAGCGGAATGCACCAATAGAGAACAGCACGTCAACACAGAGCATGTGAGCGGAATGCACCAATAGAGAACAGCACGTCAACACAGAGCATGTGAGCGGAATGCACCAATAGAGAACAGCACGTCAACACAGAGCATGTGAGCGGAATGCCCCAAATAGAGAACAGCACGTCAACACAGAGCATGTGAGCGGAATGCACCAATAGAGAAGCACGTCAACACAGAGCATGTGAGCGGAATGCACCAATAGAGAACAGCACGTCAACACAGAGCATGTGAGCGGAATGCACCAATAGAGAACAGCACGTCAACACAGAGCATGTGAGCGGAATGCACCAATAGAGAACAGGACGTCAACAACAGGATGTGAGCGGAATGCACCAATAGAGAACAGCACGTCAACACAGAGCATGTGAGCGGAATGCACCAATAGAGAACAGGACGTCAACACACAGCATGTGAGCGGAATGCACCAATAGAGAACAGGACGTCAAAAACAGAGCATTGAGCGGAATGCACCAATAGAGAACAGCACGTCAACACAGAGCATGTGAGCGGAATGCACCAATAGAGAACAGCACGTCAACACAGAGCATGTGAGCGGAATGCACCAATAGAGAACAGCACGTCAACACAGAGCATGTGAGCGGAATGCACCAATAGAGAACAGCACGTCAACACAGAGCATGTGAGCGGAATGCACCAATAGAGAACAGCACGTCAACACAGAGCATGTGAGCGGAATGCACCAATGGGAGAACAGCACGTCAACACAGAGCATGTGAGCGGATTGCACCAATAGAGAATAGCACGTCAACACAGAGCATGTGAGCGGAATGCACCAATAGAGAACAGCACGTCAACACACAGCATGCTGAGCGGAATGCACCAATAGAGAACAGCACTTTCAACACACAGCATGTGAGCGGAATGCACCAATAGAGAACAGCACGTCAACACAGAGCATGTGAGCGGAATGCACCAATAGAGAACAGCACGTCAACACAGAGCATGTGAGCGGAATGCACCAATAGAGAACAGCACGTCAAACAGAGCATGCGAGCGGAATGCACCAATAGAGAACAGCACGTCAACACACAGCATGTGAGCGGAATGCACCAATAGAGAACAGCACGTCAACACACAGCATGTGAGCGGAATGCACCAATAGAGAACAGCACGTCAACACAGAGCATGTGAGCGGAATGCACCAATAGAGAACAGCACGTCAACACAGAGCATGTGAGCGGAATGCACCAATAGAGAACAGCACGTCAACACACAGCATATGAGCGGAATGCACCAATAGAGAACAGCACGTCAACAAAGAGCATGTGAGCGGATTGCACCAATAGAGAACAGCACGTCAACACAGAGCATGTGAGCGGAATGCACCAATAGAGAACAGCACGTCAACACAGAGCATGTGAGCGGAATGCACCAATAGAGAACAGCACGTCAACACAGAGCATGTGAGCGGAATGCACCAATAGAGAACAGGACGTCAACACACAGCATGGGAGCGGAATGCACCAATAGAGAACAGCACGTCAACACAGAGCATGTGAGCGGAATGCACCAATAGAGAACAGCACGTCAACACACAGCATGTGAGCGGAATGCACCAAAAGAGAACAGCACGTCAACACAGAGCATGTGAGCGGAATGCACCAATAGAGAACAGCACGTCAACACAGAGCATGTGAGCGGAATGCACCAATAGAGAACAGCACGTCAACACAGAGCATGTGAGCGGAATCCCACCAATAGAGAACAGCACGTCAAACACAGAGCATGTGAGCGGAATGCACCAATAGAGAACAGGACGTCAACACCAGCATGGGAGCGGAATGCACCAATAGAGAACAGCACGTCAACACAGAGCATGTGAGCGGAATGCACCATAGAGACAGGACGTGAACACACAGCATGTGAGCGGAATGCACAAATAGAGAACAGGACGTCAACACAGAGCATGTGAGCGGAATGCACCAATAGAGAACAGCACGTCAACACAGAGCATGTGAGCGGAATGCACCAATAGAGAACAGCACGTCAACACAGAGCATGTGAGCGGAATGCACCAATAGAGAACAGCACGTCAACACAGAGCATGTGAGCGGAATGCACCAATAGAGAACAGCACGTCAACAAAAGGGGCATGTGAGCGGAATGCACCAATAGAGAACAGCACGTCAACACAGAGCATGTGGGGCGGAATGCACCAATAGAGAACAGCACGTCAACACAGAGCATGTGAGCGGATTGCACCAATAGAGAATAGCACGTCAACACAGAGCATGGAGCGGAATGCACCAATAGAGAACAGCACGTCAACACAGAGCATGTGAGCGGAATGCACCAATAGAGAACAGCACGTCAAAACACAGCATGTGAGCGGAATGCCACCAATAGGAACAGCACGTAAAACCAGAGGCATGTGAGCGGAATGCACCAAAAGAGAACAGCACGTCAACACACAGCATGTGGGCGGAATGCACCAATAGAGAACAGCACGTCAACACAGAGTATGTGAGCGGAATGCACCAATAGAGAACAGCACGTCAACACAGAGCATGTGAGCGGAATGCACCAATAGAGAACAGCACGTCAACACAGAGCATGTGAGCGGAATGCACCAATAGAGAACAGCACGTCAAAAAGAGCATGCGAGCGGAATGCACCAATAGAGAACAGCACGTCAACACACAGCATGTGAGCGGAATGCACCAATAGAAAACCCAGCACGTCAACACAGAGCATGTGAGCGGAATGCACCAATAGAGAACAGCACGTCAACACAGAGCATGTGAGCGGAATGCACCAATAGAGAACAGCACGTCAACACAGAGCATGTGAGCGGAATGCACCAATAGAGAACAGCACGTCAACACAGAGCATGTGAGCGGAATGCACCAATAGAGAACGGGACGTCAAACAGAGCATGTGAGCGGAATGCACCAATAGAGAACAGCACGTCAACACAGAGCATGTGAGTGGAATGCACCAATAGAGAACAGCACGTCAACACAGAGCATGTGAGCGGAATGCACCAATAGAGAACAGCACGTCAACACAGAGCATGTGAGCGGAAGGCACCAATAGAGAACAGCACGTCAACACAGAGCATGTGAACGGAATGCACAATAGAGAACAGCACGTCAACACAGAGCATGTGAGCGGAATGCCCAATAGAGAACAGCACGTCAACACAGAGCATGTGAGCGGAATGCACCAATAGAGAACAGCACGTCAACACAGAGCATGTGAGCGGAATGCACCAATAGAGAACAGCACGTCAACACAGAGCATGTGAGCGGAATGCACCAATAGAGAACAGGACGTCAACACAGCATGTGAGCGGAATTGCACCAATAGAGAACAGCACGTCAACAAAAGCATGTGAGCGGAATGCACCAATAGGAGAACAGCACGTCAACACAGAGCATGTGAGCGGAATGCACCAATAGAGAACAGCACGTCAACACAAGCATGTGAGCGGAATGCACCAATAGAGAACAGCACGTCACACAGAGCATGTGAGCGGAATGCACCAATAGAGAACAGCACGTCAACACAGAGCATGTGAGCGGAATGCACCAATAGAGAACAGCACGTCAACACAGAGCATGTGAGCGGAATGCACCAATAGAGAACAGCACGTCAACACAGAGCATGTGAGCGGATTGCACCAATAGAGAATAGCACGTCAACACAGAGCATGTGAGCGGAATGCACCAATAGAGAACAGCACGTCAACACAGAGCATGTGAGCGGAATGCACCAATAGAGAACAGCACGTCAACACACAGCATGTGAGCGGAATGCACCAATAGAGAACAGCACGTCAACAGAGAGCATGTGAGCGGAATGCACCAAAGAGAACAGCACGTCAACACAAGCATGTGAGCGGAATGCACCAATAGAGAACAGCACGTCAACACAGAGCATGTGAGGCGGAATGCACCAATAGAGAACAGCACGTCAACACAGAGCTTTGTGAGCGGAATGCACCAATAGAGAACAGCACGTCAACACAGAGCATGTGAGCGGAATGCACCAATAGAGAAAGCACGTCAAAACAGAGCATGCGAGCGGAATGCACCAATAGAGAACAGCAGTCAACACACAGCATGTGAGCGGAATGCACCAATAGAGAACTGCACGTCAACCCCACAGCATGTGTGCGGAATGCACCAATAGAGAACAGCACGTCAACACACAGCATGTGAGCGGAATGCACCAATAGAGAACAGCACGTCAACACAGAGCATGTGAGCGGAATCCCACAATAGAGAACAGCACGTCAACACAGAGCATGTGAGCGGAATGCACCAATAAGAACAGCACGTCAAAACAGAGCATGCGAGCGGAATGCACCAATAGAGAACAGCACGTCAACACAGAGCATGTGAGCGGAATGCACCAATAGAGAACAGCACGTCAACACACAGCATGTGAGCGGAATGCACCAATAGAGAACAGCACGTCAACACAGAGCATGTGAGCGGAATGCACCAATAGAGAACAGCACGTCAACACAGAGCATGTGAGCGGAATGCACCAATAGAGAACAGCACGTCAACACAGAGCATGTGAGCGGAATGCACCAATAGAGAACAGCACGTCAACACAGAGCTTTGTGAGCGGAATGCACCAATAGAGAACAGCACGTCAACACAGAGCATGTGAGCGGATTGCACCAATAGAGAATAGCACGTCAACACAGAGCATGTGAGCGGAATGCACCAATAGAGAACAGCACGTCAACACAGAGCATGTGAGCGGAATGCACCAATAGAGAACAGCACGTCAACACCAGCATGTGAGCGGAATGCACCAATAGAGAACAGCACGTCAACAGAGAGCATGTGAGCGGAATGCACCAAAAGAGAACAGCACGTCAACACACAGCATGTGAGCGGAATGCACCAATAGAGAACAGCACGTCAACACAGAGTATGTGAGCGGAATGCCCCAAATAGAGAACAGCACGTCAACACAGAGCATGTGAGCGGAATGCACCAATAGAGAACAGCACGTCAACACAGAGCATGTGAGCGGAATGCACCAATAGAGAACAGCACGTCAAAACAGAGCATGCGAGCGGAATGCACCAATAGAGAACAGCACGTCAACACAAGGCATGTGAGCGGAATGCACCAATAGAGAACAGCACGTCAACACAGAGCATGTGAGCGGAATGCACCAATAGAGAACAGCACGTCAACACAGAGCATGTGAGCGGAATGCACCAATAGAGAACAGCACGTCAACACAGAGCATGTGAGCGGAATGCACCAATAGAGAACGGGACGTCAACACAGAGCATGTGAGCGGAATGCACCATAGAGAACAGCACGTCAACACAGAGCATGTGAGCGGAATGCACCAATAGAGAACAGCACGTCAACACAGAGCATGTGAGCGGAATGCACCAATAGAGGACAGCACGTCAACACAGAGCATGTGAGCGGAATGCACCAATAGAGAACAGCACGTCAACACAGAGCATGTGAGTGGAATGCACCAATAGAGAACAGCACGTCAACACAGAGCATGTGAGCAGAATGCACCAATAGAGAACAGCACGTCAACACAGAGCATGTGAGCGGAATGCACCATTAGAGAACAGCACGTCAACACAGAGCATGTGAACGGAATGCACCAATAGAGAACAGCACGTCAACACAGAGCATGTGAGCGGAATGCACCAATAGAGAACAGCACGTCAACACAGAGCATGTGAGCGGAATGCACCAATAGAGAACAGCACGTCAACACAGAGCATGTGAGCGGAATGCACCAATAGAGAAACAGCACGTCAACACAGAGCATGTGAGCGGAATGCCCCAATAGAGAAACAGCACGTCAACACACAGCATGTGAGCGGAAATGCACCAATAGAGAACAGCACGTCAACACACAGCATGTGAGCGGAATGCACCAATAGGGAACAGCACGTCAACACAGAGCATGTGAGCGGAATGCACCAATAGAGAACAGTACGTCAACACAGAGCATGTGAGCGGAATGCACCAATAGAGAACAGCACGTCAACACACAGCATGTGAGCGGAATGCACCATAGAGAACAGCACGTCAACACAGAGCATGTGAGCGGAATGCACCAATAGAGAACAGCACGTAAAACACAGAGCATGTGAGGGGAAATGCACCAATAGAAAAACAGCACGTCAACACAGAGCATGTGAGCGGAATGCACCAATAGAGAACAGGACGCCTGTGGTCAGCGCCTTCCCCACCTGTCCCCAGCCACACAGCAATATCCACCATGGCCTGTGGTCAGTGCCTTCCCCACCTGTCCCCAGCCACACAGCAATGTCCACCATGGCCTGTGGTCAGTGCCTTCCCCACCTGTCCCCAGCCACACAGCAATGTCCACCATGGCCTGTGGTCAGTGCCTTCCCCCCCTGTCCCCAGCCACACAGCAATGTCCACCATGGCCTTTGGTCTGTGCCTTCCCCACCTGTCCCCAGCCACACAGCAATGTCCACCATGGCCTGTGGTCAGTGCCTTCCCCACCTGTCCCCAGCTACACAGCAATGTCCACCATGGCCTGTGGTCAGTGCCTTCCCCACCTGTCCCCAGCCACAGCAATGTCCACCATGGCCTGTGGTCAGTGCCTTCTTCACCTGTCCCCAGCCACAGCAATGTCCACCATGGCCTGTGGTCAGTGCCTTCTTCACCTGTCCCCAGCCACATAGCAATGTCCTCTGTGTTCACCATAGCATGGCCCGAAGTCAGTGCATTTTACACCTGTCTCAGCCACACAGGATTCTCCAAGAGCAGTTTCTGTCTCCGCAGAATCAGCGTAGCTGACACAAAAAAAAACACACACGCGCGCGCGGATGCACACACGCACACACGCACCCCACGCACACACACACACACACACACACACACACACACACACACACACACACACACCACACACACACACACAGACACAGAGAGAGAGAGAGAGAGAAGAGAGAGAGAGAGAGAGAGGAGAGAGAGAGAGAGAGAGAGAGAGAGAGAGAGAGACAGAGGCAGAGACAGAGACCGACAGAGAGAGAGACATAAATACATACGCCTCCGCACAAATTTCATATGTGCACATTCGCCGATGCGTGCACACACACACACACACAACACACACACACCACACACACACACACACACACACACACACACACACACACACACACACACACACACACACACACACTCACTCACTCACTCACTCACTCACCCCCTCACTCGCCTACACAAAGAGAGACACAGAGAGAGAGGGGGGAAGAGGGAGACAAACAGACATAATGGAGGGAGGGCGGTGGGGGGGGGGGGGGGAAGGAGACACAGAGACAAAGAAAGTGACGCACATCGTGCCAGAAACTCCAACCATCAGTGTCTCCCTTTCCTGATGTCCAAAGTTATAGGGAACCTTTTGGAACTGGAGTCTTGCTATAGTAGCGCATGCGCATTAAAGCTTTGGCAAGCTTTTTTTTTGGGTGTCTTGCCAATGCCAAAGAAATGGATTTTACACCGAAATAATTGACTTCATCCATCGTTTAATTAGTCTTATCCACCTTCTTTTGAAACTTTGCGCTTTTTTATTTCACGAATACATGCCCCCCCCCCCCACCCCCATTCACTCTTGCTCTTGCTTGCTTCTTTCTCCTCTCTCTCTCTCCCTCTCTCTCTCCTCTCTCTCTCCTCTCTCTCTCTCTCTCTCCCCCCTTCTCTCTCTCTCTCTCTCCCCTCTGTGTGCGCGCGCGCGCATGTGTGTGTGTGGTTGTGTGTGTGTGTGTGTGTGTGTGTGTGTGTGTGTGTGTGTGTGTGTTGTGTGTGTGTGTGTGTTCCCTGTTCACTGTTTATTTCCTAATGCTTACGTGTGATTTGCTTTCAAAACTCTCTCTCTCTCTCTCTCTCTTCTCTCTCTCCTCTCCACATCTCTCTCTCCTCCTCTCTCTCCTCCTCTCTCTCTCCCCTCTCTCTCTCTCTCTCTCTTTTTGCTGTTTTGGGTTTTTTTTGTTTTGGTGAAAGATTACGTTCACGTTTGTTTATAAACACGTGCGTGTTAACGTATTTTGCACGAGCCCCCCTTTCATATTCTCCCCACCCTTGTACATCCCCCTCTGCTATCTTCCTTCATCTCTATCCCTTCCAACCGAATGGAAGGCTAAAGACCTTCCTCTCAATACCCATAGAGGTAGTGAGGAAGGGAGGGAGAGAAAGGGGGAGAAAGATAGATAAACAAACAGAAAGGGAGAGAGAGGGAGAGGGGGGGAGGGAGAGAAGGGAAGAGAAGGGAGAAAAGAGGGGGAGAGGGAGAGGGAGAGAGATTTAAAAACACACCCTTCACTGTAGTGCTTCCGCCCTTCACTATGCTTCACAGCCCTTCACTGTTAGTGCTTCCAGCCCTTCTTTGTGCTTCACACCCCTTCACTGTTATGCTTCACAGCCCTTCACTGTGCTTCACACCTTCACTGTTAGTGCTTCCACCCGTCACTGTTAGTGCTTCACAGCCCTTCCCTGTGCTTCACAGCCCTTCACTGTTAGTGCTTCAACAGCCCTCACTGTGCTTTCACACCCTTCACTGTTAGTGCTTCACCCCTTCACTGTTAGTGCTTCACAGCCTCACTGTGCTTCACATCCCTTCACTGTTAGTGTTTTCACAGCTCTTCACTGTGCTTCCAGCCTTTTCACTGTTAGTGTTTCACACCCTTCACTGTTATTTGCTTCGAGCCCTTCACTTTTTATGTTTCACGCCCTTCACTATATCCTTCACAGCCCTTCACTGTTAGTGCTTCACAGCCCTTCACTGTGGCTTCCAGCCTTCACTGTTAGTGCTAAACACCTTTCACTTTTTAGTGCTTCACAGGCCCTTCACTGTGCTTCACCCCTTTATTTCGGCTTCCAGCCCTTCCACGTAGTGCTTCCACCCTTCACTTTTATCTTACAGCCCTTCACTGTTAGTCCCTTCACAGCCCTTCACGGTTAGTGCTTCACAGCCCTTCACTGTTAGGTGTTTCACAAGCCCTTCACTGTGCTTAAACAGCCTTCACGTTAGGGGCTTCACAGCCCTTCACTGTAGTGCTTCACATGCCCTTTACTGTGCTCACATCCTTTACGTTCGTGCTTCACAGCCCTCACTGTTAGTGCTCACAGCCCTTCACTGTTAGTGCTTACAGCCTTCACTGGTTAGGCTTCACAGCCCTCACGTAGTGCTCACACCCCTTTCACAGTTAGTGCTCACACCCCTCACTGTGCTTCACAGAGCCTTCACTGTAGTGCTTCACAGTCCTCACTGGTGTCAACAGCCTCACGTTTGTCTTAAACAGCCCTTCACTGTGCTTCACAGCCCTCACTGTTAGGCTTCACAGCCTTCACTGTAGTGCTTCACAGCCCTTCACTTTTGGGGTTCACAGCCCTTCACTGTTTGTGCTTCACAGCCCTCACTGTTAGTGCTTCACAGCCTTCACTGGGTCACAGCCCTGCACTGTAGGCTTCACAGCCCTTCACTGTTAGTGCTCACAGCCCTTCACGTGCTTCACAGCCCTTAAATTTAGTGCTTCACAGCCTTCACTTTAGTGCTTCACAGCCCTCACTGGCTCACAGCCTTCACTGTTAGTGCTAAACGCCCTTCACTGTTAGGGCTCACACCCCTTTCACTTTTAGTGCTTCACAGCCCTTAAATGGCTCACGGGCCCTTCACTGTAGTGTTAAACAGCCCTTCACTGTTAGTGCTTCACAGCCCTTCACTGTTAGTGCTTCACAGCCCTCACTATGCTCAACAGCCCTTCACGTTAGTGCTTCACACCCTTCAATGTAGGCTTCACAGGCCCGTCACTGTTAAGTGCTTCACAGCCCTTCACTGTTGTGCTTCAAAAAGCCTTCACTTTAGTGCTTCACAGCCACACTGTAGTGCTCACAGCCCTTCACTGTGCTTCACAGCCCTTCACTGTTAAGGGGGCTTCAAAAGCCCTTCACTTTAGTGCTCACAGCCCTTCACTGTGCTTCACAGCCTTCACTGTTAGTGCTTCACAGCCCTTCACTAGCTTCACAGCCCTTCACTGTTAGTGCTTCACACCCCTTCTTTGTGCTTCACAGCCCTTCCGTTAGTGCTTCACAGCCCTTCACTGTGCTTCAACAGCCCTTCACTGTAGTGCTTCACAGCCCGTCACTGTTAGTGCTTCACAGCCCTTCACTGTGCTTCACAGCCCTTCACTGTTAGTGCTTCACAGCCCTTCACGTCTTCACAGCCCTTCACTGTTAGTGTTTCACAGCCCTTCACTGTTAGTGCTTCACAGCCCTTCACTGTGCTTCACAATCCCTGTCCTGTTAGTGCTTCACAGCTCTTGCACTGTTGTACAGCCCTCACTGTTAGTGTTCAACAGCCCTTCACTAGTGCTCACCCCCTTTCCTGTTAGTCCAAGTTCATAGGGACCTTCACCCCCTGGAGTATTGCTTAGTACGTCTCAGCCATTCAAGTTTGGCAACCCTTCATCTGTTAGTGCTTCCAGCCATTAGTTAGTGTTATCTAGCCTCCGTTTTAATTGACTGTTAGTGTCCATCAGCTTCACTTTAGTGCTTTCAACCCTTCCCTTTTCACTTGCGCTTATTTAGTTTCACAATTACATGCCCACCCTTCACAGTCTCACACCCCCCACCCCTTCATTTTATCTTCACAGCCTTTCCCTGTGCTTCCAGCTCTCACTTTATCTCACACCGTCACTGAGTGCTTCACACCTTCACTGTCTCACACCCTTCCCTGTTCTCTCACAGCCTTTCACTGTGCGCACGCCCTTCCTGTGTGTGTCTTCAGCCTTCATGTTGTGCTTCACTGTTCCTGTGTTCACTCCTGTCATGTTAGTGTGTGTTTCATGTGTTCCAGTTCACTGTTATTTCCACACCCCTTACTGTTATGCTTCAACACCCTTCACTGTATGCTTCACAGCCTTCACTATACCCTCTCTCTGCCTTCTGTTATCTTCACAGCCCTCACTGTGCTCACAGCCTTCACGTGTGCTTCACAGCCCTTCTGTTGTGCTTCCGCCCTTTGTTTTTGCTTTTGGTCGTGCTTACGCCTTCACGTTTGTGCTAAAAAACACGTCTTCACGTATTATGCCAGCCTTCCTGTTAGTGCTTCCACCCTCACCCTTGTGCATCCCCCTCCTGCTATCTTCCTTCCCTCTACTGTGCTTCCAGCTTCAACTGTTAGGCTTCAAGCCTCCTCTCACACCCTTAGAGGTGTCAGGAATGTCGTGCGTGCACAGCCCTTCATGTTAGCTAAGCCTTAAAAAACAGGAAAGCCCCAGAGTGCAGAGTTAGAGTGCTTGGAGAGACAGATAGGATGAAAGACTGGGTCAAGCCACTGTAGTGTTCACAGCCTTGATGTGAGAGACTGGTAGTACTATCAAACACTCACAGATGTCACAGCCCATCACTGGAGTGAAGCTCAGTTAGTGCTCACAGGCCTTCACTGTAGTGACAGCACTGGTGGTTAGAGGAGTAGGATTCATACCCTTCACTGTG
>CM031604.1:99872895-99916577 GCA_018398815.1 Conus ventricosus
CTTCTTTCAAGATTTTCATGAGGCCTTCCTTCAATATTTTACGAGGCCTTCTTTCAATATTTTACGAGGCCTTCCTTCAATATTTTACTAGGCCTTCCTTCAATATTTTACGAGGCCTTCTTTCAATATTTTACTAGGCCTTCCTTCAAAATTTCGCGAGGCCTTCCTTCAAGATTTTTACGAGGCCTTCTTTCAATATTTTACGAGACCTTCCTTCTATATTATACGAGGCCTCCCTTCAAAATTTCGCGAGGCCTTCCTTCAAGATTTTTACGAGGCTTTCCTTCAAGATTTTGTACGAGGCCTTCTTTCAATATTTTACTAGGCCTTCCTTCACAATTTGGCGAGGCCTTCCATCAAGATTTTTACGAGGCCTTCCTTCTATATTTTACGAGGTCTTCCTTCAAAATTTCAGGAGGCCTTCCTTCAAGATTTTCATGAAGCCCTCCTTCAAACTTTTCATGAGACCCTCCTTTAAGATTATCATGAGGCCCTCATTCAAGATTTTCAAGATTTTCATGGGGCCTTCCTTCAAGATTATCATGAGGCCTTCCTTCAAGATTTTCAAGAGTTTCATGGGGCCTTCCTTCAAGATTTTCATGAGGCCTTCCTTCAAGATTTTCATGAGGCCTTCCTTCAAGATTTTCATGAGGCCTTCCTTCAAGATTTTCATGAGACCTTCCTTCAAGATTTTCATGAGGCCTTCCTTCAAGATTTTCATGGACGCCTTCCTTCAAGATTTTCATGAGGCCTTCCTTCAAGGTTTTCATGAGGCCTTCCTTCAAGATTTTCATGAGGCCTTCCTTCAAGATTTTCCTGAGGCCTTCCTTCAAGATTTTCCTGAGGCCTTCCTTCAAGATTTTCATGAGGCCTTCATTCAAGATTTTCATGACGCCCTCCTTCAAGATTTTCATGAGGCCCTCCTTCAAGATTGTCATGAGGCCTTCCTTCAAGATTTTCACGGGACCTTTTCCAGGCTTTCCCGCATGTTCTTCATCAAACTCTTTTGTCGCATCATTCTCCACGCGGTCCTCCAAGCTTTACTCCGGATTTTATCCCGTCCTTCCATTATCCTATACTGCAGATTTTATCCCGACCTTTCTCCAAGCTTTACTCCAGATTTCATCCCGACCTTTCTCCAAGCTTTACTCCAGATTTTATCCCGACCTTTCTCCAAGCTTTACTCCAGATTTTATCCCGACTTTCATCATCCTTTACTCCAGATTTTATCCCGACCTCTCTCCAAGCTTTACTCCAGATTTTATCCCGACCTTTCTCCAAGCTTTACTCCAGATTTTATCCCGACTTTCATCATCCTTTACTCCAGATTTTATCCGACCTCTCTCCAAGCTTTACTCCAGATTTTATCCCGACCTACCATCATCCTTTACTCCAGATTTTATCCCGACCTTTCTCCAAGCTTTACGCCAGATTTTATCCTGACCTTTCTCCAAGCTTTTCTCTGGGATATTTGTACAGAAAGAGGTCCTTTGTGCCTTAACAGGTTCACAAGCCATCTGTGTCTGACAATCTGATGTGTAGTTTTAGGTTTCACTTTTTTTACGGAAGAGAGAGAGGAAAGAGAAAGAGACAAAGAGAGAAGGGGTGCGGGGAGGAGGGAGGGAGAGAGAAAGAGGGAGAAAAGGTAGAGGGAAGATGAGGGAGGAGGGAGGGAGCGAGAAAGAAAAAGAGAGAAAGGGGGGACAACAGAGGGGAGAGAAAGAAAGAGAGAGACAGAGAGACAGACAGACAGACAGACAGACAGAGAAAGAGAAGATGTTGAGGAGAAAGGGAGGGCAAGCGAGAAGAAGCAAACAAACTGAAATATGTAGACAGACAGGAAGAGATAGAAAAAGAAGACCGCGACGGAATAGCGAGAGAAAAGCTGGTTTTGTGTGGGTGGGGGGAGGGAGGAGACGGAGGAGGAGAGGCGGCAGGTTAAGCACTGTGATTTCTCATAACCATTGATCCTACATGGACGCCATTAGTCAATGTGACAAGAGATGATATCGATTCTGGACAGGCCAGGGATTCAGCGGAGGAGACTCAAAATCATTGTCCGGACTATTCCTTCCTGCAATTAATTTTCACTGTTTTCTTTGCTTGTACTTTTCTTTCCTTCCTTCTTTCACCTTCCAATCTTCATTCTTTCCACCTCCCTTTCCTGTGTTCCTACCCCCCCCCCTCTCTCTCTCTCTCTCTCTCTCTCTCTCTCTCTCTCTCTCTCTCTCTCTCTCTCTCTCTTCTCCTCTCTCTCTCTCTCTCTCTCTCTCTCTCTCTCTCTCTCTCTCTCCACACACACACACACACACGCACATACACACACAACCTGCACACATAAACACACACACACACACAACACACTCTCTCTCTCTCTCTCTCTCTCTCTCTCTCTCTCTCTCTCTCTCTCTATCTATCTATCTATCTATCACACCACACACACACCACACCACACACACACACACACACACACACACACACACACACACACACACACACACGCCTGCGCGCGCGCGCGCGCGCGCGCGCGCGCACGCACGTACGCACGCACGCACGCACGCACGCACACACACACACACACACACACACACACACACACACACACACACACACACAAGCGCGCGCGCACACACACACACACATATACATATATTTTTCTTTATAATCAATTTTCATATTCTTGTTTGTTGTTTCAATCGCTTTTTTTTCCTTTGAAGTCATCTACGCCTTAAATGTTAATGGATGAACAACTCATCACGTTCTTAATGTATTTGTGAAGATATGTGTGTTTGTTAAAAGTTTTGTAAGTTTTAGTCGCTAGTCATGCTTAGTTAGTCCCTTAGCGGAGCAGGGGCCGGATGAAAAAAGCATCAATTTTTTCAATTTTTTTTTTTAAATTTAAATCTTTGCCAAGTCATTACTATAATGACTGAAGAATTGTTAGCCTGCACTTGTTTTCTCCCACTACTTAATTGTTCAGTATTATAATGTTTGGTCAATCAGTGGGAGATTGCATCTTTTAGGAGATCCAAGTAAAGGTTGTTCTGTACAATTCTTAGCCACTCACAATGCTTGGGTTATTGAACAGCAGAGCTGACCACTCAGACTGTTCCATATCTTTTGATCTCTCTTGCATCCTTGAATGGATCCTCAAGCACAGGCTCAAAGATTGTCCCCTTCCTTTTATGCTGTTTGCATAATGCTTTTAGTTTTTCAGCAACTTTTTTCCTCTCCACACTTTCGTTTTGTTCCATTTACTACCCTTCGCTGGCTGCTTTGGGGGTACTGTTGGATTCCTTTTTGAACCCTTCGTGGTGAGAACACCACAGAATTATGGACTGTGGTGTGTCTCTGTTTGACACCAAGAGCACAGACACAATCAGCCGTGTCTCCCTGATGAGTCCGATCCAGAGGACGAAAGGCCTAGGAGCAGGCAATACAAATAGATCTGCCTTCGGAAGGGGGGTATGATGGTTCCCTCAGACAGCTAGTGAAGGGTTTCTCATATTTATGTTATATTTCCCCCCATTATCTTCATCTTCATTTTTTTAATTCAAATCTTTGCCAGGTCATTACTATAATGACTGAAGAATTGTTAGCCTGCACTTGTTTTCTCCCATTACTTAATTGTTCAGTATGAAAAAAAGCATATGTTTGCTTATGTTACCATTGGAAGTAAAGATTATCATTATCATCATCACCATCATGTCTCTCTCTCTCTCTCTCTCTCTCTCTCTCTCTCTCTCTCTCTTCTCTCTTTCCCTCCCTCCCTCCCTCTCTCTCTCTCTCTCTCTCTCTCTCTCTCTTCTCCTCTCTCTCTCTCTCTCTCTCTCTCTCAGCAGAATTCATCATTTAGTTCTAAGATTTCCTGGTGATATGTATGCGTTTTCTGTAACTGACTTTCTGATTTTTTGTTTCTGTTTGTTTTTTTAATTACTATTTTAGGGCGTACATAAGAAAGATAAATATATATATATATATGTATATGTGTGTGTGTGTGTGTGTGTGTGTGTGTGTGTGTGTGTGTGTGTGTGTGTGTGTGTGTATGTATTACTTTCTTTTCTTGAACTTCTGTAACCTAATTTCCTTTCATTTACTTTGTTTTTCCTAAACACTAAATATACCACAAAGTATCAAATATCTTTCCCATTTTGAACCAATTTTAATCAAATGTGACTACTTGCTCAACCAATTTTATATTACTATACACTCTTGGTCTTTCTTGTTTCAATTATGATTTGTAAAATTTGTATTTCTGATATTGCTTTCTCCACTTCCTATTTCTATCACTGTAGGACGCGAGTGAAGAATAGCAGCGATAGCGCTGAAAATATGTACATAAAGTACAATATAGGTAAACGTACTTTTTCTTCTGTAACTACTGTGGCAAGGTTCTTTTTTTCAAATTGTAAAGCTATCAAATCTATCACACTATCAAGAATTCTTTCCCACCTCGAACAGTTTTAAATCAAATATGAATGCAACGCAAAATCTCTGTCACAATATACTCGTGATATTTCTGTTTTTGAACATGATTTGTAAAAGTGGACTTCACAAGCTAGGTTCTCCCCTTCCATATTTATATTAGTTTTGCACAAGTAAATTTTAAACTGTGTATGTACAGGTCATATAATCCAAATGGTTTAACTCAATATAACCCTTTTCTCTACAACAGGTTTAGTTTCAGAAGTTTTCTTTCTCATCAAAAATATGAAATAAACAAAAGACATTTTTCTCATCCTCCAATGACAGCAATGATCGGCTGATATGTCTTGATATTGTCCATGGTTTATGTGTTTATTACAGATTTCAATACATCTTTTCATTTTTAATTTTCATTTTTTATCATTTCAAATAATATTCTTAGTCAACTTTTCTGCTCCGTGCAGATTTGCCACACTTGTGGGCACGTTCTTTTAAGAACTGTGCGGGATGTAGTTTTGGGTGTCCATGTTTCCATCTCAGGTTATTGTCAACGTACCTATTTCAATCTTCGCAATCCCTGTACCTTCAATCTCAGTGCTGTGAACTCAGGTCTTTTCCTTTCTTTCTTTCTGTTTTCTTTTCTTTTTTGTTTTGGTCTCCTTCTTTGTTGTTTTGTTTTGTGTATGTTTCTTGTTTTGTTTTGTTTTTTGTTTGTTTTGTTTTTTTGGGGGGTTCATGTCACTCGAATTCCTGACACGTCATCTGGAAAGATTTAATGTCACATGCGGGAGGATTTGGGGTGAGGTATCTATAAATAATGTATTAACTTCCAGAGTAGAAGTCACCCCCCTCTATTCCCCCCACCCACCCCCCCACCACTACCATCAGTCCACCTCCCCAGCTGGCTGTCAGCTGTGATGTGACCTGATGTCAGCTGTGATGTGACCTGATGTCAGCTGTGATGTGACCTGATGTCAGCTGTGATGTGAACTGATGTCAACTGTGATGTGACCTGATGTCAGCTGTGATGTGACCTGATGTCAGCTGTGATGTGACCTGATGTCAGTTGTGATGTGAACTGATGTCAGCTGTGATGTGAACTGCTGTCAACTGTGATGTGAACTGATGTCAACTGTGATGTGAACTGATGTCAGCTGTGATGTGAACTGATGTCAACTGTGATGTGAACTGATGTCAGCTGTGATGTGAATTGATGTCAGCTTTGATGTGAACTGTTAGCTGTGATGTGAACTAATGTTAGCTGTGATGTGAACTGATCGAGGCATGCATGTTAGAGACGAATGAAAACGAGTCGAATCATCGCTGTACGTGACACCATATCACATAGTTTGGGTGTCCACGCACACACACACACACACACACACACACACACACACACACACACACACACACACACACACACACACACACACACACACACACACACACACACACACACACACACACACACAG
The DNA here is from genome assembly GCA_018398815.1 of Conus ventricosus. NCBI lineage: Eukaryota > Metazoa > Mollusca > Gastropoda > Neogastropoda > Conidae > Conus > Conus ventricosus. The sequence continues at coordinate 99,878,794 of CM031604.1, forward strand.
AGAGAAGAGAGAGAGGAGAGAGAGAGAGAGAGAGAGAGAGAGAGAGAGAGAGAGAGAGAGAGAGAGAGAGAGAGAGAGAGAGAGAGAGAGAGGCAGAGCTATCAGGTTGAAAGTTAACACCTGCCCCCATCCTATGTTTCAGTTTCCTCGGGAAGTCAGAATGGCAACAGCGCCACCTACCGGCCCAGAGCCAGAACCTCTTGTCACCTCACACCCCGGCTTCTGGCTGGTCCACAGTGGAAGGCCAGCGAGGGGCTAGCCACGACGATTGGTCGTCTGACATGTCACGTGACATCCCCGTCTCCCGTCGTGATCCGAGGTTCCGTTACGTGGATCTAGGCAAGCGCACTATCGACTTCCGCCACTTCCAGGCGGGGTTGGGCAAGAGGAGACTGGACCGGATCAACTTTCACGTGGGGCTGGGCAAACGGCACGCCGGCCGAAGCAGCCTGGACTGGAGTGTTCCCCGTCGAGCCGAGGACGACTCAGACACTGTTCCCTCTGACCCATTTCTTGCAGGCGCAGCGGAGTTTGCTGATGACTTCAGACATGGGCGTGTTACTGCTGAGCTCCGTCACTACGACGGCCGGCAGCCGACAGGAAGCCCAGCTGACAATGAGGTCACAAAGAGGAAGGTGGACAGGATGAACTTCCGTGTCGGCTTGGGCAGAAAACGGAGCGACTCCCAGCCTTTCCTGCCCGTCAACCACGCGCCGGGCAGCAACGGGCTCAGCGGTTCCTTCAACGTCTTCAGTTCGGACCTCGACTCTGGACTGGAGAAAAGAAATGTGGACAGAACTAACTTTGGCTTTGGTCTGGGCAAAAGGAGCATAGATCAATATAATTTCAAGTTTGGATTAGGGAAACGACGGATCGATGGAAACAGTTTCACGTCTGGACTGGGCAAGCGTGCTATGGACCGCAATAACTTCGGATTTGGTTTGGGTAAACGAAGAATAGATGATAACAATCTGAGTCTGGGGTTAAGAAAACGGGAAAGAAGTAACGGTGAGATTCAGCTTGGTGTTGGTAAATACCCAGGGGACAGACACGGTGTCAGGCTAGTACTCATCAAACGAAGCGTCCATCAGCCGGACTCCCATCTTGAACCAGAAGGAAGGAAAGTGGAGGACGCCAAATTTCAATCAACAAGAAATGAACGTAACGTTGACGCACACAGTTCTGACATCGATTCTGGGAAACGGCCAATGGACAGCAACAACTTCAGCGCTGGATTGGGAAAACGGACTATGGACCGCAACAATTTCGGATTCGGACTGGGAAAAACGGACTATGGACCGCAACAATTTCGGATTCGGACTGGGAAAACGGACTATGGACCGCAACAATTTCGGATTCGGACTGGGAAAACGGACTATGGACCGCAACAATTTCGGATTCGGACTGGGAAAACGGACTATGGACCGCAACAATTTCGGATTCGGACTGGGAAAACGAACTATGGACCGCAACAATTTCGGATTCGGCCTGGGAAAACGGACTATGGACCGCAACAATTTCGGATTCGGACTGGGAAAACGGACTATGGACCGCAACAATTTCGGATTCGGACTGGGAAAACGGACTATGGACCGCAACAATTTCGGATTCGGACTGGGAAAACGGACTATGGACCGCAACAATTTCGGATTCGGACTGGGAAAACGGACTATGGACCGCAACAATTTCGGATTCGGACTGGGAAAACGGACTATGGACCGCAACAATTTCGGATTCGGACTGGGAAAACGGACTATGGACCGCAACAATTTCGGATTCGGACTGGGAAAACGGACTATGGACCGCAACAATTTCGGATTCGGACTGGGAAAACGGACTATGGACCGGAACAATTTCGGATTCGGACTGGGAAAACGGACTATGGACCGCAACAATTTCGGATTCGGACTGGGAAAACGGAAAGTGGATCGTAACAATTTTGGATTTGGCCTGGGAAAACGAGGCTTAGACCGTAACAATTTCGGGTTTGAACTAGGTAAACGGACAGTTGACCCCAACAACTTTGTATTTGGCTTGGGAAAACGAAAAGTAGACCGCAATAACTTTGGATTTGGACTGGGAAAACGGAAAGTAGATCGCAACAATTTCGGGTTTGGACTGGGAAAACGAACACTCGACCCCAACAACTTTGTATTTGGCTTGGGAAAACGGAAAGTAGACCGCAATAACTTTGGATTTGGACTGGGAAAACGGAAAGTAGACCGCAATAACTTTGGATTCGGCTTGGGAAAACGGAAAGTAGATCACAATAACTTTGGATTTGGACTGGGAAAAAGGAAAGTAGACCGCAATAACTTTGGATTTGGACTGGGAAAACGGAAAGTAGACCGGAATAATTTCGGATTTGGACTGGGAAAACGAACCCAAGCTCCTGAGGTCACGATGGGGAATGAAAATGCAAAGGCTGCTGGTTTCCACTCTGATCTGAACAACGTGCTAGAAAGATCCAGCCTTGACACTGGAAGCAGTCATGGGAAGATTACAGCTTCTAAGGCTCCGAACTGGGTGAAGGAGAAGGGCGCAACCGTGTCACCCGGAATGAGCGAGCGTCCAGTGCAGGAAGACGACAGCACGGGAACCCTAGGCCCGTTCTACTCCACCACAAAGCGGCAGGACGTGGCCACTGTCCAGGGCCTCCTGTCCACCTCTCTGCAGCCCAGTCCGTCGCTCCTGCCCTCCACCACGGCGCAGGTCCCCAGCCTCCGAAAAGCCACGCTGATGTCTGCCCACCACCGCCTACAGAAGCGCTGGTCCAGCACCGCTTTCAAGTCCAAGGTTCGAATCGCGCCTTTCCGCCGTTCGGCGTCCTACTTAGATCCCAAACTGCTGTGGTTTGGTTTGGGGAAGCGGGGTGGGAAGTGAAGAGAAGGCCACTCCACGTCTGGATTTCACAGGCCTTCAGAGTGGTCTCCCATCTTGGACCGAGTCCAGACATTGAAAAAAAAAAAGGCTGATGTGTGTGGGGCTGTCACGTGGTCACTCCTTGCTGGGAGCTGTGCAGACAGAGTTTTCTCCTCCTCTCCTCCTCCTCCTCCTTCTTCTTCTTCTTCTTCATCTTCTTCGCATTCTTCTTCTTCTTCTTCGCATTCTTCTTTGCATTCTTCTTCTTCTTCTTCCTGTCCTCCGCTAGCGACCTTGGGAAGATGGGAAGACAGAAGGTCCCCTGGATGACAGATCGGAGCTAACCCCAGTGTACTGCCACCTCCCTGCTCTGCCCTGCCAACTGTCATTACTCTGCCCTGCCAACTGTCATTACTCTGCCCTGCCAACTGTCATTACTCTGCCCTACCAACTGTCATTACTCTGTCCTGTCAACTGTCATTACTCTGCCCTGCCAACTGTCATTACTCTGCCCTGCCAACTGTCATTACTCTGCCCTGCCAACTGTCATTACTCTGCCCTACCAACTGTCATTACTCTGTCCTGTCAACTGTCATTACTCTGCCCTGCCAACTGTCATTACTCTGCCCTGCCAACTGTCATTACTCTACACTGTCAACTGTCATTACTCTGCCCTGCCAACTGTCATTACTCTGCCCTACCAACTGTCATTACTCTGCCCTGTCAACTGTCATTACTCTGCCCTGTCAACTGTCATTACTGTGCCCTGTCAACTGTCATTACTCTGCCCTGCCAACTGTCATTACTCTGCCCTGCCAACTGTCATTACTCTACACTGTCAACTTTCATTACTCTGCCCTGCCAACTGTCATTACTCTGCCCTACCAACTGTCGTTACTCTGCCCTGTCAACAGTCATTACTCTGCCCTGTCAGCTGTCATTACTGTGCCCTGTCAACTGTCATTACTCTGCCCTGTCAACTGTCATTACGCTGCCCTGCCAACTGTCATTACTCCTGGCCTACCAACTGTCATTACATCAGTCCACACATTACTCTACCCTGCCAACTGTCATTACTCTGCCATGCCAACTATCATTACATCAGTCCACACATTACTCTGCCCTGTCAACTGTCATTACTCTGCCCTGCCAACTGTCATGACATCAGTCCACACATTACTCTGCCCTGTCAACTGTCATTACTCTACCCTGCCAACTGTCATTACATCAGTCCACACATTACTCTGCCCTGCCAACTGTCATGGCATCAGTCCACACATTACTCTACCCTGCCAACTGTCATTACATCAGTCCACACAGTACTCTACCATGCCAACTGTCATTACTCTGCCCTGCCAACTATCATTACATCGGTCCACACATTACTCTGCCCTGTCAACTGTCATTACATCAGTCCACACATTACTCTACCCTGCCAACTGTCATTACTCTGCCCTGTCAACTGTCATTACATCAGTCCACATATTACTCTGCCCTGTCAACTGTCATGACATCAGTCCACACAGTACTCTACCCTGTCAACTGTCATGACATCAGTCCACACAGTACTCTGCCCTGTCAACTGTCATGACATCAGTCCACACAGTACTCTGCCCTGTCAACTGTCATGACATCAGTCCACACAGTACTCTGCCCTACCAACTGTCATTACTCTGCCCTGTCACCTGTCATTACTCTGCCCTGTCACCTGTCATTACTCCTGGCCTACCAACTGTCATTTTATCAGTCCACACAGTACTCTGCCCTGCCAACTGTCATTACTCTGCCCTGCCAACTGTATTTACATCAGTCCACACATTACTCTGCCATGCCAACTGTCATTACATCAGTCCACACAGTACTCTGCCCTGCCAACTGTCATTACATCAGTCCACACAGTACTCTGCCCTGCCAACTGTCATGACATCAGTCCACACATTACTCTACCCTGCCAACTGTCATTACTCTGCCCTGCCAACTGTCATTACATCAGTCCACACAGTACTCTGCCCTGTCACTGTCATTACATCAGTCCACACAGTACTCTGCCCTGTCACTGTCATTACTCTGTCCTGTCAACTGTCAATACATCAGTCCACACAGTACTCTGCCCTGTCACTGTCATTACTCTGTCCTGTCAACTGTCATTACATCAGTCCACACAGTACTCTGCCCTGTCACTGTCATTACATCAGTCCACACAGTACTCTGCCCTGCCAACTGTCATTACTCTGCCCTGTCAACTGTCATTACACCAGTCCACACATTACTCTATCCTGTCAACTGTCATTACTCTGTCCAGTCAACTGTCATTACTCTGCCCTGTCAACTGTCATTACATCAGTCCACACAGTACTCTGCCCTGCCAACTGTCATTACATCAGTCCACACAGTACTCTGCCCTGCCAACTGTCATGACGTCAGTTCACACAGTCAGAGTCCTTCTTGTAAACAGTCACGTTTTTTAATCCAGTCGGTCTCAATATTACGCGTTGTATTCTCTCTCTCTCTCCTCCTCTCTCTCCTCTCTCTCTCTCCTCTCTCTCTCCTCTCTCTCTCCTCTCTCTCTCTCTCTCTCTCCTCCTCCCTCCTCTCTCTCTCTCTCATCTTCTCCTCCTCCACCCCCACCCACCCCCCTACACAGACCGAGGAGTCAGAGCGAAGCTGAAGCAAAACCATACTTCTGCTTGTCCTTTCGTTTCTACTTCTCCCCACCCACCCCCACCTGTGCCCTAGGCCTTCCTCGACGTCCCCCCCCACCCCCACCTGTGCCCTAGGCCTTCCTCGACGTCCCCCCCCCCACCCCCACCTGTGCCCTAGGCCTTCCTCGACGTCCCCCCCCCCCCCCCCCCCACCTGTGCCCTAGGCCTTCCTCGACGTCCCCCCCCCCCCCCCCGTCTCTCCCCACCCACCCCCACCTGTGCCCTAGGCCTTCCTCGACGTCCCCCCCCCCCCCCCCGTCTCCCCACCCACCCCCACCTGTGCCCTAGGCCTTCCTCGACGTCCCCCCCCCCCCCCCGTCTCCCCACCCACCCCCACCTGTGCCCTAGGCCTTCCTCGACGTCCCCACCCACCCCCACCTGTGCCCTAGGCCTTCCTCGACGTCCCCCCCCCCCCCCCCCCGTCTCCCCACCCACCCCCACCTGTGCCCTAGGCCTTCCTCGACGTCCCCACCCACCCCCACCTGTGCCCTAGGCCTTCCTCGACGTCCCCACCCACCCCCCCCGTCTCCCCACCCACCCCCACCTGTGCCCTAGGCCTTCCTCGACGTCCCCCCCCCCCCCACCTGTGCCCTAGGCCTTCCTCGACGTCCCCACCCACCCCCACCTGTGCCCTAGGCCTTCCTCGACGTCCCCCCCTCCCCCCCGTCTCCCCACCCACCCCCACCTGTGCCCTAGGCCTTCCTCGACGTCCCCCCCCCCCCCCGTCTCCCCACCCACCCCCACCTGTGCCCTAGGCCTTCCTCGACGTCCCCACCCACCCCCACCTGTGCCCTAGGCCTTCCTCGACGTCCCCCCCCCCCCCCCCCCACCTGCCCTAGCCTTCCTCGACCCCCCCCCCCCCCACCCCCCCTTGCCCTAGCCTCCTCGACTCCCCCCCCCCCCCCCCCCCCCCGTCATTATTTTACTTATTTCCGATCTACAATATTGCCTGCACGCATGTAAGAAGCAAAAGTTTGTTTTGAATAGTAATTATTAACGTTTGATTTGTTGTCCGGATCATAGAATTGTAGTTTGTTTTTCTTGTAAATACGCGTACTGAGTTGAAACACTCGCAACAAAGATTATTTTTTCCCAGTGAGGGGCGATGCTATAGTTTTTCCCTTTTTATCAACAATTGTCTTAATCTTGTCGATGTCGGTGTAAATAATTCAGAACTGTATTCCAATGTATGATGGATGCAAAGTTTGCAGCTTGCAAATCTTTACCTAAACTCCCCTTTGGTTGTGTTTCTGTGTCACTAACGCGTTTAGATTTTTGTTTAAACAGTAATTGAAATAAACTCTCTCTCTCTCTCTCTCTCTCTCTCTCTCTCTCTCTCTCTCTCTCTCTCTCTCTCTCTCTCTCTCTCTCTCTCTCTCTCACACACACACACACACACACACACACACACACACACACACACACACACACACACACACACACCACACACACACACACACACACACACACACACATACATACACACTCACTCACTCGCTCACGCACTGCCTCCCCTGTCTCCATTGCTTTCTTTTTTTTTCTGTAATCTGGAATGTTGCCAGCCTGTAGGAAAGGATTGTGCTGATTTTTAGCGATAGACGTTTATGTTTTTTCCCCAGATGTCAGTTGCTGTTGTTGCTTTTTTTAACAGCGTACTGATCTGAGACTTTTACAACAATGAACTCGTTTCTCTCGGTAACTGGCGATGTTAGCCTTTTTTGAACAACTGTCTGGACAGTGTCAAGGTCAGTGTGGATGGTTCAAAACGACAGCCAGTGTGGGCAGGACTCAGTGTCGGCACCTTGCAAATCTCCACGTCAACTCGTCTTCGGCTGTGTTTCTGTGTTAATAACACTGTCTGAACAGTAATATGACTCTCTCTATCTGTCTCTCTGTCTCTGTCTCTCTCTTGTCTCTGTCTCCTCCTCTCTCTCTCTCTCTCTCTCTCTCTCTCATACACACACACACACACACACACACACACACACACACACACACACACACACACACACACACACACACACCACACACACACACACACACACACACACACACACTATCCACCTATGATCTGATGGGATGGGTAAGTGGAGGGAGATAGGGCGTAATGGCGAGGAGAATATGTTGCCACATAAAACCCGTGTGCCCTATCGGTCTTGGGGATCTGTGTGACCGAGACACCGGCACTTCAGGAGAATCAATAAGAACCGCTCGTTTTCCTGGGACTGGCCTTATCTGGCCCTGGATCTTCATGTCCTTACCTCTGCAAGAACACGGCAGACCCATCGGCCTAATGCAGCCCACTGTTTGGACAGCATCAGAGGGTACGGCAGACCACGGCCGCGGCCACAAACGTCTGGGCGGAACGCTTGTTTATTGCCTACTCCCAGGGCCCCTCGCCCGGTAGAACTCTCTTGCTGAGGCCTACCTCAGACCTGACAGCACTCAGGTGAGGGAGTCAGCTGGACTGTCCTCATCATCCTCACCCACTTTCCTCATCATCCTCACCCACCATCCTCATAATCCTCACCCAGCTGTCATCATCATCCTCACCCATCTGTCCTCATCATCCTCACCCAGCTGTCCTCATCGTCCGCATCCACCTGTCAGTCAGCTGGACTGTCCTCATTCTCCTCATCCAGCTGTCCTCGTCATCTTCACCCAGCTGTCCTCCTCACCCTCACCCAGCTGTCCTCATCGTCCTCATCCAGCTGTCAGTCAGCTGGACTGTCCTCATTCTCCTCATCCAGCTGTCCTCGTCATCCTCACACAGCTGTCCTCCTCATCTCACCCAGCTGTCCTCATCATCCTCACCCAGCTGTTCTCATCATCCTCACCCACTTTCCTCATCATCATCACCCACCTTCCTCATCATCCTCACCCACCTTCCTCATCATCCTCACCCACCTTCCTCATCATCCTCACCCAGCTGTTCTCATCATCCTCACCCAGATGTCCTCCTCATCCTCACCCAGCTGTCCTCCTCATCCTCACCTACCTTCCTCATCATCCTCACCTACCTTCCTCATCATCCTCACCCACTTTCCTCATCATCATCACCCAGCTGTCCTCATCATCCTCACCTAGCTGTTCGCATCATCCTCACCCACTTTCCTCATCATCCTCACCCATTTTCCTCATCATCCTCACCCAGCAGTCCTCACCATCCTCACCCAGTTGTCCTCATCATCCTCACCCACCTTCCTCATCATCCTCACCCCCTTTCCTCATCATCCTCACCCACCTTCCTCATGATCCTCACCTACCTTCCTCATCATCCTCACCCACCTTCCTCATCATCCTCATCTAGCTGTCCTCATCATCCTCACCCACTTTCCTCATCATCCTCACCCACTTTCCTCATAATCCTCACCCACTTTCCTCATCATCTTCACTTTCCTCATCATCCTCACCCACTTTCCTCATCATCCTCACCCACTTTCCTCATCATCCTCACCCACCTTCCTCATCATCCTCACACACTTTCCTCATCATCCTCACCTAGCTGTCATCATCTTCACCCACCTTCCTCATCATCCTCACCCACTTTCCTCATCATCCTCACCCACCTTCCTCATCATCCTCACCCACCTTCCTCATCATCCTCACCCACTTTCCTCATAATCCTCACCTAGCTGTCATCATCCTCACCCACCTTCCTCATCATCCTCACCCACCTTCCTCATAATCCTCACCCAGCTGTCCTCCTCATCCTCACCCAGCTGTCGGTCAGCTGTCTGTGCAGTCTTGATCCATCCTAGTTTGCGCTCGGGGTAAACAATGCTGATCGTGGTCCACATGTGGGGAGCGCCTTGCCCGCTGAAAGAAGACTCGGAGTGTCTTACTGCATAGCAAGTACATTTTCTTGGAAAGCAACGCCGGGCGATGATCAGTAGGTTACATGCAACAGATGATAATCACCTGCATTACGCAAGATGATAATCACCAGAAATACACTGCATGATAATCACCAGAAATACACTACATGATAATCACCAGAAATACACTACATGATAATCACCAGAAATACACTACATGATAATCACCTGCGGTACACAAGATGATAATCACTAGAAACACACTACATGATAATCACCAGAATACACTACATGATAATCACCAGAACTACACTGGATGATAATCACAGAAGTCCAACAGCAGGTAGTCACCATTGATATCCTCAGCACAGAAGCTGTCTCAAGTACAACAGTCGAGCGAAGCGTTATATGGAAACAACAACAACAACCACAACATCATAGAAGCCCCAAGATGAGAATATCATTTTTATGTCATTTTTAATGCAACAGTTAATTACAACTCGTTTAAAATGAGATTTTGATTCATGGTCTTATGGAAATATTATTCCACAGTCTAGGGTAGAGAAAGAATATTCTATTCACTTGCAGTTTATCAAATGCATTGTGAAAAATGACAAACACGGTAAAATCCTATTTCAACTAAATTTCCCAGCGCAACAGACGCTGTAAAATTCTAGCCCCTATATTTTGGTAGCCGACTTTCTGAAAATATCGTATTAACACCTGAAATCTGCAGAGAGGACTGTTGGAACGCGTCAAGTGTGATCCGTGGAGGAGAGGAAGGAAATGGGGGAGGGGAGGGGGGGGGGGTTAAATTCGGTCGCTTTCGTGATATACGATGGCGATGGTTCCACAACACTGGAGGCAGACCTACTTACAGTATCGCTGAGAATGTCACATCTGTCCCTGCCGAGCTGAAGGCAGGGAAAGGTTGCATCACTGCCATGATCATGTGCATGTGCTGAATGCTGGTTTTCCTGCAATATCTTCTTCATGTTCTACGAAGGTAACTGGCCATCTCTAGTGACGCCCAAACACGGATTCCAGTTTGACAACAGCATAGCGGTGTAGCTAAAAGCGAACTTGGGTGTAAAATAGGTCAAGGTTTTGTTTTTTATTTTTTAGGTTAACTAGTTTGTATTGAACAATGCAGAATTTCCGTTTACACATACTGTCTGTTTGAGAGTATTGGGAATTACGTGAATTAAACGATTCCTGTTTATCATTGGTAAACTCAAAGTGCAGATTTAGTGACGGTCGATGGCGTCGACCAACACAACGAACGTCATCGGTATCAATGGAAACAAAAACAAACAACAACACAAAAAAAAACGCTGGTTGTTGCCCGCAGCCCTGCAGTATCCAAAGCGAGAGACGGATCCCTGTGGTCGTTAATGACACCGCCCGTCCCCTGCCGTTCAAACACAATGGAAATGAAGCTTCGCCATCCATTCTATCAACCAACGTGAAATCTGCCTCCATCCGATGGAATAGGATAACATTTGTAGATCGTATCAAAGGCGACAGAAACATCCAGAACAGAACAGAAAATCGCTATTGATCTTGGGCAAAGAGGCTTCGACACTGAGTTTTGGATGGAGGCTGACTAAGGGGATTGAGGAGGTCGTCACGATGTAGGCTGGCTGAATACTGAGGTGATAAAATGTTGCCTTTTCTCTGTTTTCTTTTAAGACAGGTTTTGTCTCTACGTCATCTCGGCAAGAACTGTTTCTTCCGAGGTGTTAGTCGGGGCTGTTTCTTAAAAGGTGATTTTATTAGCTTGGCAAGTATACTTATGTCACACAATCATGTTACTAACAAAACAAATCGGTATAGTACCTCAAATCAAGCTGTTAACAGCGAAGCCGACAGAAATGATCTTTGTCAGAGTTAATCCATCAACCACAGAAATGATCTTTGTCAGAGTTAATCCATCAACGTGGCCCACTTAACAGAACATTTCCAGCATCACCAGTTATGGGTTGGTTTGTTTATTTGTCCAGCATCACCAGTTATGGGTTGGTTTGTTTATTTGTTCTTTCTGGACTGTTTCCAGCATCACCAGTTATAGGTTTGTTGTTTATTTGTTCTTTCTGGGCTGTTACTGAACTTACGGTAGACTGTCGCAGCAGAAGGGTTTACTTCAGATTGTAAAGCTATATTTTCTGCTGTCAAGGGACAGTGAACTCGGATGCATTTTTCCATTGTCGTTACTTGTTGCGTTGTCATTCAGTTGTCCGGAGAATAAACCAGGACTGCGGGCTTCTGCAAGCGAAAATGAAAATTATCATTACTGCTTTTCTTTAAGGGCTTTGTTTCGTTTTGTTTCATTTGTTTTGTTTTTGTTTTCTTTTGCTGTGAAAGGATGAAATTTGACCTTTTCACCGTCAAAGTAAAACCAACTCTATTTTGTGTCTTTTAACAGGATAACAATTTTATTTGTCTAAAAGATGGAAAAATCATTTTCGACAGCACAGCAAACATATACCAGGACAATACACAAAAACATCAGTAAAATATCTTCATGCAAGCACAAACACTCTTTTCACACACACACACACACACACACACACACACACACACACCCCACACACACACACACACAACACACACACACACACACACACACACACACACACACACACACACACACACACACACACACACACACACACACACATCGCGCGCACGCACACACACACACACACACACACACACACACACACACACACACACACACACACACACACACACACACACACGCACGCACAACACACACACACACACACACACACACACACACACACGTACACACAAGCACGCACGCACGCAAGTGTTCTGCATGACAAATAAGGTTTAATGATTCGTCATCAGATTTTTTTAAATATATGAATCAGTGAACCAGTCGTGTCTTTTTCTAATATGGGTGGATGGGGGTGGGAGAGGGGGTTAGGGGGCCCGAGGAAAGTGGGAGAGAGGGAAGCAAGGAACAGTTCTCAAGAGCGGGTTGTTTTATGATGCCAGAAAATCGGATCAATGCCGCGCTTTTCTCTGTGACTGGATGTCGGAAAAGCAAAGCGATGTTATTTATGATTGTTATGTGCGTTAAAAAAAAAAAAAAAAAACAACTGAAGTCGGAGATTTTATTTGTGGGCGCTTTTCTGTTGTGTACTACAAGTGATATCAATGAATGAAACTGAATCCATGCTAAATGACATCAGTCCGGGGAAGACGAGAACTTTCACAGTGGAGCCAAAATCATCAACTTCATGCTCCAAGTCACTGGATTTTTTTTTCTTCAATGAAGTGGTTGTTCGATTCATCAGTAAAACACTAAACCTGATTCACTGGAACTGAGGAGGGAGAGGCAGGAACTGATCTGATGACTTTAAATTGAGGAGGGAGACGCAGGGGTGGAACCGATGACTTAGAATTGAGGAAGGAGAGGCAGGGATGGAACTGATGACTTAGAATTGAGGAGGGAGAGGCAGGGATAGAACCGATGACTTAGAGTTGAGGAGGGAGAAGCAGGGATTGAACTGATGACTTAGAATTGAGGAGGGAGTGGCAGGGATGGAACCGATGACTTAGAATTGAGGAAGGAGAGGCAGGGATGGAAGTGATGATGTTGAATTGAGGAGGAGAGGCAGGGATGAAAGTGATGACGTTGAATTTAGGAGGGAGAGGCAGGGATGGAAGTGATGACTTAGAATTGAGGAGGGAGAGGCAGGGATGGAACTGATGACTTAGAATTGAGGAGGGAGAGGCAGGGATGGAAGTGATGACTTAGAATTGAGGAGGGAGAGGCAGGGATGAGGAGGGAGAGGCAGGGATGGAAGTGATGACTTAGAATTGAGGAGGGAGAGGCAGGGATGGAAGTGATGACGTTGAATTGAGGAGGGAGAGGCAGGATTGGAAGTGATGACGTTGAATTGAGGAGGAAGAGGCAGGGAGGGAACTGACGACGTTGAATTGAGGAGGGAGAGGCAGGGAGAGAAGTGACGACGTTGAATTGAGGAGGGAGAGGCAGGGAGGGAACTGACGACGTTGAATTGAGGAGGGAGAGGCAGGGTGGAAGTGATGACGTTGAACTGAGGAGGGAGAGTCAGGGAGGGAAGTGACGACGTTGAATTGAGGAAGAGAGGCAGGATTGGAAGTGATGACGTTGAAATGAGGAGGGAGAGTCAGGGCGGGAAGTGACGACGTTGAATTGAGGAGGGAGATGCAGGATTGGAAGTGATGACGATGAATTGAGGAGGGAGAGGCAGGGTGGAAGTGATGACGTTGAATTGAGGAGGGAGAGACAGGGTGGAGGTGACATGTTCAGAGCAGTCTAGTGGTCTAAAAACTTCCAGCGTGGAGTGTGAAAGGGATTGTGGGAGTTTCTTTGAGCGCCGAGGGATTGTGGGAGTTTCTTTTGAGCGTTTTCGCATATGTCATTACAGATGCGAAAAATTAACTTATGGCCACCAACTCCAAAGTGATAATAATGAATTATTGTCCTTTAGGCTCTGTCTGCAAGAAAAGGAAGCATGGTAGAAAGAAACTCATGGAGAGCGTGGCAGCAGAGAGTCCTCAGAAGAGAAGCCCCCTTCAAGCAAGTGTTTCGGCCCTTATCTCCTGACACTCTAGGGGGGTTGGGCCACACCCGGTTCATGACTCCGGATGTCCCTCTGCTGCCCCTTTCTTTTCCCCATCTTGGGACGAGCCATGGCTGGGATTCGAACCCATGACCCTCTGGACATGCTCATTTTCTACTTAATGACTCGCGCTTTAACCACTGAGCCACAGGGACACCTGATATTTGTAGGGAAATTAAGCCTTATGAAGTTCACTTTTGTTCCTCCTTGACCAGATCCAGCTTGAACACCTCTCTGCCGCTTCTGCCATTGCTTTCAGGGCTCTGGTTTTTTCCTTCCCTGCAACTGAGAGCTGTTTCATGAGGCTGTATGCAGACGTTCCTACAAACCCCCTAGCTCCATGTTATATGTCTCTGTTGCTAATCAGAGGGCCTGAAAACTATTTCATTCTTGTTGCCTTGACAACATTCCCCAGTCCGTCGCTGGCTGGTATGTTCCGTCCACCAGCATGAAGAATCAAAGTGCCGCTCTGTGCTGACGGCATGAAGAATCAAAGTGCCGCTCTGTGCTGACGGCATGAAGAATCAAAGTGCCGCTCTGTGCTGACGGCATGAAGAATCAAAGTGCCGCTCTGTGCTGACGGCATGAAGAATCAAAGTGCCGCTCTGTGCTGACGGCATGAAGAATCAAAGTGCCGCTCTGCGCTGGCGGCATGAAGAATCAAAGTGCCGCTCTGCGCTGTTCCTTCTTTTGTTTTTTTGTTTTTTTTTAAGTCCAACCAACCTTCTGTGCTGACGGCATGAAGGATCAAAGTGCCGCTCTGTGCTGACGGCATGAAGGATCAAAGTGCCGCTCTGTGCTGACGGCATGAAGAATGACATTGCCGCTCTGTGCTGTCCCCTTTTCCGAAGAGTCCAGCCACTTCCTGCGCTTACACGCCAGCCCTGTGGAAAAAAAAAAACGGTTCCAGAATCCGCAGTCCTCCTTCCTGATCGGGAACATCCAGTTTGAGACTCGTTGAGGTCCGACAGATGCTTGCAACGTCAGCAGTTCCTTACGACTCAATCTCTAAAAAAATCAATCCGATGTCGATTATTCATTGTAGTATAACTGGACTGAACTTCTTGATTCTTTGTTTCCAAATACTAGGTTAATGTGAAATAAAGCAACACTGAAAAAGCACGCCGAGTTCACTTTTTTTGTCAGTTTAGTGTGCTGCAGAGAATAACACGTTATCTGTGTAGCGTGTTGCAGAGAATAACACGTTGTCTGTGTAGTGTGTTGCAGAGAATAACACGTTGTCTGTGTAGTGTTTTGCAGAGAATAACACCCTGTCTGTGTAGTGTGTTGCAGAGAACAAGACGATCGTAAATATTAGAGCGTAGTTTGTGTGTCTGCAAACAAAAAATGTAAAGCTGACCCTCACTGTGTTTGTGTGCAAAGAAAACACATAATTTGCTGCGACGAGATTTTAAAGGGACTATATTTAGAGCGAGGACTGAGGATTGTGTGCGACAGTCCAAGACATGTTGACTTGCTCTGAATGTTCGGTCAAATAAAATGAAATAAAATGAAAGTAGCAAAACCTGTCATATTGCGTTGATGACCAATTTGCCAGTATGTTTTGGTACCCCTTGAGTCCTAACTTGTCTTTCTTCCTCTTTGGTTATTATGATATTTTTATTTCAGACTTCATTTTGTCCCTGGAACCTGCTGTTTCACAAACTATGTCCCCACTGGATCGATGTTTATAAAGTGACTGCTATTATTTGTTGATCATATTTTTGTGCCGCACTTTTGATGTTTTCATTACTTTGTCCTGATATCCTAGCTTCCTCAGTTTTTCTATACAGCTTATGAACAAATAGGAAACCTGGGCTCACTTTTTCAATGTATTTATGTCATTAGCTCAAGATGTACGTTAAACATTTTGTTCCAATTATACACAGAGACGTTTCTGAGCTGGCTCAGAATGCAACTGCATTTACAGGTCCTTATTGGAAATCGTTACAGGTCCTTATTGGAAATCTTTACAGGTCCTTATCGGAAATCTTTGTCACCAACAAACTGGGTATTCTCATATTGGAAATGGTTTCTTTTTAATTCAGACACTAGTTCGTATTTCGTGGTGGTTTTTTTTTTTTAATTGTTTGATGTATGTGTATGCCAAACAACCTTTACAATCCGTGGACATGAGTCCATAGGAAGAATACTTGGCACTGTCAGTCTGTCCTCATATTCTCTTTCTGCACTTTGCTTCTCGGAGTAGAGCTGTGGTGAAAGTTGTGACAAGCAACGCAAGGCAGGAATGAACTGAAGCAAATAAAGCCAGTCACACCTTGATTTCCTTGGGTGTTTTGTTTGTTTTTCTAGTGGAATCTCTCTCTCTCTCTCTCTCTCTCTCTCTCTCTCTCTCTCTCTCTCTCTCTCTCTCTCTTCTCTTCTCCTCTCTCTCACACACACACACACACATACATACATACATACATACATACATACATACATACATACATACATACATACACACACGCGCGCGCGCCCACACACACACACACACACCACACACACACACACACACACACACACACACACACACACACACACACACACACACACACACACATACACACACACACGCGCGCGCTCAAGCACACACGCACGCTCGTACGAACGCACGCACGCATATGCAGATACACACACACGCGCGCACACACAACACACACACACACACACACACACACACACACACACACACACACACACACACACACAACACACACACACACACACACACACACACACACACACACACACACACCATACATAAACAAGGAGACAGAGACATCAAACAGGTATGCGCAGACACATTAAAAAACTCTAAGTCTGTCTTTTACATTCTTTGTAAGTAACAAAACAAAAGTGATATGATGCATAATGAAGAACGTTGGAAAAGATTTTATCTTGCACACAGAAAGATTCATACTACAAGTAGATACAAAGTACAAATCTTCCCTCCCCTCCTCTCTCTCTCTCTCTCTCTCTCTCTCTCTCTCTCTCTCTCTCTCTCTCTCTCTCTCTCTCTCTCTCTCTCTCTCTCTCTCTCTCTCTCTCTCTCTCCACACACACACACACACACACACACACACACACACACACACACACACACACACACACACACACACACACACACCACACACACACACGCACACACACACACACACACACACACACACACACACACACACACACACACACACACACACACACACACACACACACACACATCACACACACACACACACACACACACACACACACACACACACACACACACACACACACACACACACACACAAACACCACACACACACACACACACACACACACACACACACACACACACACACACACACACACACACACACACACACACACACACACACACACACACACACGACGCACGCACGCACGCACTCTCTCATGCACGCACGCACACACATACACACATACACACACACGCAACTAGGCCCATGATCTAACACAAGCCCATCCCACTAAACCATGTAACAACAACAACAACAACAAAAAGAAAACGAGAAAAGAAACAAAAATGGTATGCAGCAAGGAGACATGGTCAGTGCAATATTGTTGGCAACATCCATGCCTTCAACACAGGTGTGGGGCCATTGGGTCGGGGGGACTGGCGCCGCACAGACATGGCTGTGAAGGCAGCAAGCTACCGCCCTCCTCGCTGGGCCACCTTCTCCAGGGACAGCACGGAGCGTGGTCAGGCACCACAGAAGTACATTGCCACCCACATCGCGAGAATCTTCTGAGCACTTTCATCAGAATAGAAGCCTAGCATTGTCTCCTTGGGACGAATGTCAGTGACGCGGAGAGACCTTCCGTGTGTCATCCTGTGCACATGGCATGTAGAGCCAGACAGTGGGACCTTTTACATTACAATCGATGAGGGTGATGAAGTAGATGTTTGGGAGGTCCTTTCTGGTCGGAGACGACATGACAAGGCGGTACTCGACGCTCCCTTTCCTATGACATCCTGGCACTGACTGAGCAAGAGAGATGAGCACGCCTGCAATGCTGGACAGGAAATCTGAAAGGTGCCATCAGACACGCTTTCTCTCTTTCACTGTATGTGAAATACTGCTGTGTGTTTTCCATCTTTCCACTGTGTGGATGAAATCCCCTGTGTGTTTTCTCTCTTTCACTGTGTGTGAAATACTGCTGTGTGTTTTCCATCTTTCCATTGTGTGGATGAAATGCCGTCGTGTGTTCTCCATCTTCCCAGTGTAGACGGTCACTCGTTCAGAACTAGGTAAGAGCCCGCCAGGGGGGAACGCTGGGGGGGGGGGGGGGGGGGTGGAAGCAGAAGAACCCCACACATCAGTGTTTCTGATGGAAATCCAAGGTCACGATCCCTTGACACTAACCACAGCGTCACATACATCCCGTGACACTAACCACAGCGTCACAAATATCCCGTGACACTAACCACAGCGTCACAAACATCCCGTGACACTAACCACAGCGTCACAAACATCCAGTGACACTAACCACAGCGTCACAAACATCCCGTGACACTAACCACAGTGTCACAAACATCCCGTGACACTAACCACAGCGTCACAAACATCCCGTGACACTAACCACAGTGTCACAAACATCCCGTGACACTAACCACAGCGTCACAAACATCCCGTGACACTAACCACAGCGTCACAAACATCTCGTGACACTAACCACAGTGTCACAAACATCCCGTGACACTAACCACAGCGTCACAAACACCCCGTGGTCAAAGGTGGCCAAATTTCCCTACTTCAGATGGTCACCTTTACCTGACACCAAGGTCAAAGTTGGCCATACTTACCTACTTCTGATGGTTACCTTTACCTGACACCAAGGTCAAAGGTGGCCAAACTTCCCTACTTCAGATGGTTACCTTTACCTGACACTAAGGTCAAAGGTGGCCAAACATACCTACTTCAGATGGTTACCTTTACCAGACACCAAGGTCAAAGGTGACCAAACTTCCCTACTTCAGATGGTTACCTTTACCTGACACCAAGGTCAAAGGTGGCCAAACATACCTACTTCAAATGGTTACCTTTACCAGACACCAAGGTCAAAGGTGGCCAAACTTCCCTACTTCAGATGGTTACCTTTACCAGACACCAAGGTCAAAGTGGCCAAACATACCTACTTCAGATGGTTACCTTTACCAGACACCAAGGTCAAAGGTGGCCAAACTTCCCTACTTCAGATGGTTACCTTTACCAGACACCAAGGTCAAAGGTGGCCAAACTTCCCTACTTCAGATGGTTACCTTTACCTGACACCAAGGTCAAAGGTGGCCAAACATACCTACTTCAGATGGTTACCTTTACCAGACACCAAGGTCAAAGGTGGCCAAACTTCCCTACTTCAGATGGTTACCTTTACCAGACACCAAGGTCAAAGGTGGCCAAACTTCCCTACTTCAGATGGTTACCTTTACCAGACACCAAGGTCAAAGGTGGCCAAACTTCCCTACTTCAGATGGTTACCTTTACCAGACACCAAGGTCAAAGGTGGCCAAACTTCCCTACTTCAGATGGTTACCTTTACCAGACACCAAGGTCAAAGGTGGCCAAACTTCCCTACTTCAGATGGTTACCTTTACCAGACACCAAGGTCAAAGGTGGCCAAACTTCCCTACTTCAGATGGTTACCTTTACCTGACACCAAGGTCAAAGGTGGCCAAACATACCTACTTCAGATGGTTACCTTTACCTGACACCAAGGTCAAAGGTGGCCAAACTTCCCTACTTCAGATGGTTACCTTTACCTGACACCAAGGTCAAAGGTGGCCAAACTTCCCTACTTCAGATGGTTACCTTTACCAGACACCAAGGTCAAAGAATGTTTTACTTGCTGCTTCACTGCTGAACAGTAAGCACAAATCTATAGTCAGTCCAATCGTCTGTGGCGGGGAGAGGGGGTGGGGGTGTTAACGGAACGGAAAGGTGTAGTGGGGAGAGGGGGTGGGGGTGTTAACGGAACAGAAAGATGTAGCAGAGAGAGGGGGTGGGGGTGTTAACGGAACGGAAAGGTGTAGCGTGGAGAAAGGGTGGGGGTGTTAACGGAACAGAAAGGTGTAGCGGGGAGAGGGGGGGGGGTGTTAACGGAACAGAAAGGTGTAGCGGGGAGAGGGGTGGGGGTGTTAACGGAACAGAAAGGTGTAGCGGAGAGAGGGGGTGGGGGTGTTAACGGAAGAGAAAGGTGTAGCGGGGAGAGGGGGTGGGGGTGTTAACGGAAGAGAAAGGTGTAGCGGGGAGAGGGGGTGGGGGTGTCAACGGAAGAGAAAGGTGTAGCGGGGAGAGGGGGTGTGGGTGTTAACGGAACAGAAAGGTGTGGCAGAGAGGGGGTGGGGGTGTCATCGGAACAGAAAGGTGTAGTGGGGAGAGGGGGGTGGGGGTGTTAACGGAGCAGAAAGGTGTAGCAGAGAGGGGGTGGGGGTGTTAACGGAACAGAAAGGTGTAGCGGGGAGAGGGGGTGGGGGTGTTAACGGAACAGAAAGGTGTAGCGGGGAGAGGGGTGGGGGTGTCAACGGAACAGAAAGGTGTAGCAGAGAGGGGGTGGGGGTGTTAACGGAGCAGAAAGGTGTAGCGGGGAGAGGGGGGTGGGGGTGCTAACGGAACAGAAAGGTGTAGCGGGGAGAGGTGGGTGGGGTGTTAACGGAACAGAAAGGTGTAGCGGGGAGAAGGGGTGGGGGTGTTAACGGAACGGAAAGGTGTAGCGGTGAGAGGGGGTGGGGGTGTTAACGGAAGGGAAAGGTGTAGCAAGGAGAGGGGGTGGGGTGTTAACGGAACAGAAAGGTGTAGCGGGGAGAGGGGGTGGGGGTGTTAACGGAAGGGAAAGGTGCAGGAGCAGATCTCCAGCCAGGCATCACGAACAAACGAGTTTCACCGTAAAGACAATGGCAGCCATCTTGCCTGACGGAGACTTCCTGTCAGAGGACACAGAACTAAAAGTTCAACACCTTGGTCTTCACTGCGTGGTGCTCCCATAGCATGTGTTGCTTTGTTACACTGTCGGAGGACGCAGAACTGAAAGGTTCAACACCTTGGTCTTCACTGCGTGGTGCCCCCATAACATGTGTTGCTTTGTTACACTGTCGGAGGACGCAGAACTGAAAGGTTCAACACCTTGGTCTTCACTGCGTGGTGCTCCCATAACATGTGTTGCTTTTTTACACTGTCGGAGGACGAAGAACTGAAAGGTTCAATGCCTTGGTCTTCACTGCGTGGTGTTCCCATAACATGTGTTGGTTTGTTACACTGTCGGAGGACGCAGAACTAAAAGTTCAACACCTTGGTCTTCACTGCGTGGTGCTCCCATAACATGTGTTGGTTTGTCACACTGTCGGAGGACGCAGAACTGAAAGGTTCAACACTTTGGTGTTCACTGTGTGGTGCTCCCATAACATGTGTTGCTTTGTTACACTGTCGGAGGACGCAGAACTGAAAGGTTCAATGCCTTGGTCTTCACTGCGTGGTGCTCCCATAACATGTGTTGGTTTGTTACACTGTCGAAGGACGCATAACTAACAGTTCAACACCTTGGTCTTCACTGAGTGGTGCTCCCATAACATGTGTTGGTTTGTCACACTGTCGGAGGACGCAGAACTGAAAGGTTCAACACCTTGGTGTTCACTGTGTGGTGCCCCCATAACATGTGTTGCTTTTTTACACTGCCGAGTTAGCCAGGGGCCAAGGGATGGAGTTTGGGGGTGGGGAACGGAACTTAAAGCAGAGGGAGGGATAGTGGGAACAGTGCAAATGCAGTATTTGCGCGCGGTTTCCTCCTCAACATTTGCATGCAGTTTCCTCCTTAATATTTGCATGAAATTTCCTTCTCAAAATTTGCTTACAGTTTCCTTCTTAATATTTGTGCGCAGTTTCCTCAAGCAGTTTCCTCTTGACATTTGCATGCAGTTTCCTCCTTAATATTGCATGTAGTTTCCTCTTTAATATTTGCACGCAGTTTCCTCCTTAACATTTGCACGCAGTTTCCTCCTTAATATTTGCACGCGGTTTCCTTCTTAGCATTTGCATGCAGCTTCCTCTTTAACATTCGCATGCAGTTTCCTCCTTAATATTTGCAAGCAGTTTCCTCCTTAATATTTCCATGCAGTTTCCTCCTTAACATTCGCATGTAGTTTCTTCAAGCAATATCTACTTAATGTTTACATGAGGTTTCCTTCTTAACATTTGCATGCAATTTCCTCCTTAGCATTTTCGTATAGTTTCCTCCTCATTGCTTGTACGCAGTTTCTCACGCAGTTTCCTCCTTAACATTTGCATGCAGTCCTTAAGATTTGCATGCAGTTTCCTCGTTTACATTAGCATGCAGTTTCGTCTTTAACATTAGCATGCAGTTCCCTCCTTAATGTTTGCATGCAGTGTTCCCTTAAATGTTTGCATGCAGCTTCCTCCTTAACATTTGCATGCAGTGTCCCCCCTTAATGTTTGCACGCAGTTCCCTCTATAACATTTATGAGTAGTGTCCCCCCTTAGATGTTTGCATGGAGTTCCTTCCTTAACATTTGCATGCAGTGTTCCCCTTAAATGTTTCCATGGAGTTTCCTCTTTAATATTTGCATGCAGTGTCCCCCTTAAATGTTTGCATGCAGTTTCCTCTATAACATTTGTAAGTAGTGTCCCATCTTAGATGTTTGCATGGAGTTTCCTCTACAACATTTGCATGCAGTGTCCTCTACAACATTTGCATGCAGTGTCCTCCTTAACATTTGCATGCAGTGTCCTCTTTAACATTTGCATACAGTGTCCTCTTTAACATTTGCATGCAGTGTCCTCCTTAACATTTGAATGCAGTGTCCTCTTTAACATTTGCATGCAGTGTCCTCTTTAACATTTGCATGCAGTGTCTCCTTAACATTTGCAAGCAGTTTCTTCCTTAACATTTGTATGCAGTTTCCTCCTTGATATTAGCATGCAGCTTCTCTTTAACATTTGTGCAGCAGAAGAGGAAAGGCGCGGAAACATGCGGCGAAAGAACGTAGCAAGGTGGTTTATAAAGAACGTAACGAGGTGGTTTATAAAGAACGTAACAAGGTGGTTTATAAAGAACGTAACGAGGTGGTTTATAAAGAACGTAACGAGGTGGGTTATAAAGAACGTAACGAGGTAGTTTATAAAGAACGTAGCGAGGTAGTTTAGAAAGAACGTAACGAGGTAGTTTATAAAGAACGTAGCTAGGTAGTTTATATAGAACGTAACGAGGTGGTTTATAAAGAACGTAACGAGGTTACCAAAACTAACTAAATTAGAATCTGATAAAATGGAAGATATAATATCTAAAGAAGAAGCAACCATAGCGTTAAAGCATATGAAAAATGATAAAAGTGCGAGAACTGACGGGATGACTGTTAATTTTTTCAATTTTTTCTGGAAGCAATTGGGCGATTTTGTAGTCAGGTCATTAACGAAGGTTTCAGTAAAGGTAAAATGTCCATAACACAAAGGGAAGGGATCATAATATGTCTGCCAAAAGGCGATAAGCCAAAAGAATTTTTGAAAAACTGGAGACCGATTACACTTTTTAATTTAACGTATAAGATCGGGTCAACGTGTATAGCAAACATAATAAAGACAGTGCTTCCAAAGTTAATAAATGAAGATCAGACTGGGTTTATAAAAGACAGATACATTGGAGATAATTTGAGAATAATCTACGACATGATGCACTATTTAGAAAAGAAGAATTTGCCTGGACTGTTTGTATCAATTGATTTCGAAAAAGCGTTCGATTCGGTGAGCTGGAAGTTCATAGAAAAAACTCTTAAAGCATTTGTCTTTGGTAAAGATCTCTGTAACTGGATTTCTATCTTCTATTGGAATATAAAATCTTATTTAACAGTTAATGGAAACGTTTCGCAAAGCTTTGATGTTAAAAAAGATGTCGTCAAGGCGACCCAGTCTCCCCCTATCTATTTGTTTAGTGTGCTGAAATTCTAGCATGCAAAATAAGAGAAGATCAAGAAATAAAAGGTATAGTTAATTCGAACACTGAGTTTAAAATAAATCAGTTTGCTGATGACACGACGTTTATTCTACATGGAGACAGAAGTCGTATGAAAAAGTGTTTGAAATATTAAACGAGTTTTAACAAATTTCGGGATTAAAACTTAATTTTGAAAAAAAAAATAAATGTTTGGTTAGGAAAAAAGAAAAACACCTGAAAAATACTTACCACATAAGCATATGGAATGGAACCCCAGAAAATTCAAAATCCCAGGACTTTGGTTCTCAAACGATTTAACAAATCTAACGGAACTTAATGTAGCGGACAAACTATTAGAAGTAAAAAGTTGTATTCAAAATTTGGGCAAAAAGAATGTGTGCCCCACTAGGCAGAGTTGCAATACTGAAGTCTCTAATTCTTTCAAAGTTAGTTTTGTTATGGATTTTATTACCTAACCCACCAGATGTTGAGATTAAATCGCTGCAAAAGATGTGCTTTGATTTCATATGGGACAACAAACCAACAAAAGTCAAAAAACATATTCCACATACGACATTGAACACGGGGGACTAGAAATCCCAGACATAAAAACTTTTTTGAAGTAATTAAAACTAGCATGGATAAGAAAGCTGTACATTGGATCTCAAAAACGGAAAATAGTAATTCAGACGCTATGTCCAGAAGTAAACTATCTCAGCAGTTATGGAGCAAAACGCTACACTAATAGCCGATGTAATTTTTTTCTGGAGAGATGTATTTTTAGCATTCGCAGATCTAAATACTAATATCGATTTAAATGAAAGCAAAGAAATTGTCTCTGAACCTATTTTTTTACAACGAGAAATTTAAAATCGACAAACATATTTCTTCTGGGGAAATTGGGCACTTAACAATGTTTTCCTTGTAAAAGATATTCTAAACGAAAGTGGTGATTTTTTAAGCTGGGAGGATTTCTGCAGAAAATATAAAATAAATGGGAACTATCTGCGTTATGTCAGTTGTATACAAGCAATAAAAGAATACATGAGAATAAGAGATATCAAAATAGACAGCAACGCTGAATATCAACATCCAAAAACATTTCAAATAGTATGCAGTGTAAAAAAAAGGTTCAAGATTATACTATAATCATCTTCTAAAAATGCAGACAATTCTTTATATAAAACCGTTTAAGAACTGGGAGAAATAAATTGACACTTTTGTTGACTGGGACGTGGTTTTAAAGTTGGCTAATGAAATAAAAGAAATAAAACTGAAATGGTTTCAGTTAAGAATTTGTCATAGAATCCTTGTTACAAATGTTGTTTTGAAACAAACGGGGGTAACTAAAAATGATAGATGTACTTTTTGCAATAGCGATCGAGATTATATCCACCACTACTTATGGCTATGTACTTACTCTAAAACTTTTTGGCAAAATCTGGAAATGTTACTTAAACAGAAAACCGCACACCATGTGCGCATGTCATTTAACGTTGAATTAATATTGTTTGGCACTGATGAAATAACTCAAACGGACGAAATATTCAATATTATTATACTATGGGCAAAATATTTCATCTACAAATGTAGATTTAATCAAAGTAAGCCTAGACTAATTTTTTTCGTAGAAGAATTGAAAAGAAACTATCGTATTGAAAAATATAGATATAGCTCCGAAATGCGCCTGTTGGAGTTTGAAAGAAAATGAGCACCTTATTCAAGTCTGCTTGAGGTGTAAATGCCAAATTCTTTTAAAATATGCCTAAAAAAGTGGAAATCGTCACAAAGCCAAGGTTGTTGTCCTTTTTTTTAACATGTATATCGACTTATTTATGTCAATCATACTCAGCAATCAAATGTAAGCGGTACACATAAGAAACAACAACTTCAACTAAATGCTCCTGGTATTCTTTTTTTGTTTGTTTGTTTTTTGTTCCATAATGTTTCCTCAATACTTTGTAACAACCGGCAAGAAATAGTCAGACATCCATAGGCATTGTAAAAGGATAGGGAAGGGTGTGCATGTGAAGGGGGAAACTGGGATTAAAGAGAGAATGAGACTTAGAGTGAAGTTTGAGTATAAGGGAGGGGAGGGAGGAGGGAGGGGGCGGGGGAGGGGAGGAGGAAGAAAGAAAGAGAAGGGAAAAAAACCCTTGTGAAAATGTAAACTCCTGAAATTAATTGAAGTGATGTATCAAAGCAATGTATGGTGACTATTGTTTTTCTGCTCATATCATTGACATTATCAGCTATGTTACATTCCACATTCGTGAAAATTACTGGAATATGCATGCGTTTAATGTGCCTAAGTTGTATTCGAGCAAAGAGAATGCAATGCAAGGAAGGAGAAAAATTGAAATCAAAAAGGAAAAAAAAAAAAATAAATAAAAAAATAAAAACCCTCCTTAACCAGTTGAAATCTAACTTTTTCTTTCTTTCTCTGTCTTTATCATGTTTGCATCTGGAGTTTGCTTCAACATTGACTTGGCCCTTTGCGCTCTCCATCCGTTCAATCAAATGCTTTGACAGCCTTGGTATTAAAGCGAGAGGAAGCATAAAAAAAGAACGTAACGAGGCAGTTTATGAAGAACGTAACAAAGTAGGTTATAAAGAACGTAACGAGGTAGTTTATAAAGATTGTAACGAGGTAGTTTATAAAGAACGTAACGAGGTGGTTTATAAAGAACGTAGCGAGGTAATTTATAAAGAACGTAACGAGGCAATTTATAAAAAAAACCTAAAGAGTTAATCTATACAGAACGTAAGGAGACAGTTTTATAAGAACGTAACGAGATGGTTTATAAAGAATGTAACGAGGTGGTTTATAAAAAAAAAACGTAACGAGGTAGTTATAAAGAACGTAACGAGGTAGATTATATAGAACGTAACGAGTAGTTTATAAGGAACGAAACGAGGTAGATTATAAAAAACGTAACGGGGTAGTTTATATTTCTGCATAAAATATTTCTTTGAGGTGATGAACAATTGTAATGTGTCAACATATAATATATTTATGTGAGGTGATGAACAATGGAAATATGTCAATGTATACATATATACATAAATGACACAGGAAGCTCCATGCCCTTGTGGTGACTAAGATGTGGAGATATCTCCGACGCGTTCCTCAAGGCCTTGCAAGCTGTCCGGACACTCAGCCATCTCCTATCCCTCTTGCCGTCAGAAACTTAATAGATCCTAAATCACCCTCCCTCACCCCCTTCACTCCCACCCCCTCCTTCTTCATCCCTCCTCCGTTACTCCTTCTCCCGCTCCCACCATCACTCCTTATCACTCCTCCCCTCCTTCTCCTCTCCCCATCCAACCCACAACTAAAGCCGACGTTTTTTCTCAGGGTGGGAGTCAGTCAGTGTGACTAATGCCGACATTTTCCTCAGGGTGGGGTGTCAGTGTGACTAATGCCGACATTCTTCTCAAAGTGGGGTGTCAATCAGTGTGACTAATGCCGACATTTTCCTCAGGGTGGAGTCAGTCAGTGTGACTAATGCCGACATTTTCCTCAGGGTGGGAGTCAGTCAGTGTGACTAATGCCGACATTTTCCTCAGGGTGGGAGTCAGTCAGTGTGACTAATGCCGACATTTTCCTCAGGGTGGGAGTCAGTCAGTGAGACTAATGCCGACATTTTCTTCAGGGTGGCGTGTCAGTGTGACTAATGCTGACATTTTCTTCAGGGTGGGATGTCAATCAGTGTGACTAATGCTGACATTTCTTAGGGTGGGGTGTCAGTGTGACTAATGCCGACATTCTTCTCAAGGTGGGATGTCAATCAGTGTGACTAATGCTGACATTTTTCTCAGGGCGGGGTGTCAGTGTGACTAATGCGGACATTCTTCTCAAGGTGGGATGTCAATCAGTGTGACTAATGCTGACATTTTTCTCAGGGCGGGGTGTCAGTGTGACTAATGCCGACATTCTTCTCAAGGTGGGATGTCAATCAGTGTGACTAATGCCGACATTTTCCTCAGGGTGGGGTGTCAGTGTGACTAATGCCGACATTCTTCTCAGGGTGGGATGTCAATCAGTGTGACTAATGCTGACATTATTCACAGGGCGGGGTGTCAGTGTGTTTAATGCTTACATTTTCCTCAAGGTGGCGGTGTCAGTGTGACTAATGCTGACATTTTTCACAAGGTGGGATGTCAATCAATGTGACTAACGCTGACATTTCTCAGGGTGGCATGTCAGTGTGACTAATGCTGACATTTCTAAGGTAGGGTGTCAGTGTGACTAATGCTGACATTTCTCAGGGTGGGGTGTCAGTATGACTCATGCTGACATTTCTCAGGGTAGGATGTCAGTCAGTGTGACTAATGCTGACATTTCTCAGGGTGGGTGTCAGTGTGACTAATGCTGACATTTCTCAGGGTGGGGTGTCAGTGTGACTAATGCTGACATTTCTCAGGGTGGGGTGTCAGTGTGACTAATGCTCACATTTCTCAGGGTGGGATGTCAATCAGTGTGACTAATGCTGACATTTCTCAGGGTGGGGTGTCAGTGTGACTAATGCTGACATTTCTCAGGGTGGGGTGTCAGTGTGACTAATGCTGACATTTATCAGGGTGGGGTGTCAGTCAGTGTGACTAATGCTGACATTTCTCAGGGTGGGGTGTCAATGTGACTAATGCTGACATTTCTCAAGGTGGGGTGTCAGTGTGACTAATGCTGACATTTCTCAGGGTGGGATATCAGTCAGTGTGACTAATGCTGACATTTCTCAGGGTGGGGTGTCAATGTGACTAATGCTGACATTTCTCAAGGTGGGGTGTCAGTGTGAATAATGCTGACATTTCTCAGGGTGGGGTGTCAGTGTGACTAATGCTGACATTTCTCAGGGTGGGATGTCAATGTGACTTATGCTGACATTTCTCAGGGTGGGGTGTCAGTGTGACTCATGCTGACATTTCTCAGGGTGGGATGTCAATGTGACTAATGCTGACATTTCTCAGGGTGGGGTGTCAGTGTGACTCGTGTTGACATTTCTCAGGGTGGGGTGTCAGAGTCACTAATAGAGAACAGCACGTCAACACAGAGCATGTGAGCGGATTGCACCAATAGAGAATAGCACGTCAACACAGAGCATGTGAGCGGAATGCACCAATAGAGAACAGCACGTCAACACAGAGCATGTGAGCGGAATGCACCAATAGAGAACAGCACGTCAACACACAGCATGTGAGCGGAATGCACCAATAGAGAACAGCACGTCAACAGAGAGCATGTGAGCGGAATGCACCAAAAGAGAACAGCACGTCAACACACAGCATGTGAGCGGAATGCACCAATAGAGAACAGCACGTCAACACAGAGTATGTGAGCGGAATGCACCAATAGAGAACAGCACGTCAACACAGAGCATGTGAGCGGAATGCACCAATAGAGAACAGCACGTCAACACAGAGCATGTGAGCGGAATGCACCAATAGAGAACAGCACGTCAAAACAGAGCATGCGAGCGGAATGCACCAATAGAGAACAGCACGTCAACACACAGCATGTGAGCGGAATGCACCAATAGAGAACAGCACGTCAACACAGAGCATGTGAGCGGAATGCACCAATAGAGAACAGCACGTCAACACAGAGCATGTGAGCGGAATGCACCAATAGAGAACAGCACGTCAACACAGAGCATGTGAGCGGAATGCACCAATAGAGAACGGGACGTCAACACAGAGCATGTGAGCGGAATGCACCAATAGAGAACAGCACGTCAACACAGAGCATGTGAGCGGAATGCACCAATAGAGAACAGCACGTCAACACAGAGCATGTGAGCGGAATGCACCAATAGAGGACAGCACGTCAACACAGAGCATGTGAGCGGGAAAGCACCAATAGAGAACAGCACGTCAACACAGAGCATGTGAGTGGAATGCACCAATAGAGAACAGCACGTCAACACAGAGCATGTGAGCAGAATGCACCAATAGAGAACAGCACGTCAACACAGAGCATGTGAGCGGAATGCACCAATAGAGAACAGCACGTCAACACAGAGCATGTGAACGGAATGCACCAATAGAGAACAGCACGTCAACACAGAGCATGTGAGCGGAATGCACCAATAGAGAACAGCACGTCAACACAGAGCATGTGAGCGGAATGCACCAATAGAGAACAGCACGTCAACACAGAGCATGTGAGCGGAATGCATCAATAGAGAACAGCACGTCAACACAGAGCATGTGAGCGGAATGCACCAATAGAGAACAGCACGTCAACACACAGCATGTGAGCGGAATGCACCAATAGAGAACAGCACGTCAACACACAGCATGTGAGCGGAATGCACCAATAGGGAACAGCACGTCAACACAGAGCATGTGAGCGGAATGCACCAATAGAGAACAGTACGTCAACACAGAACATGTGAGCGGAATGCACCAATAGAGAACAGCACGTCAACACACAGCATGTGAGCGGAATGCACCAATAGAGAACAGCACGTCAACACAGAGCATGTGAGCGGAATGCACCAATAGAGAACAGCACGTCAACACAGAGCATGTGAGCGGAATGCACCAATAGAGAACAGCACGTCAACACAGAGCATGTGAGCGAATGCACCAATAGAGAACAGGACGCCTGTGGTCAGCGCCTTCCCCACCTGTCCCCAGCCACACAGCAATATCCACCATGGCCTGTGGTCAGTGCCTTCCCCACCTGTCCCCAGCCACACAGCAATGTCCACCATGGCCTGTGGTCAGTGCCTTCCCCACCTGTCCCAGCCACACAGCAATGTCCACCATGGCCTGTGGTCAGTGCCTTCCCCACCTGTCCCCAGCCACACAGCAATGTCCACCATGGCCTTTGGTCAGTGCCTTCCCCACCTGTCCCCAGCCACACAGCAATGTCCACCATGGCCTGTGGTCAGTGCCTTCCCCACCTGTCCCCAGCTACACAGCAATGTCCACCATGGCCTGTGGTCAGTGCCTTCCCCACCTGTCCCCAGCCACAGCAATGTCCACCATGGCCTGTGGTCAGTGCCTTCTTCACCTGTCCCCAGCCACAGCAATGTCCACCATGGCCTGTGGTCAGTGCCTTCTTCACCTGTCCCCAGCCACATAGCAATGTCCTCTGTGTTCACCATAGCATGGCCCGAAGTCAGTGCATTTTACACCTGTCCTCAGCCACACAGGATTCTCCAAGAGCAGTTTCTGTCTCCGCAGAATCAGCGTAGCTGACACAAAAGAAACACACACGCGCGCGCGGATGCACACACGCACACACGCACACCCACGCACACACACACACACACACACACACACACCACACACACACACACACACACACACACACACACACACACACAGAGAGAGAGAGAGAGAGAGAGAGAGAGAGAGAGAGAGAGAGAGAGGAGAGAGAGAGAGAGAGAGAGAGAGAGAGACAGAGGCAGAGACAGAGACCGACAGAGAGAGAGACATAAATACATACTCACGCCTCCGCACAAATTTCATATGTGCACATTCGCCGATGCGTGCACACACAACACACACACACACACACACACACACACACACCACACACACACACAACACACACACACACACACACACACACACACACACACTCACTCACTCACTCACTCACTCACCCCCTCACTCGCCTACACAAAGAGAGACACAGAGAGAGAGGGGGAAGAGGGAGACAAACAGACATAATGGAGGGGAGGGCGGGGGGGGGGGGGAGGAGACACAGAGACAAAGAAAGTGACGCACATCGTGCCAGAAACTCCAACCATCAGTGTCTCCCTTTCCTGATGTCCAAAGTTATAGGGAACCTTTTGGAACTGGAGTCTTGCTATAGTGCGCATGCGCCATTAAAGCTTTGGCAAGCTTTTGTTTTGTGTCTTGCCAATGCCAAAGAAATGGATTTTACACCGTAATAATTGACTTCATCCATCGTTTAATTAGTCTTATCCACCTTCTTTTGAAACTTTGCGCTTTTTTATTTCACGAATACATGCCCCCCCCCCCCCCCCCACCCCATTCACTCTTGCTCTTGCTTTGCTCTCTCTCTCTCTCTCTCTCTCTCTCTCTCTCTCTCTCCTCCTCTCTCTCTCTCTCTCTCTCTCTCTGTGTGCGCGCGCGCGCATGTGTGTGTGTGTGTGTGTGTGTGTGTGTGTGTGTGGTGTGTTGTGTGTGTGTGTGTGTGTGTGTGTTGTGTGTGTGTGTGTGTGTTCCCTGTTCACTGTTTATTTCCTAATGCTTACGTGTGATTTGCTTTCAATCTCTCTCTCTCTCTCTCTCTCTCTCTCTCTCTCTCTCTCTCTCTCTCTCTCTCTCTCCTCTCTCTCTCTCTCTTCTTGTTGCTGTTTTTGGGTTTTTTTTTGTTTTGGTGAAAGATTACGTTCACGTTTGTTTATAAACACGTGCGTGTTAACGTATATGCACGAGCCCTCCTTTCATATTCTCCCCACCTTGTACATCCCCCCTCTGCTATCTTCCTTCATCTCTATCCCTTCCAACCGAATGGAAGGCTATGACCTTCCTCTCAATACCCATAGAGGTAGTGAGGAAGGGAGGGAGAGAAAGGGGGGGAGAAAGATAGATAAACAAACAGAAAGGGAGAGAGATGGAGAGAGAGGGGGGAGGGAGAGAGAGAAAGGGAGGAAAGAGGGAGAGAAAGAGGGGGAGAGAGAGAGGGAGAGAGAGAGAGAGAGAAATACAAATAAACACGCAAACAGATAGACAGACAGACATTGAGAGAGAGAGGGAGGGGGAGGAGGGAGGAAGGGAGAGAGAGGGGGGAGAGAGAGGAGGATGCGATAAACAGACGAGAAGAGAGAGAGAGAGAGAGAGAGAGAGAGAGAGAGAGAGAGAGAAAGAGAGAGAGAGAGGAGAAGAGAGGAGAGAGAGAGGGAGACAGAGGGAGAGAGGAGAGGAAGAGGAGGGGGAGTGAGAGAGGAGACAGACAGACAGAGATGGAAAG
Source organism: Conus ventricosus (assembly GCA_018398815.1). NCBI lineage: Eukaryota > Metazoa > Mollusca > Gastropoda > Neogastropoda > Conidae > Conus > Conus ventricosus. The sequence goes on from CM031604.1 coordinate 99,911,738, forward strand.
AGAGAGAGAGGGGGGGGGGAAGGCAGACAGAGAGAAAGAGGAAGACACAGAGAGAGACAGAGACAGAGAGAAAGAGGGAGACACAGAGAAGGACCAGAGAGAGACAAAGACAGAGAGAAAGAGGGAGACAGAGAGGGACAAAGACAGAGAGAAAGAGGGAGACAGAGAGGGACAAAGACAGAGAGAAAGAGGGAGACAGAGAGGGACAGAGACAGGAGAGAAAGAGGGAGACACAGAGAAGGACCCAGAGAGGGACAAAGACAGAGAGAAAGAGGGAGACGAGAGGGACAGAGACAGGGAGAAAGAGGGAGACACAGAGAAGGACCCAGAGAGGACAAAGACAGAGAGAAAGAGGGAGACAGAGAGGGACAGAGACAGGGAGAAAGAGGGAGACAGAGAGGGACAAAGACAGAGAGAAAGAGGGAGACAGAGAGGGACAAAGACAGAGAGAAAGAGGGAGACAGAGAGGGACAAAGACAGAGAGAAAGAGGAGGAGACAGAGAGGGACAGAGACAGGGAGAAAGAGGGAGACAGAGAGGGACAAAGACAAAGAGAAAGAGGGAGACAGAGAGGGACAAAGACAAAGAGAAAGAGGGAGACAGAGAGGGACAAAGACAGAGAGAAAGAGGGAGACAGAGAGGGACAAAGACAGAGAGAAAGAGGGAGACAGAGAGGGACAAAGACAGAGAGAAAGAGGGAGACAGAGAGGGACAAGACAGAGAGAAAGAGGGAGACAGAGAGGGACAAAGACAGAGAGAAAAAGAGAGAGGTAAGAAGAGGAGAGAGAAATGAGGTCACATCATTGCCTTGGTGACGTCATCACGGCCAGCGGTACGTCCAGAAGGGTCAGTTGGCAGCCTTCACTGTACTTCACAGCCCTCACTGTGCTTCACAGCCCTTCACTGTGCTTCACAGCCCTTCACTGTTAGTGCTTCACAGCCCTTCACTGTGCTTCACAGCCCTTCACTTTAGTGCTTCACAGCCCTTCACTGTGCTTCACAGCCCTTCACTGTTAGTGCTTCACAGCCCTTCACTGTTAGTGCTTCACAGCCTCACTGTTAGTGCTCACAGCCCTTCACTGTGCTTCACAGCCCTTCACTGTTAGTGCTTCACAGCCCTCACTGTAGTGCTTCACAGCCCTTCCTGTTAGTGCTTCACACCCTTCACTATGCTTCACAGCCCTTCACTGTTAGTGCTTCACAGCCCTTCACTGTTAGTGCTTCACAGCCCTTCACTGTTATAGTGCTTCACAGCCCTTCACTTGTGCTTCACAGCCCTTCACTGTTAGTGCTTCACAGCCCTTCACTGTTAGTGCTTCACAGCCCTTCACTGTGCTTCACACCCTTCACTGTTAGTGCTTCACAGCCCTTCACTGTTAGTGCTTCACAGCCCTTCACTTTAGTGCTTCACAGCCCTTCACTGTTAGTGCTTCACAGCCCTTCACGTATGCTTCACAGCCCTTCACTGTTAGTGCTTCACAGCCCTTCATTTGTGCTTCACAGCCCTTCACTGTTAGTGCTATCACAGCCCTTCACTGTGCTTCACAGCCCTTCACTGTTAGTGCTTCACAGCCCGTCACTGTTAGTGCTTCACAGCCCTTCACTGTGCTTCACAGCCCTTCACTGTTAGTGCTTCACAGCCCTTCACTGATGCTTCACAGCCCTTCACTGTTAGTGCTTCACAGCCCTTCACTGTTAGTGCTTCACAGCCTTCACTAGTGCTTCACAGCCCTTCACTGTAGTGCTTCACAGCCTTCACTGTGTGCTTCACAGCCCTTCACTGTTAGTGCTTCACAGCCCTTCACTGTAGTGCTTCAAGCCTTCACTGTTAGTGCTTCACAGCCCTTCGGTCCACTGTCCTTCACAGCCCTTCACTGTTAGTGCTTCACCCGCCCTTACTGTGCTTACACAGCCTTCACTGTTAGTGCTTTACAGCCCTTCACTGTTAGTGCTTCACAGCCTTCACTGTGCTTAATACCCTCCTTTACTGTTCGTGCTTCACAGCCCTTCACCCGTAGGCTTCACGCCCTTTATTTTAGGGGCATACAGCCCTTCACTGTTAGTTTCTCACAGCCCTTCACTGTTAGTCTTCACAGCCCCTTTTACTGTAGTGCTTCACAGCCCTTTTACTGTGTTCACAGCCTTTATGTTAGTGCTTTACCCCTTTTGTTTGTGCTTCACGCCCCTTACTGTGCTTTTCATCCCCTTTTCTGTTCGTGCTTCCAGCCCTTTCCCGTTTGGTTTACGCCCTTTATTTTTGTGCTTTACAGCCCTTCACGGGTTTGTGTTCACAGCCCTTCACTGTTAGTGCTTACAGGGCCCTCACGTTAGTGCTTCAAGCCCTTCACGTTCTTCACAGCCCTTTCACTGTTTGTGCTTCACAGCCCTTCATGGCTTCACAGCCCTTAATTTTTTGCTTCACACCCTTATGGCTTCACAGCCCCTTCACTGTTAGTGCTTCACAGCCCTTCATTTGTGCTTACAGCCCTTCATGTTATGCTTCACAGCCCTTCACTGTTTGTGCTTTACAGCCCCTTTTGTTAGTCTTCACACCCTTCACTGTGCTTCCCCGCCCTTCACTGTTAGTGCTTCAAGCCTTCACTTTTTGCTTCACAGCCTTCATGTGCCCTTTACAGCCCCTTTATTTGTGCTTCACAGCCTTTACTGTTTTCTTTACAGCCCTTCACTGTTTGGCTTTCCCCCCTTCTTTGTGCTTCACACCCTTCATGTTGTGCTTCAAGCCCCCACTGTTCTTCACGCCCTTCACGGGTTTTGCTTCAAGCCCTTATCTTTGGCTTCAAGCCCTCACTGTTAGTGCTTCACAGCCCTTCATTGCTCCAGCCCTTCACTGTTGTGCTTCACAGCCCTCACTGGCTTTTACAGCCCTTCACTGTTAGTGCTTCACGCCCTTTTTGTGCTTCACAGCCCTTCACTGTGCTTCACACCCCCTTCACGTTTGTGCTTCCCCCCCTTCACTGTGCTTACCCCTTCACTGTTAGTGTTCACAGCCCTTCACTGTTCTTTACGCCCTTCACTGAGTGCCCTTTACCCCCGTCACTGTGCTTCACACCCCTTTACTGTTAGTGCTTCACAGCCTTCACTGTGCTTCACAGCCCCTTTATTTTTGCTTCACACCCTTCATGTTTGTGCTTCACGCCCTCACCCTTCTACTCCCTTCATGTTGTGCTTCCCGCCCCCACTGTGCTTTACCCCTTTTATGTTAGGGGTTCCAGCCCTTTATGTTTGCTTCCACCCTTCACTGTTAGTGCTTCACAGCCCTTCACTTTTTGCTTCACGCTTCACTTTAGGCTTCCAGCCCTCACTGTTTCTTCAAGCCTTACTGTGCTTCACACCCTTTAGTTGTGCTTACGCCCCTTCACTGTGCTTCACACCTTTACGTTATGTTCACAGCCCTTCCTGTTAGTGCTTACAGCCCTTCACTGTTTGTCTTCACGCCCCTTTACTGTTAGTGCTTCACAGCCCTTTTACTGTTAGTGTTTCCCCCCTTACTGTGCTTCACAGCCCCTTACTTTATGCTTCACAGCCCCTTTATTTTATGCTTCACAGCCCTTCACTGTGCTTCACACCTTACGTTAGTGTTAAGCCCTTCACTTTTCTTCACAGCCCTTCACTGTTTTTGCTTCCAGCCCCTTTTTTGTGCTTCACAGCCCCTTCACTGTTTTGCTTCACAGCCCTTCACTGGCTTCACGCCCTTTCCGGTTTTGCTTCACAGCCCTTCACTGTTGCCTTCAAGCCCATCATGTTAGTGCTTCACGCCCTTACTGTGCTTCACAGCCCCTTTACTGAGTGCTTCAAGCCCTTTTTGGCTTCACAGCCCTTCATGTTATGCTTCACAGCCCTCATTTTTGCTTTACGCCCTTCATTGTGCTTCACAGCCCTTTACTGTTAGGCTTCAAGCCCTTTATGTTAGTGCTTACAGCCCTTCACTGTGCTTCACCCCCTTTCCCGTTAGGCTTCACACCCCCCACTGTGCTTCACAGCCCTTCACGTTTGTGCTTCACAGCCCGTCACTGTGCTTCAGCCCTTCCCTTTGTGCTTCACAGCCCTTCAAAGTGCTTCACAGCCCTTCACTTTTAGTGCTTTACAGCCCTTCATTTAGTGCTTACAGCCCCTTCACGTTTCTACCCCCCTTCACTGTTATGTTCACAGCCCTTTATGTCTTCCAGCCCTTTACTGTTAGTGCTTCCAGCCCTTCACTTTTTGCTTACAGCCTTCACTTTTAGGCTTCCAGCCCCTTTAATGTTAGTGCTTTACAGCCCTTTACTGTGCTTCACACCTTCACTGTTTTTTGTTTTTGTTTTTGTTTTTTTGTTTTTTTTTTTTTAGTCTTTAATATTTTTATGCTTCACGCCCCCCTTTTTAGTCTTTTTACACCCTTCCCTGTTAGTGCTTTTACAGCCCTTTACTGGGCTTCACACCCTTTTCCCGTTAGTGTTTCCCGCCCCTTTACTTTTTGCTTCACAGCCCTTCACTTTTTTGTGTTTTTGCCCTTCCTGAGGGTTTACAGCCCTTCCTGTTTTAGTGCTTCACGCCCCTTTACGTTAGTGCTTCCGCCCCTTCACTGGCTTCACAGCCCCTTTATGTTAGTGTCCAGCCCTTCACTGGCTTCACAGCCCTTCACTGTTAGTGCTTCACACCCTTACTGTTTTGCTTTCCCGCCCTTTACTGTTTGGCTTCACGCCCTTCATTTTTCTTCCAGCCCTTCACTGGCTTCACAGCCCTTCACTGTTAGTGCTTCACAGCCCTTTATGTTTGTGTTTCCCGCCCTTCCTGTTATGCTTCAAGGCCCTTTCCCTTGCCAAGTTCAGTTGGCCCAACCC
>CM031604.1:99916677-99921677 GCA_018398815.1 Conus ventricosus
GACACTTCAGTTCATGGTCGAGATCATTGGCGTTGTTGATAGAGCTGCCTAGGTATGTAAAGTTCTCTACTGCTTCCACTTGTTTTTGGTCGATGAGAATGTCTGTTGGCCCTTGGTGTTTACCGGTAAGCATGTTTTTAGTCTTTTTGGCAATGATGATGTGGCCAGTGTTGCTTGCAAACTTGCTGATGTTGTCTACAAGCACCTGCGGATCTTGAGTGGTGTTTGCAAGAGCGGCAATGTCATCGGCAAAATCCAGATCTGAAAGGCTGTTCCCTTTTGTCCACTTGATTTCCCTTTCCTTGGTGTTTCAGAACCCAGTCAATGGCAATTGCAAAGAAGGGAGGGGAGAGGATACAACCTTGCCTTACTCCGGTGACAATTGCAAACCAGTCACTGTAGCCATCTTCCGTCCTGACTCTGCACTTGGAGTTTATGTATATCTGCTCAGTGGCTGACACAACTTTCTCTGGGATGCCACAGGTTTTCATGATTTTCCGCAGTGATAGTCTGTGGACACTGTCAAATGCTTTGGTGAAGTCAATGAAGCTGATGGCCAGGGGTACTTGGTGCTCTCCACACTTCTCGATGATCTGTCTTAGTGTGAAGATCTGTTCCGCACAGGATCGTTTTGGGCGGAAGCCTGCTTGTTGTTCCCTGAGCTCATTGTCCACTACGTCCCGTAGTCGGTTGAGGATGACCTGGCAGTACACATTCCCTGGTATCGACAGTAGAACATTTCCACAAGATAAGAGAAAAAACACAAACGAATGAACACAAAAATTGCCCACAGCTTGGCTCAGTTACCTAATTACTACTTTTCTTTAAGTTATCGAAGCATACTTGGTTCTGTAGACACTACACCATTGGCTAGAATAGCGAAATGTTAATATATTACGAAGCGTGATAACCAGTAATTTTATTTAAGAAATGTTCACTAGTTTTTTTTTTTCCTTCCAGAAATGTTGTTGAGCAACTCATGCATTGTGGGTGGTGTTGACAATATTTAGGCAGAAGCCGTTGACAGAAATAACCCCCTCCTCATCCCTTCCGCTCCCCTCCCCTTCATCCCTCCTCTCCCACTCCGCCACAATGGCCGACATTTTCCCAGAAGAGTGATGGGGTTTCAATCAATACGCAGATATTTCTACACCACGTTGTGGTTCTGGTGCCGTCACGGCTACCAAAATAAACAGCAGCAGGCGTGGTCAGTCCAGTTCCTCGGGTAGATTCGGAGTGGTGTGCAGGCGAAGACAGACAGGTGGACAGTGAGGGTTGGTGTGTAGGCGAAGACAGACAGGTGGGTAGTGAGGGTTGGTGTGTATACAAGACAGACAGGTGGACAGTGAGGGTTGGTGTGTAGGCGAAGACAGACAGGGGGACAGTGAGGGTTGGTGTGGAGGCGAAGACAGACAGGTGGACAGTGAGGGTAGGTGTGTAGGTGAAGACAGACAGGTGGACAGTGGGGGTTGGTGTGTATACAAGACAGACAGGTGGACAGTGAGGGTTGGTATGTAGGCGAAGACAGACAGGTGGACAGTGGGGTTGGTGTGTAGGTGAAGACAGACAGATGAACAGTGAGGGTTGTGAAAGGAGTGGTGTGTAGGCGAAGACAGACAGATGGACAGTGGGGGTTGGTGTGTAGGCGAAGACAGACAGGTGGACAGTGAGGGTTGGTGTGTAGGCGAAGACAGACAGGTGGACAGTGAGGGTTGGTGTGTAGGCGAAGACAGACAGGTGGACAGTGAGGGTTGGTATGTAGGTGAAGACAGACAGGTGGACAGTGAGGGTTGGTATGTAGGTGAAGACAGACAGGTGGACAGTGAGGGTTGGTATGTAGGTGAAGACAGACAGGTGGACAGTGAGGGTTGGTATGTAGGTGAAGACAGACAGGTGGACAGTGAGGGTTGGTATGTAGGTGAAGACAGACAGGTGGACAGTGAGGGTTGGTATGTAGGCAAGACAGACAGGTGGACAGTGGGGGTTGTGAAGAGACTGCAGCTCGGGGCAGGAAGATGCTGGTTACTTTATTGTGAAGTTCCAGACGCCAGAAGCGCCGACCACAAAGAGCATCAACAGCCCACAAACAAGGGGACTTATTTATGGCGCCGGAGGTGAGTGGAGGGGGGGGGGAGGAGGCTTGGGGGTGACGGCGATACATCAGAAAAGATTTTGTTTTATCTCTAACTTTCAAAGGCAATACTTAATTTGTTTATATTGTGGATGAAGTGAAGGGAACACAGAAAGAAGCCAGAGAAGGGGCTGTTTCTGATTTGTTTGGATTGTCGATGAAGTGAATGGTTGACAGAAAAAAGCTTTAGATGGGGTTGTTTTTAATTTGTATAATAAATGACGTGAATGTTTTACAGAAAGAAGCTAAAGAAGGGACTATCTTTAATTTGTATAATAGATGACGTGAATGTTTCACGGAAAGAAGCTATAGAAGGGACTATCTTTAATTTTTATAATAGATGACGTGAATGGTTCACGGAAAGAAGCTATAGAAGGGACTATCTTTAATTTGTATAATAGATGACGTCAATGTTTCACAGAAAGAGGCTAAAGAAGGGACTATCTTTAATTTGTATAATAGATGACGTCAATGTTTCACAGAAAGAAGCTAAAGAAGGGACTATCTTTAATTTGTATAATAGATGACGTGAATGTTTCACGGAAAGAAACTAAAGAAGGGACGTTCTTTAATCTGTATAATAGATGACGTCAATGTTTCAGGGAAAGAAGCTAAAGAAGGGACTATCTTTAATTTGTATAATAGATGACGTCAATGTTCCAGGGAAAGAAACTAAAGAAGGGACTATCTTTAATTTGTATCATAGATGACGTGAATGTTTCACGGAAAGAAGCTAAAGCAGGGACTATCTTTACTTTGTATAATAGATGACGTGAATGTTTCACGGAAAGAAACTAAAGAAGGGACGTTCTTTAATTTGTATAATAGATGACGTCAATGTTTCAGGGAAAGAAGCTAAAGAAGGGACTATTTTTTTAATTTGTTTGAATTGTAGATGAAGTGAATGTTTCACAGAAAGAAGCAATAGAAGAGGCTGTTTTGATTTGTTTGTATCGTAGATGTGAATGTTTGACAGAAAGGACTATTTTTTTAATTTGTTTGTATTGTAGATGAAGTGAATGTTTCACAGAAAGAAGCAATAGAAGAGGCTATTTTGATTTGTTTGTATCGTAGATGTGAATGTTTGACAGAAAGAAGCCCTAGAAGGGGCTATTTGTAATTTGTCAGTATTGTAGATGAAGTTAATTTTATACACAAAAAAGCTATAGAAGAGGCTATTTTTAACTGTGCCTTTCATCTGTGTTCCTTTTCGACAGATAGATAGATAGATAGATAGATAGATAGATAGATAGATAGATAGATAGATAGATAGATAGATAGATAGATAGATAGGTGAGAACAGCTATGCAGTTTGCCACACTGTCTATTTTCCGACGATTGGTACATATTAACTGTTCATTTTGCATGAAAGATACTCACCCGCTAGGTTACAGGGTCAGAGGATGGGGGAGAAGACTTAGCCATTCTAAGACAGCTGAGACGGGAGCCTGTCTGATACTATACCCACACCACCAGGACAACAAGGCACTAAGATGCGCCAACAAGATTCCACCACACTAGGCCAGACTGTAAACTCCTATCTTTACCACCGCTAAAACTTTCGAGCCCAACAGAACAGCCGCCATCCAGAAAAAGAGGAATCGGAGAAAACGAGGTCATCCAGGCAGGACCCTATTCCATGCAGCGTCTGTGGACGACTTTGTGCCTCAAGAATTGGTCTTCACTCCCAAATGAGGACCCACATCAGCAGAGGACCTGCTGCCTACTCATCCGACGGACACGACGAGAGAATCCAACATCAACAGCCGGTCGTCAGTGTCCTGACTGCTGGCACCCAGGGGTCTACATGTCTGAAGACTTGAGTGGAACAGCCATCTTCAAGTCCCTGACTTGTTGACCGACTCCAGGAAAGGGGGGGGGGGGGGGGGGGGGGAGGGGGGCACGGAACTGTTGGCGCCCAGTGGCCGCGTTCTTTCTGTCATGCAGTCTTCTCTTCAGTGCACACAGAAAACCAACGGTACTGATCTGGGTCTCCCTTCAAACCCAGTGCCTCTTCTGCTTGGATTCCCACAGGGCTGTGTGCTCGGTCTTCTGCTTTTCGTGCTGACGTAGCCATTGTCTGAAACGTTCTCACAGCCTTCTATTACTTATGCTAGTCTTGAATCTGACACTCGGTCGTATGATTCTGCTAAATCAAAGTCTCGCTTCGCTTTTTTCACTCACTTCGTGATCTCAGTCTTGTTACTGATTTCATGATTAGTTGGATTATCGCGATGTGGTGCTGGCCAGTCTACCTGTTTCCCAAACTAATAAACTTCAGAAGTTTCAAAATTGTGCATGCAGTTTGATTTTTAAACCATTAAAACAGTCTCACATCACTTCTCATATGAATGAACTCTTCTATATGTTTGATTTTTAAAGCTTTCAAGCATCCCACACCACTTCTCTTGTAATTAAATTCTTCTATCTACTTTGATTTTCAGCATTGAAGCAATCCCACATCACTCCTCTTCTGACTTAACTCTCCTGGCTTCCAGTTTTCCAGAGAACAGATTCATTTGACTCTATCTTATGATGGATAGTAATAGATTGTACTTCACACTGTCTCACAGAGATACTTCCAATCTACATACCATCTCGTTATCTTCTTCCCTCAGCATATGCTCGCGTTTTGTTTACTCCAAAACACAACACAGAGGGGATATTAATCTTTGCTCTCATTTCCGTCATCCTCAACTTACATGCTCGCTCTATTTGCCGTGCACTAAATCATTTCGGTATGCCCATCTCGGTGACATAAAAAAATGTGTCCTCGGTCAATGCCAAATCCATCCTGTGTCTGTGCACTGGGTGATTGTTCCTAAAGAACCCTTCTTGTATCTATGCATGATATTATATCGTGAAATGC